>KK502411.1:2518509-2561819 GCA_000688735.1 Glossina austeni | reverse complement strand
CGCATTTTTTTTTTTTTGTAATTTTAATTGTGTTAAATTTCGTAGAAGTAGAAGTATTTTGGTTGATATATAACATAATGTAAGATAATGTAATGCATTTTCTATTAACCGAAGTTTTATCCTCTCTCTGTAATTTTAATTGTGTTAAATTTCGTAGAAGTAGAAGTATTTTGGTTGATATATAACATAATGTAAGATAATGTAAGACATTTTCTATTAACCGAAGTTTTATCCTCTCTCTGTAATTTTAATTGTGTTAAATTTCGTAGAAGTAGAAGTATTTTGGTTGATATATAACATAATGTAAGATAATGTAAGACATTTTCTATTAACATTAATATTTTATCCTCCTTTATAAATTAAAATACAAGTTAAATGTAATTATAACACTTAGTTAAAACTTAGCGTAATTTAAAAAAAAACGTCTTCTGCCAACAAGAAATATGATGAGATGTTGTGTGAAACAATTTAATAAATTTCGCATAAATTACACGACGCAACAGATAAAATATAATATTATTTTTTTTTTTTTTATATATAAAATGTACAAATAACAAAACAAATTGAATATTGAATTGAATGATGGGTTGGTGGACAAGTTTGCTTTAAAAGCCTTCCTTGGCCGGCCTATACTGATAACGATTATTGGCTCTAGCTAAGCAGGGCACTTGAACCAAATTGAAATATATCGACCCCATTAATTGAGAGGCTGAAGTATTCGTTCTTTTTAAGCAAGAGAACAACATGTCATCGCAAGTGCAATGGGATCTAGAAGAAATATAAATAGAACGTGTAATAAAGTGATAAAGAAAGCGAAAAGAAAGAAAAGAAAACAAAACCGAAAAATATTAAATAGCAAATCACTTGGTATATAAGGAATCATTAGTCAAGCCGTATTTGCTTTGGTATGCTCGTATTTTTAAAGGACACAGATCATGCTGCCGACAGCAACGGTCCATATTAGTTTCGGTGCCTAAATCATTGTAAGTGTCTGCTATGTCACCAGTGCCACACCATTTTGTACCTACGGCATTGATAACGATACGTAAGCCATTAGTCTGTCTGTCTAATCGCCTATCGCGATTTCGTCAAGATTCACTATATAACTTACCGGGTATTATGCCGCTCAATATCGAAAGGGGATTCTTTGGAAATATTATTGTGCCCAAATTGAAAGCAATATTTTCGTTGCCATCATTTGGATTATTGATCGGTTTTCGGCTCTTTTCACGCGCCGCAAAGATGAGTTTGTCGACACGCTCGCACTGGTTCATTAGTTTAATCATTTCATCAAACCTTATTTCCAGAGGACGATTGTATTTGGACAAATCTCTTAATAAAACCACTCCTTCCTGGTCGTTACTATAATGGAAAGATGATCTATTAACTGTAATTACTTTTTTTTTTTTAATCAAAAATAAGCGAACACCTTACTAGATTTCTATAAGTTCACAGCCTAACAACAACTTTCGTGCTCCTAACTCAGTTACCGCAATTGTCGTGTCATGATAATAAATCATAATTAGAGAATTGTTGGATAAACGCTGACCGCTGCATATTGAAAAAGCGATCCATGACGTCATATTATTAAAAATTATATTTAAAGTTTCGCAACTCACCTGTAAGTTTTCACTTGTCTGGCATTGCGATTTTCGAAGATTTGTTGAGTAAACGAGGTTAGCGTAGGGAATCCTTGCAGGCTTTGCGGTAGACTAAACGTCAATGTTGGTTTTGCCCCGGCCGAGTTGAGAAACCCCGTAACAACAATTGCTAATAAACAAATAAGTTGTATACTGCGCTTCAGCCCGCTAACCGAGTACATGTCCATTGAGTTTACATTAAATCACGTGTAAATCTTAAGCGATCAATTCACAAACCGCAACTCGCTATAGTGCCTATGGAAACGGAAATGAATGCATTAATCGATCTCTGAGCGTAACAAGTATTTCTTAAATATTGATAACGGATAACAGATTAGGCGTATAACGTCTCTCGCCTTTTTTTTTTTGCTCTTTCTTTGTCTTTTTGTTCGAACCTGTTTCGATTTCCGAAATGCATTTGCCATGACATTAAAAAAAAAGAAGCAAAACAGGATCAGTGGGCTTTTGAATCGTCATCCAAAACAACACAGAAATCATGCTCTAGAATATTATTTTCTATTCCGAATAATAATACGGTAATAATAATAAACACGGAAAGCAAAGGTATTCACAGTTTTTGTTATGCATATGCATGCGTGTGGGCGTTGTAGGCGTGCTGTTTGATCGGTTTGACTCATTTTAAAATAACGGGCGAATGCTTGCCGCAGATACTGCACAATTGGGTAACGCTTCTGTGCGTTACAAAGGTTTCGGAAAGGAAAAAAAACAATGAAATTGTGACATCCTACAAAATTGAGTAGGTGTGGCCAATTTTTTTTTCATTTATTTTGGGCTACTACACCATAGCTCATAGAATGTGCGTTCAAATTTTTGTGGATTTATCTGCCACGGTTTATAAGTAATGGTCAAAGAACACATTTTTTATCCCTTGTGCAAAACCAAAGATGTTCTCATTTTACGTAGTAGTAGTGTAGGCGTGTTCTTCGACATATTTGACCCATTTTCAATACCAATCTATGTGAAAAAAACTTGTAATGTTTCTGGAGAACGTTTACAACAGAGGAGGAGAGATAGGCGGACATGCATATCGATCGATTCAGAATTTGATGCCGATCAAGAAAATATATATATATTGCGCGTTGCGAACGTGTTGGCAAAATGAATACGCCCTTTGATCCTTTGATTATGGGCGCAAAAAAAAAAAAAAGGTGAAGGAAATCGAAGAATTTTTCAACAAAAAGATCGCTTCCATTTATTTAGACGACATTTAGACGACAAGCAGTCAATTAAATCTAAATAGATGGGGCCAGGAAGGAAAGAGCTGTAAATGCATTTTGCGTCTGTTGGTAGACGAGAAAGCAGCTACAGCTCCATTTTCCAATTCTTTAATACATTTTCAAGAGAAAAAATTCAGAATATATTTATGGATCACTTTGAATACTATAACTTGGGATGATTATTCAGTTTGAAGATCAATTGATTTGGGATTGAGAAGGACATTCCGCCTCGTCTCTTAACATGGAATGATCGAATTGCTGGAATTTTGAACTCGGGGAAGCGAGTACTTAGTGACAATATAGTGGCAGCCAATTTCAACACTAATTTATTGTATGTATATACATACATACATACATACATNAGTGGCAGCCAATTTCAACACTAATTTATTGTATGTATATACATACATACATACATACATACATACATCCATCTCTTAGCATGGAATGATCGAATCGCTGGAATCTTGAACTCGGGGAAGCGAGTACTTAGTGACAATATAGTGGCAGCCAATTTCAACTCTAATATATTGTATCTACATACATACATACATACATATACATATATAAATGCACACGAGGTTATTCATATACACATAAGCATGCATGCATCCATGGGAAGGTGCACAGCAAAAAACAAAAGCTATCGATGTCCTATGAAAGTATTCACGTACGACGACGTATTCACGTAGTCATGCGCACATATGACGTGTTGGGTGCGTGAGAATAATTATTTATTTAATGAAATAAATTAAAAATTTTCCATCTATAATGGGAATTACTTGGGAATGTTAACATATGTGCAAATGGTGCATGGATCGCTGTGTTTTATTTATACTCTGCTACTCTGGCGTTTTAAGTTTGATGGTTACTTGAAAATGCATATCTTGTTTTTATAGTCGTCACAGATGGACGATTCCAATATTATAGAATATGAAAATTTAGTTATTTTCCTTCCTCTTTTTTTTTTTGCCCTTCTTGGGACAACGATGATGGGTATAAAAGATTCACGGTCACGACCGAATGTAATTCTCTTACTTGTCGTACTGGTTTTCGTTTCTTTTTGCGTTAAACTTCAAACTTAATGTAACGTTTCGTCTTTCCGTCTTGGTAGCGCATATAACCCTAAATAAATAAAACGCATGCATTATTTATTCAAATAATAATTATGCACATTTACAAAAAAACAATAACAAACAAATACTTAGGTGCGTGAGTTGTTTACGTACCAACTAATTACTTATATAAAGACAACAAAAACGTTTACGGACTTTATCACACAAAACGAGGTTAAATATCTAAATAGATATATATATATACACATGTACGCATATGCATATGCATATGCATATGCATACACACATACACACATTAATAAGAGAATGATGGCGAAATTTTTATTTCAATAAGCAGTTAGTTAGGAGCCTATTAGCCTGTAAGCCTCTAGTCCAGTAAATTTAAATTTAAATTTAAATTTAATTTTAAGATATTACCTTCAATCTTGTGTGTGGTCAACACTTTTTAGCAAATGTACGTATATACGCACGTACACACATATATGCGAGTATGGATTACTATTCGTTATATCCGACTATTGCGTATAGTTGTGAAAGTTATGATGGAAAGTTAAAATTTTCTAAATAACTTTTTGATTTTTTTATGCGCTGGTAACCTAATATTAGAACTGATAAGAGAAGAAAGAAACTGCTCTGATACGAATATTTTGTAATAATGTTTTGATTGATGATGATTGAAAAATGTAGCCGAGCAAGGCAGGCCTCGGCCGCAAGGTAAACAAGTCCCAGCTTTAAATCTGTCTACAGCCCAAAATTCGCTCTAAAAATTTTGATATGATTATGTTAGCAGTTGTTGTGCATTGTTTTCGTGTACAAATTGTTTGATTACCAATTGCGACCTGAGACATTAGCATCAGATTACTGAAGGCAATTATCCAGAAGGCAAAATGGCCAGAATGTCTACAAAAGAAAATGCGCAGATTAAGCGTTTCGAGCGGCTAACAAACGGCTTACGCGTCCGATGGCGGCATTTTTAAAAATTAAATTCAATTTAAAATTGATTTCATACGTGCGTTTTATTTATGTTAAACATAGAATGAGTTAACCTTGCTTCGATCGTAGAATAATTAATTAATTTTTATATCCAAGCGGAAGATATTCAAATTTCGATAATAAAAAATAGTTGTCGATAAACGAGCGAATTATTGATCGTTAGATCGCTTTAAGGCAAACTTCTTCAAATTTCGAATTACATTTTCATTTAAGGTTACGCAAATCGGCCTATATAATTTTACTTCGAACAAGTGGCTAAAATCCCGCAAATTTTCATTATATTTACATATATATATATATATATATGCATATATATGCATATATATTACACGTAATGTATATGATAAAAGGTACACTGCTTGCTTGGCCATTGCTGGCATAAGAGATCCATTTTTAAACTTGATCTGCAGCCATCAGTTGGATTTACATGCGTGTTGGAAATTTAAAAATTATTCGGCGAACATCGGCGATATTGATTGGCGATTAAAGATTGAGAAACATGTTAGGTCCGGATTTGTAGACAAATTAGTGAGTTCGAGTGACATATATATAGTTAGTATAGTTAGTATAGTCCTTCGTCCTTCGTCCTTCGATGGGTTAGATACAATAATAATAATTTCGAAGACATATGTAAATTCTATAGTTATGTTATATTATGCTGTATATTGTATTATTACTAATTATTATTTTTATTTGGTATTAATTTATATAATAAAAATATTATATATATAATATTATTTAATATAATATTATTATTATATACATAATATATATATATATATATATAATAAAAATATTAATAATTGAATAATTAATATGACCCTTGCATATATGTTGTATGGTCTTTTCGATCGATGATCGATTGATCGATCGATTAATTAATTATGTATGTATAAATGTAATATCTGCACGCTTTGAATCTATAGGTGTTGTGTGTAGTTTCACTTCATTTAAGACTCGCTTTTTCATAATTATTGCGTTTATTTATTTATTTTTTTTTTTAACATATTATTATTATTATTATTATTATTATTATTACTATTATATTATATATTTTTATTAATCCATATTTAATAATATGCTTATGCAGAGTAAGACCTTAAAAGTCGATGCAATGATCAACGTATTGATCTCACTTTTATGTAATTTTTTCAAGCAAGATTTCGATCTTTTATGGTCGCCGCCTATAGAAATTGAATCAAAGTGTAATAATTTAGAAGAAGAAGAATAAGAAGAAGAAAAAGCAAAACTAAGCAAAACTTCGAAAAATCCTTTTCGCTTTTCTTGTCTTTGCTTTCAATCGCTTATGCACCCGCACTTATAAGTTAAAAATTCCAGATTACTTACAAATAGTTTTCAAACAAATGCTGTTGAAAAAGCAGCATTGCTTTACCAATAAAACATTCAGAAGGCAAATCGAGATTGTATATGCTGCGGTAATTATTAGCGATTTTTGTGTGTATTGTGTGCTTTATATTAGTATTGAAATATAATTTCACTTTATTTAGAAAATTAATTAATTCGCTTTTCACATCAACACACAAGCTTAGTTGTTTTTTTCTTTTGTTGCTTTTTTGCACACTATGACATACGGCTTCCAAAATCCAAAAATAAATAATCAACCGCAGCGGCGAATAAACGTTTACGTGCCCGTCTTGATAAATAATAGTAAAGCTTTGCTTTGGTTTACAAAGCTTAAAACGTGTTCGTTTCGTGGTCAAAACACAACTAACCGCTTGACTTGGTAAAAAAAAAAAACAAGATAAAATGAAATGTAACCAAAGAGTAAAAAGGTTATATTCAGTTTAAGCCGAATCTCTTAACACCTAACAGGATTATAGTTTTTTTTTATTTATTAATTTTTTTTTTTTTAATTTATTTAACTCACTCGTAGCGAAAAGCTTCATAGCTAATAAGAGCGTCTTCGATTTATTATCATTCAATATCCGAAATTAGTTTAAATTTTTTTTTGAATTAATTTATATTAATTTTATAATTTGAGTGAATGAATGCCTATGATAAACGTACAAACAATAGTTGTAGTTGGGGAACAGAATTCAATTATTTCAAGTCCAATCTTACCTATCTTCCTACCCTTGCTCTCTCTCTCTCTCCCGAATTACAAAATATAAAAATGTAGAAAATATTGTTTAGAAAATCGTCACAACGATTAGAAAATACTTGTCATTTTCAGTAATTACCAAATTTGCAGGTTGTGTAAGAAATGCCATCCGACTCTTTCCCACACACATCACTGAATCGCTTTGAACTTGCGTTTCAATCAAGTTCATGTCACATTTATAGATAATTACCGTTAGTCATTTTTAGACGTTGCAAGCAAAACGTGAAACCTATAAAACAATTCTCCGAGTCGTCCATAGCAATGTAGACCGTAATATGTAGACAACACTTTATATAGAAAACACTTTTTGATTGATTGACGATCCGGTTAAGGGATAACGGATAACGGATAACGGATAAAGGATAACGGGTGCAGTTGTTTTGTGATTATGTTTTCAACACTTAAATAATATAATATAAGCCATGCCATGAAAATTATGTGTGCTTGCGCTCTACGCAGTTAAATTAATGAATAATTTTAATAGTTTAGAGAGGTCAAGTCCTCTATCCGAGTATGGCGTTAGTGCAAGAAAAGGCTCTCACGGAGTGTTAAATATCTGCGATTCGCTTTTTGAAATAAATCTCTCACTTCTCACTTCTCACTTCTCACTTCGCACCTCTCGCTTTCCTCAAATTTCGGATTGGGACTATATACCATCAACCCTAAGTTGTCAACGAAACTTTCATTTGTAAAAAAATTCTGCTTTGTTTTTTTGTTAAGATTATTTCAGCATTGTTGTTGCTGCAGGCGTGATGAATATGATTTTCGCATTCTCTTCTCTTTGATACCCGAGATACCCAAGAGATATAAAAATCTTCAAAGCAGGTGCAATTATGCTGATGTCTATTCCCTTTAGGACGATCTGATTAGCATCTAATTGCGAGAATACAATGATCATCTAGATAGATTGGCTTATAAAATGCGATCTCTTCTATTATCGAATAAACTGTAAGGAAATTAAGAATCGCATTATATTGAGGTTATGCCGGAATAGCTACGTATCTGGTAATATGTGTAGGATCAACTTTTGAAAATCTTTGATAAATTCATTTTTTTTCTTTTCTTATTTTTAATTTCTAAGGCACGTATCCAACAAGTGAGTAGACCACATACGTTTTTATCGGAATTGGAAGAAGACGAACTCAATATGCACACAAACATAATAATAATCCATCAACTTTTACTTGGAAATTATTTTTCATACAAAAGAGAAACTATTATTATTATTTATTATTATTTATTATTATTATTTATTATTATTTATTATTATTTATTATTATTTATTATTATTTATTATTATTTATTATTATTATTTATTATTATTTATTATTATTATTTATTATTATTTATTANTATTTATTATTATTTATTATTATTATTTATTATTATTTATTACTATTATTTATTATTATTTATTATTATTATTTATTATTATTTATTATTATTTATTATTATTTATTATTATTATTTATTATTATTTATTATTATTATTTATTATTATTTATTATTTGTTATTATTATTTATTATTATTATTATTATTATTGTTTACTTATCCCAAAATAATAATTTGTTGGATGAGCGCTAGCAGCAAACATTATCGACTCGATTTATCTGTCGGTTCATTAGCATTAAGTTATTTCCTTTTTATTCCAACGTAGTGTTTTAGTGTTTTTCCCACCCAATCACAATTAGATTCGAAATGCATGTTTTCATATTTTCGTGTATAACTTTCGATCCACTTGAGATATTTCCCATAAATTTATTATATGATTATAATAATTGGAAAATACATTGAAACTAAGTCGAAATCAAAATTTTATTGGGGACGGTTTTCGGTGCGCCGAACACACAATTTTCAAAACTATAGTCACAGGATCGAAGGTTATATAGGAAAATTTGAAATTTTTGATTTTGTCTATGCTTCCCAAAGTTGCTATAGGTCTTTCTATATTGTAAAAGTCACGCCAATCAAGCCCAGACTTGCCCAGATTTGCTGCATTAAACCATTAAAAGCCAATATACGACTGATCTGAATTTATCTACCTTCTTACACAGCATCTTGAAGCATCTTGATCATCAGACAATCACAAAGCCGTCAAGTTGACTAGTGCCGTAAATCTAGTGTTAATCCTATTTCCGCAAGCGGCGATGATATTTCTTGTTTTGTTAATGCGGTTGCAGTTCGAATGTAACAAATTTCGGACATCGCCTCAGACGGACAACTTCAACAACTGCTTTTGCGAACAAGAGTCGTTGTAAATATTGAAGCACTTTCTTATGCGATATGATTAAACGAGATTTTCCCTGTGGCATCTATTATTGCATAGGCAGGGGATGGATTGCCACGTTTGGAGTCGTCGGTAAATGTCGGTAAATGGTGACCATTAATTTTTGAATGGTATGGTTTTTTTTTTGCGATTAATTCTCTGAAGAGGTGATTTGATGCCTAAGGCGTATGGTTTTTAGAAAATAGAAAGAAAATTGTTCTGTTTTCCGCACCTTGCTCGCTACAAATTGATGCATGGTTGAGTTGAACGAATCGAGAATTCAATATTGATTGTGCTAATGATAGTGACATGAAAAAATATTTATACTACAGTTTATGACCGCTGTGAGTAAATTTCTGCGCGCAAGAACTCAATCTGCTAAGCACAAGCGATGGTCGTGATAAGATTTATCAGGTAAGGCATACACTCTGGCTGTGGTTGGAACGTGTTCAACAAAATTCCAAGTAACTTAATCCACGCACTGCTATTGAGAGAATTCTTATTTAAAAATCACAAAAATTGCTTGCAATAGAACGGTGCCGAGCTACTGGTATCGTTTCTTTTCTTTCTCTTTTCCATTCGATCTGCATTAATGAGCATCATATAAAAAAAAAATCCCATTAAAAGTTTCAATACTTGGATTGGGAGTTAGCAATAGTTTCTGGCTATTCCCATAATCGCAAACGCTACCACGAAAAAAAAAATAAAAATTTTCTTAACCATCAAGAGATTTTAATCGCATTTATTTGCTTAGTTCGAGCTGCATCAGTACGGATCGCAACATCTTCTACGCAAATCTCATCGCAATCATTCCACGAAGCAGGCTTCACTTTAAATCGAGCTCGAAACTTTAATTTTAATCCTTGACCGCCCTTCCCGCCCTTCTATGTCGAGCTAGGCTCGACATCATATTATTTCAAATTACAAAAATGTTTTCTTTCTTTCAAATACTAATCACATCGTATTTCGAATATTTAAATTCGTTTAAAGTTTTTTTTTTTTATTGGGCCACTTTTTATGCCCTTCTTGCCCATTAATTAAGAAGTTAATGGCAGGTAAAAGAGAAAAAAGAAAAAATTAAGCGTTCAAAGGGCTAATAGTTTTAAATGAAGCATAGTCATGTGCTAGCATGTGTAGCATGCAGTCAGTTAAGTGGTAACAATTTAAGCTCTTGCCAAACTTGCTGCATTTTTACACTACACTAATTTCCCTCTCATAAAGACTTGAAGACATATTCACCATCAGCCACGAGTAAAATTTCATTTCATGAATATTTTTATTGTGATACTATTTGGTCGCATAGTGGATGCTTGAAAGTGTATGATGAATGTATGTATGTTTGTGTCTATAAGTACATAAGCACGTGTATACGAGAGAGACTGTGCAAGTGGATTTCCCGACACTAGGCATCGATAGAATTGCTCTCGTTAATGTTGAAATAATTAATAACCACACACACGCACGCAGCATTAGAAATTCTACGAAATCCTTCTATATATATACTCTGATATATCTTAAATTTTGAATGTCAACTTAGAATGGCGACGTACTTTTACTCAGCCATTTGAGTCGTGCAATTTTCAAAATTGCAATTTTTCTTATACATGTGTGTAGGATGTAGTCGAATAAGTGGTCCGATCGGAAACATTTTCAATGGCGTTCGGTCTTGGGCCGAAACACGTGAGCGGACATCAGACGGATAGACAGACAGACAGACAGACAAATCTAGATTTGGAAAATGATTCCAAATCGATCGGTATAATAAAAGGATGGATCTATCTCAAGCCCCTATGGATGTTTTATGCAGGCCCACAAACTTAATATACCTTATACCACATACCTTATGTGATAAGGTATAAATATCGTATTGGTCTTAAGTGAGTCTTAAAGTTTTTTGCTTTTTGAAAAAATCTATGAAAACTCGGAGATAAAATCATCAACAAAAAATCTTGCACTCGTCACTAGAGAATATTACTGCAAAAGTGCAGTTAAAAGTTGAAAGCAATTAACGAAGAATTAATTGAAAGCGCTAGAAATACGGCCAAATCGAACAGCACAATTTACCCAAAGGCAACCAACCAAAATTCCAATGAAGCTTTCTAGGTATCATTCTGAACATATATTTAAGCTATAGTTTTTTTAAATTTTGAAGCGTCTCTTGAGGTTTAATGTAAAGTTTTTGCTTTCTTCATTTTCGGCAGTCTGAGAAAGAGCGAACACAAATACTAAGTCAATTAAATTCCATTTCCCTATAATTCTGAATTAATCATAAGCAAAAATAGTCACTCGTACGTGTGTGTATCTTTTTAAAGTGTGCGATGATAGCAAGAGATGTATGTATGTAAGTAATTAGGTGAAAATGTTGTGTACGACCTGAAAAAAAAGAAAAGAAATACATGTCTGCGCATGCGCCGCGACTAAAGTTATAAGAAAGCTAATTAAAATTGTACGTCATAGCATTGCCGATCATTTCATGCACTCTACCTATAACGCAGAATAAACGCAGAAAACTGCGTAACTGCGAAAACGAAGCGCAAATGAAAAAAAGGAAAAGCAAAAAGTTAAAGTAAAGCAATCAAAACTTGATGAGAGATTTTCAACGTTCAACTTTGTATAAATAGTTCGAGACACAAGCAAGCAAATGAAAAGGGGAGCAAGAAATGCTCTCATTAAATCGATTTAATCATTGGCATCTTTCCTCGCCACTGTTTTTTGTCCACACTATCACATATTTTCTTGTCACTTATGAAACGAAAGTGATGGCTTTTCATGCCAAATAAAAGACCATATAATGTATTCATGAAGACTACTACTCGTATGCATGTTGACTTTTCAACCCGTATGCCACACGCGCAAAAATTGATTGCATAAAACCCGAGACGAACACACGAACATTCTTCAACGGCACACGAGTTTCAAGAACTTTAGTGAGGAGATAAGAAAGAGAAATCAATCAATCAATTCAACTATCGATCGATAATCGATTCCTAGAAGCTTGATATTGAAAATGAATATTGGCGATAAAAGAAAGCATCCATGCATATCGCTTGAGAAACGAAAATTGCCTCATTGGGATGCAATTTTTCAAAAAGATGTTAGTGCTGAATGAAAATGATTTTCACTTGCATGTGAAAGCATAACGCAATTTAAAAGAAAGCCGAATGCCGAATGCCGATGCCGATGCCGATGCTCTCTGCACGTACTAAGAATTAATATGATGATGATGATGATGATGATGACGGGTATTAAGAGTTGAAATCCAGTTTCTTGTGTTTTGCGCATTACACATTCAAGTTTATTATATACACTATGTAGTGAATGTAGCGAATTTTATATGTCACAAAGAAGACTTTATTTAAACGGAATATTAAAAACGGAGTAACCACAAACTCAGATATGTGCAACAAGCTAAGCGATTGAGTCATTGTTGTAGACAGACAATTATGCGAACACCTCCACTATCCTCACACAAAATTTATAAGTTAATATAAGTGTCGCACGGCTTCAATCCATCCTTAATGTATCACTTCATTTATTATATGACGTTATTGTGTCAGGCAAGAAGAAGTATTTTATTGCATACCCAACGCCAAATGCGTGGGTAAACGTGACGTGCTCGAACCACTGTACAACACCAACCATTTGCATTTCAAGTCAACTTCAAGTCAAGTTTGTACAAACACATCCAAATAGGTTAGCTAAAGTAGGAGCCCGCATAGGCGATAGGCGCATTGTGCTACCAGTTTGGTGGTGGGGATACGAATGCCTAGATTTTGCTAAGCACAAGTAGAAAACAATAATTTGAAAATTCACTTCTTTCACCTTTACTCCATTACGAATTATTGTGATTGTTGATCTGTCAATCAAGGAGCATTCTTCAAGGTTGTCGAAAACAGTGTTTTTTTAGAATTTCCATATAATGGAGCTAAGGCAAGTGCGGAGCAGAAAATGCCTATCAACTCGGTCTCATCGGATTCCTGCTAATGTCTGCAGAAATTATAATAGGAAAGATGGCGCCTTGCTATGAGACTAATTTTTGTCCTTGAGAATAAGGTCAAGACGTTAGTCGTGGTTCTCCCGATGGCTGGGTATATACTTCTGATAACAGAATAAATGACGCAACTGAGCCTCTCTTCAAGCGGACTGGGAAGTCATACAAAAATTTAGTGTCCGTTTTGAACAATGAAGCTCGAGAAAAATTGATATAAGTAGCGCATCTAATCCCAATGTGAATGTTAGCAAGAACATATAAACATTTTTTGTGGTACTTCCATAACAGGGTCAAACTAATGTTATGTTGCATTGAAGAATTTAAAAATTCCAGCTTCTCGAGTTCAATATTTATTTTTATAAACTTTATGGGTCAGTATATATATAACGTATCTCGCTGAAATGTGAATAGAGTTTTTTTGAGTTTTGTGGCAAAAAATATCCAAGGATTACTTTTCCTGGTTAAGTTAAAGAGAAGTGGTGAATCGTGACGCCCCATAGGAATCCTAAGAGACAAATACAATCCCATAGTGCAAATTAAACGAACAATCCAAACAGGCAGAAAAATCTTCTTCATTAGCGGCGGCGCATTGTGCTGTGTAATAAACATGATAAGGTAGTTTTCCAATGTGACGACTTCTAATCAGCTATTGCGAAATAAATCTAGAAAATTTTAGAAATGCTGGACTGGCGAATGCTACCTCATTATTTTACTGTGCTTAATAAAGTTGTTCATGAAAACTGTTCAAATTTTCAATATTTCTTAAAATAGTTTTATTTATTTATTCACTTTTTTCTCTGTTATTATTTATTGTTCGTTGTATCTCAAGCCCCTCTATATAATCGCAGTCATATCTTTCAAGATTGCCTTCAAAGACATATAGAAAGGAAATGTTACCTAAAGCTACAAAAACTTATCATTCTCTACATAGTAGCAATTGCTATGGTTTGGCTAAACATGAAGACGGCGGCAAAGCTGTCCACCTACTTGAAATTGCCGTCACAATAACTACGCCTAACAAATAAGAAAATTATATTGGAATAGTGGGCGTAATCTTTTACCGATTTGATCTATTGCCAATGTCAGTCCGCGTGGGACTTCAGCTTTTTTGCAAACTTTAAAGCAGATATCTCTCTTGTTGCGACCATGAGTGCGTTTGCCACAACAATTAACAGACAAGTGAGCAGACGGACAGACAAACAAATCTAGAATGATTCAGATTTGATATATAATCAATAATATGCACTTTATAGGGTCTCTGAAGCTTGTTTCTGGATGCAGCAAACATATTAACAAAAGGATGAAATTTCAATATTCCTGATTCTTAATAGGCGAGCGTGACCGATTCTTCCATTCTGATGCAAGTGCTGCAGAGCCGCCTATAGAATGTAACCACAAATTTCCACGATTGTATTTTTTGTGGTTTATAAGCAAAAGCAGCAAAGAACACCAGTTTTTTTATTTTTCAGAACGAAAGCGGTATCGGAGTGTCCTGTGGCTTTGATTTGGCTCAATTTCAATGCCAATCGACATGCAAAAACTTCTAATCTTTCTGTCAAATTTGAAGCAGATAGCTGCATTTTTGCGGCTAGAAGAATGTTTAAAACAGACATTACACAGAGAAGTAAGTAGACTTAAGTCGATTTTGAATTTGATGCCGATCACGAGTATGTCTTTGAAGCTTTTTTCTGTTGCAGATGTGTTGACAACCCGTCACCCTTCGTTGATGGGTATAAAAATCAAGGAACCAAGTTTTTTTTGGTGGTTTTTTATATAAAAAACCACCTAACATACTTATTAGAACACACACTCATACGTATACAAATACAATGGACTCTTGAAACTCCAGTGTATTAGACAGAGCATTTGTTAGAATGTAAAATTTCGATTGAAATCAGATTCAGTTTTATTTCTTGCACTGCTTGAAAAAGCCTTATACATGTAGATAACGTTGCTTATCTAATTAAAACATTTATCTCAAACTAAATTATTTGTGAACATGTCGTAGATTTAAAATTGATTTCTTTGATTTTATAAATCATCAACCTGGAGAAAATGCATATAAATTTTTCCTAACTATCCTTAGTAACAACAATACCATAAAAACCATTTTTATACCTTAGAAAGAAAAAATCATCAATTAAGAGCCAAAATCTTCCAAATTACCTATGGGCAATAATGTCAAGAAAATCTCTCGAACCAAGCCTGTTGGATTGCTTATATTTGTCTGCAGCGAAAGATATAAGCATCCTACCTTGTTTATACGGTAGGATTTAATTTAAACACTATTTGGCCGTAAATGTTATGTAATGATCTATCTATGTTGCAAAGAAAATCGAATAGTTGTAACGGGAAACGTCCGGATTTAAATTGTCAATCAATCTTTTCTCTACACAATCGTCGATCTCTAGGAGAAAATCGGAATATTAGTATTGTTTACCACACAGGGACGGGCAAACAAGTTAAAACAATAATAATTATTTACTATGATTTATATATATCGCGACTTATCTTTGAAATTTTCAAGATTCAAAATATATCGTGAGTTTTGCTGTATTATGAAGCGTTGTGCGCGCATTCTGGCACATTGAACGTAACTCATACAAAGCATGTAAATAGCTAAAATAACAGTAATATATATATACATATAAGCATATTGTATGGTAGGCTACGCTAAAACCACCAAAATATAGGTTTGCAATCCTCAAATTAATGCCAATTAATGTATTCATGATTTGTTAAATTTGCTTTTCCTATGCAGGGTTTTCACGTTTCAATCGTGCTTTCAACGCATCTAGATGTCGTCTTTCATTGTTATTAAAAATAGAATTCGAGTCCATTTTGGGAGCAAGTAGTGGAATGGCCAAATAAGCTTACTCCTCGGTTTATGTATAAATCGGGCAATCCGGCAATCACAAGTTGTATATAAAATTACAGTTTTTGAGTAATGCATACGCATAGATTTAGATAACATCAGTATATAACGTAAAAAAAATATTGTAAATGTCAGCATATACATATACAAAAATTTAATTTCTTGATTGACTAACAAAAGTAATTATTATTTAATCTATATGTGCTTATTTATTATATTTTATGTTCTCTCCATGATAATTTAGTTAATGCATGGTGGGTATGAACGGCACGACGCTTATAATACACATTCAACGAATATTTATATTTCTGTGTGTATATAATTTAATTTTACAGAATAACACCACAACACAACAACAATTTCAGTTAGGATTGGGCATTGAAAAACTGCCACTTAATTTCTTCTAGGGAACATTCTTCACTGATTGCGGGGTAAATCGATTTCTGAAATTTCAAAAATCAGTATCATTCCGAACCTTTAATTTGATTACAAAATTTTATAAGCAAGTGATTTCTTACATTCATTGTCAAATTTTGGCTGCGCAATATTTGCCAATTCTCTAAGATGTGTGCGTACATTAAGTATTTTTCATATTCCCTTAGGGTTTCGTATACGTGACACAAGCCCAAGTAGTCATACTCTAAACCGGAATACGAACTTCCAAACACACGCAAACCTATAAAAGTAATAGTAACTATAGTTGATCGAAAATTTTCAATATTTGTCTTCCACAAATTTACTGATTTGTATGCTACGTAGATAGAGTTCTTCGGCTTCGCGATACTTTTTCATTTGATAATTGTACAAAGAGGCCAAGTGGCCGATAGACAATCCCACTTCGTAATCATAAGGCCCAAGAAGGTCAGTTTTTATTTCAATCGCTTTTTGATGCATACGCTCAGCTTCCTAAAGAGCCAGAAGAATTCATCTGACTTACATCAATTTATATAAATTTTATTGAGCAAATACTCGCCTCAAATCTGTTCATGGTTTGATAAAGACGGCCTAAATTACCATACAGTTTAGCTGTTTGTACATTTACTTCACCAAATACTTCAAGTGATAACTGCAATGCAAACTTATGTAGATCTTCCGATTGCTTCAATAAGCCCTCGTCATCAGCACCTTCTGCCATTTTATTTAAAGCGATTTCTTCTAAAAGCAACGCTTTTACACGTTTAGCTGAAGCCAGTCGCAGATGGTCACTGGGTACCAAGTCCTGCATGATGTCGACTGCTTTTTCCACGTGATCACGAGCACAGGTAAAATTACCGGTACTGTATTCATGTACATAATATGCGTACGAGAGATCTTCATGAGCAAGGGCTACATGAAAATTGCGATTGCCGAATATATATCGCTTGATATCCAGCGCTTCAATGTATACATTGACGCTCTGATAGGCACAATCAACGTTCAATAGGAAGAAGCCATAATCCAGCAGAGTATCCGCGTATTTTTGATGCTTAGAACCGAAAACATTCCTGTTAATGCAAAACAAAGTCGTGAGCATAGATAATTAAAAAATTCCGGTTACCACACTTACTTTGCTCTTTGCTTAGCCTGACAAATCAACATATTGGCTCGTTGAAAATCCCTCTTCACTACACACGCCTTTGCAGCTTGCCGCAAAACGTCTATCGTTATTCTAAGAAAATTATGAAAAGAGAAAAAACAAAAAAAAAACCTCTATCGCAAAACATTAATTTTCTTAACATCCAGGAAATAAGTACCTCTCCGGCGTAGTCTCTTCAAGATTCTGTATGGCCATCGCACTCCACATATGACTGTAATCGTATTCATTCCGAGCAAAATACATTTCCGAAAACTGAGTGTAGGTGTTAGCTAGTAAGGGCTTGGGTATGCTTTCTGCCGCTATTTCTGTCAGTAGATTCGTTAATTTATTAAAAGTACGTTCGGCAGATTTGAAATTACTTAAAGCAGCTTCAGAGTGTAAAAGTCTGTAAAATTAGAAAAAAATTAGTTAAGCTCATGCACGTAAATAATAATTACCTTTGCAAGCAATCTAATTGGATAATTTTCAATTTAGAATCAAGTTCTATTGTTTTAAGTTTTAAACTGACACAGGAAAGAATTTCAATGCTCTGCGATAGCCAGCCAGCTTCAGAAAGAAACGAGCCTAGACGCAAGCCAAAGTCTATAATATCCACACCATTTTGTTTTTCGTCATCGAAAGCTGCGGAGTCGGCCTGAAGCAGTAAATCATCGTCACATTGATTATGCTTGCGGTCTCCCCACTTGTTGCTATTAAAACTGGAACACGCCGTAACCAAAGCCAGTTTCGCTTTAGCTAAAGTCGCTAATCTGGATGCCGTTTTCAAAGTATGCCTTTCTTTTTGTTTAAAGCGTAATGTGAAACTTTGTTGTAATTGTGTTGCCAAAGGCTTGCCTTTACCCATTAATGTAGCCAAGCAGCAAAATAGTTTCTGCCGAGAGGGATCAAAGCGTAACAAACGCTCAAATATTTCTAGGTCTGCTAATTGCTCGAATAACATGTCCTTTAAATCATCTCGATGAGACATCTGAAACACATAAGGCGTCAATAAGAACAAACAAGAAAAGTGTTGAAAAGGAATTATCTGCATTATGCCTAATGTATAGGAAATGTAATGTACAACAAATGGAAGAATTTTCGGATTCGTGGGCTATGATTTCTTAATGTTTTATCAGCATTTAAGAGGCTAGTAATCTAAATCGCTGTTCAATGACACTCAGAACAGCACATACGCAAAGATTCATAAGCGAACGAAATAAGCACAGCTACAAACAAAGGCTGCTTTGAATGCTAGCTTACAATAAAATAAACAACTTCGATAAAACAGTATATACTCTGCAGCCAACAAATAGCATCCGCGTATGGATCGTTTATAGGCAATTCTGTTGCAATGCTTATTGACGTAAGTCCCCACCCTTTTGTTTGCTGCAGATACTAAAAATTTTCCATGGTCTATCCAATGGTGAGAATTTATTTTTTCTGCTTTTACTTACCATTACATAGATATCAATAAGTACTCCCGGAGGTAAATAACGCAAATACTGGACACGACTTAGATTGCATTGATTATAATTTAGGTTTGTCACAAAACAACATAAACATCTGCCATACAATGTTTCCCGACTTCCTGACTTAGCAGAAGTCAGTTGCGCCATTGTCGCCATTGTCCCAAAAGCAATGGAACACAATACTGTTTATACTTTTGATTTTGTTTATAAACGATTTTCACTCTCTTTTAAACAAAACAATTCTTTTTTAAAAACCTTCCTCTACACTTGATACGGTATAGCGAACAAATTTTCATTAAAACACAAAATTGAACATATTACTCCTGTATAAACAATAGTTGCTCAGACAATTTCTGGTTAGACTAATAAAACAAAGAAATGATTACTTTTTTTCAATGTTGCCAACAGCACATATTCTCTTTCAGCTTTAAGATAAAATTGGGCCAAAAAAGGGAATAACGATTGTTATTGTTTTAAGCTAAGGGCTTACTTAATTTATGGCAAGGAAGAGAGTTGAGACTAATTTTTGATTAAGTTTTATTAAAAATCAATATGCTTATCATACTATATATATTTATAATATATATAGAGTAAAAATACATAGTAAATATGTAGTATGTAATAAATATATATATATATATATATATGTATATAAAATATATCTACTTTTAAGCATATAAATATATATATATATATAGTAAACGTAGATATATTTTAACTTTCAAAGTATATGAATATAATTTTTTAAATTTGAATCAATCTTTTGTTTCAAACTTAAATAACTCTTAATATATACCTAACGAAATTCGTACACTGCGAATAATAAAAGAATAACTAAAAATAAAACATTACTCGACCTTGGCAGGGCTGTGCTCTCTTTTGCGAATTGTTGCGTTACTCGTACCAAACTACGTAACAGTGACGATTCTTTAAAATCTCATTGTCACAACACATTCCTATTATTTGCAGTTGCAGTAACGGAATGATTTAATCTCTTTTTGGTTTTGTAGGAGTCTTACCTTAACGATTACGAGAGTTTTTCTTTTTATTATTGCATTTTGCAAATAATTGTAAATTGTGTGCATAAAAAATTCAAATTAAAAAGTAAGCTTTTTTTATGATAAGGTTTGCCACATCTCTTAAGGAAGGAAAGGATTTTTCCGATTGCCCTAATCACAATTTGTTACAAATAATTGCCTGTCATAAGCAAAACAAATACATTCATTTCAGTTAATTTTGAATAGTCTTAGCTGGAAATTTTCATATATATATATAAGTTGTGAACATTTTCCAATTGAACCTATTCGTAGGGTATTAAAAATTTAGATGTATATTTATTTGCATTTTAGCCGCTTTGTTAAAGAAATCCATTCGAAACAATACATTATTTATGCACGTATATGAAATGTGTATCAGTGCTTTTCTGAAGGAAAAGAGAAAAACATCGTTTTATTAGCGAATTGTGTGTATTTTTGAGGAATTATTTTTTGTGGTTCCAATGTGTTCCCTAAAAGAAATCCAAAATGTCATTTTCCAATTCGAGTAAAGGGAAATCGCTTGCGTTTCCAAACACCCACCACTGCCTAAATATGTTCCGTATCAGGAAGATACGTGTTGTAATAAATTCAAAAAAATGAAAAAATAAAGCACCTAAGAGGAAAGATCATCAATATGAAGTATTAACAGAATTGATGAATAGAGCGTTTGGAGATCCTTACTTGAAGTTAGTAATGCACACGATGCCACTAACACTTCTGACACTGAAAGTTGTTCATTCGGACTTTGGTTAATGTTCTCCATGCAAAAGAGAACTTGATGTAGCACTACATGGGCCAAAGGTATCAAAGAGGCACTAAAAAGTATATGCTTAATTATAGCGCCGAGGCAACGTGTACAGAAAGTGTTTATCATTCGTTTGATGCTAATTTTTTCATCTGGTAGATCGAAAATTTCTTTGCATATTTCGCAATGATTATCCCTTCTATGCATTATCCATCTTTTTAGACATTGCAAATGAACATGCCCCTGCAAGTGCATGAATATTATTATGAATAATGTCGAACTTAAAAACTTAATGATTAAAAACCAATGAATGAATACTTACCACGCTGCCCTTGCAATGACATGGACATTGAAGTATTTGCATATCGCTGCGATTCCAACGACATATCCGACATGAATTACCAAATTCGTTACACGATTGTATTGATTCAATAGACTTTTGCTCTACAGCTTCAATTTGTGGCCTAATCGGAGGAACGGGCGTTCGATGTTCACTTCCAACAGTTACACTATTATATAAACGTACAGCTGTTGCCTCTGATAACGTGTGCACAGCCGGGCTAGTAAACATTATTGTATTATTTGAATAGATCCAAAAGGTCAGAATTCTTGACGGTGGTGGGGGTAATGGCGTCGGATTTTTTAGTTTTCTACGACTGGTGGAGTTCAATAAAACAATAAATTTTGTAAATTACTTTCTGGGGAAAGATTCTTAAAATTTATTTTTTTTTTTTTTTTATTATTTGATTTTTCTAACAATTTGTAACAATTTTCAAAACGGGTACATTATGCAGTTGATACGTTGAGTCTTTGTGCGTATGAAACGGATACTCTAGGTCAGAGTTGATAAATGGATAATAATTATAGGCTTTTTAGCACACTAGGGTTGATAAATGGATAACAATTATAGGTTTTTTAGTACATTTCGATAAGTTCTTCAGATCTTACGTTTCTATTTTAATAACTCGTATAGAAATATATTAATTTTTTTTATTTTGGGCTTTTCAGAAACAAAAGGACTGACGATAAAAATTTGCACAAATATTCTTTGGTTGATCCTATACAAGAACGGAACAAATCTGTCACGCCCACACAACATTTCGTTTTCTTGGAATATTATTGCGCTTATCACCGATGGATATATATGGGGGTATGTTCATTTTGGCAAAGGGTTTGTCAAGCGGTATCAAAATTGAATTATTTTTTCAATAACTTTATAACGCGCACAAACAAGCTTCAAAAACCACATAAAGTATATAAATTCTTAGCCAGTTTCAAGTCTTGAATGCAAGTAAACATGTCCGCCTGTTCGTTTGTCTGTTTGCGTAGTGTTGTGTTGCGTAGTGTCTGTGGCAAACAGGCTTCAACGGCAACAACGAAAATGAAGATATCGCCTAAAAATTTGCAAACGAATTTGGAATTGACCTAAACTTTTCAAAGGACACGCCTACAAACGCCCACATACCTCTACGGCAAAAATTTTTATTTTGAAAATATAAGAAATCAACTACGCCCCCTCCCCCCTACTATATAGAGCATGAAAGTTTTGTTCTTTTACTTCTTTTGCCTTTTTTTCGGTTAAAATTTAATTTAAAATATAAAAGATTCGTTCAATAAAATGAAATGACGAAAACACGTATGCCACTGTGATTAGGTTTTCCCGAAATTCGAATTCCATCGTGGTTGTTTTTTCCATCGCAGTGGGTTGCTGTCCCTGCTGTTCCGTTGATTGAAAGATTGTCATCTGGGTTGACATTTATGTTATTGTTGTGTTGACATTCAGTTGTGCTGGGGGTTTTCTATTTCTATTCTGCTCAACGCGTCTGCACTGATGTTGAGCTTCCTTTTTTGTAAACAATTTCGCAATCGAAATGTTCCAACTTGAGTCTCCATCTCTTTTAAGCTTTTAAGTGAGTGGTTATGATCAGTTATGATTTTAAATTTGCCACCAAAAAGTTAGCGTCTGAAATATTAGGTTGGGGAAAAAGAAATCCATTATTTTTTCGGTAGATGGCTGCACTGGTAGATTTCTCGTAAAGTAACGATCAAACAATTTCAGATTTATGCTCGTTGGAAAGGTGACATTTCGCAGTAAAAAAAATCCTTTTGTTGTTTTTTGTTTGGTGCTTTCAGTTGTGAGTTACAGCGTGTTAAAAATGGGGAAGTGAACAAAGAGAAAATTCGGTACATTTTACGGTTTTTCTTTGACAAAGGCGTAAATGCAAGCCAGGCGGCTAAAATTGTGAATGGTGTTTATGGTTCCGATACTGTAACAGCCCATTATGTGTAATTTTGGCTTCCGTTGGTTTCCGTTCAGGAATTTTTGATGTTAAAGATGTCGTCGAAAATATCGATAAAATCGGAGAAATGATCGGTCTTAGCAGTCTTAACATCGCCCAGGAGCTAAAAATCGACCATAAAACAGTTTTAAACCATTTACACAAAGCTGGATTCAAAAAGAATCAAAAGAAGAAGAAGAAATAATGGATTTCTTTTTCCCCAATCTAATATTTTGTCGCTCGGATTATGGCTAAAGTTCTTTTTCAATGGCTGAATAATTACTCTCAGTTTCAGTTAGCGTTCTGCTAGCAAAGTGTACTCGTTTGGTCGAACCGCTAGCATCTGTGGTTAAATTGAACGGTTTCGAGAAATCAATAAAAATTGAAGTATGGGGTCTTTGATTAAAGAAATTGCAAATTTTTGCAATTTTCAAAAGGTTTTTTTCCTTTCTTTAAACATTCTGTGAGTGGGAGTGAGAGTTGTTATCTTAGAGAAATCTCTAATAAATTTTCTGCAATAACCTAATGATCTTAAAAATAATGTTAATTCTTTTTAAGTCTTTTGAATGAGAAATTTCTTAATAGCGTGAATTTTTTCTGGGTTTAGTCTAAGGCAATGTGTCCTAAAAATGTGCATTCTTTGTGCAGGAATTCGGACTTATGCGTTTGGAGTGTTCTTCTTCGATTCTCTTAATTTTGTGAATACTTTTTTTATACCCATCACCGAAGGATAAGGGGTTATATTCATTTTGTCAAAGCGTTTGCAACGCCCAGAAGACCCCACAAAATATATATATATATTCTTGATCAGCATCGAATCCTAAATCGATTTAACCATGTGCGTCTGTCCGTCTGTGCAATGTCTGTTGTGGACATTTTCCTGGCCGCAAAAATGAAACTATCGACCTCAAATTTGGCAGAAACAGTGATAGTTCTTGCACGTTGCAGGTTTAATAGCGTGGTTGGATGGAGGGATGTTTTATGAAAAAATTATCTTGCCACACGTACAATGATTCGTTAGGACATAATTGGTGATGAAATACGTTTTCGAAACTATATCAACGAACCTCTACCGTCACTTATATAGCGTCTCTATAGCTTAGTGACCATATCTTCCTTCTCCCCCGCTTATTTAAAATTCACGTTGCTTTGCTTGCACAAAATTCTTCAGTCTCGATTCCCAAGCCTTTTAATAGAACGGCTGGAGGTCCACAGATCGAATAGAAACGCTTCCATATCAATGGCCCGTTTTGCTAAGTCATCATCAGCCCAACGATCTTTTGCTCGTGTTGTTGGATATTGGATTCCGTTACTAGCAAGTCTGAAATCCTCCCACGATTCCTTAAATGCGTTTAGAAGAAAATTGAGAGCACTGCTAAACTCTTAACTTATATTTTATTGCTGGCAGGTATCGATGATTACAGAATTTAGGGAAAAAGATGATTGATTATATGTGCACACGTCTAGTGGAGTTGTGGAGTTGTGGAGTTGTATAGTCAATTCTGTTGTAGTTTCTTTTTGCACGTGACTGTATAACTTGGTAATAGGCCTATGATGACTGGTTATGGTTACTTAATAAATGAATAAATGAATAAATGAAAATGAAATGAATATTTTTTATTTGAGTCTCCAAAAAAAACAAAAAAAAATATATATATATATATATATATATATATATATATATATATAAAAAGAAGGTTTTTTTTCTTTAAATCAAACCAAATTTGAATTCGATAAGATAAGTAGAGTGAGTACATTTTCTCGAGACAACAAAATAAATTTTTTTTTTTATTTCATATTACAATCTTCTCGGGAACCTGTAAAGGCAATCATGAACACATTCGCAGTGCTTGAACAGATGAACGAATGGAAATAAGATTAACTCAATCATTTTTAATGCCAAAAATTAAAAACCAGATCGAAAGTGTTATATAAATTAATAAAAAACGAGTTTGTTGTTTTTTTAATTATTTATTTCGGCTTATTGGGACGTTTTTAGTACGTCTCCTGTAGACGTTGAACCAACTTATTTGAAATACAAACCCTGCAGTAAAGGCTGCTGTTCGATTTTGCTGCTGACGGCTACTGTGCTAACACTGCCGCTCCTGTTGATCATATTTCAAGACAAGGAAACTGTGCTGACTCTACATCTGCAGTGAAGTCCACACCCGGAAAACATTAGGTTGGTAGGATGATAGCTTACGTGTTCTGAATTATTATTTTTTGTTGTAATCATATACGTACCTCTACGACATCCTGTAATATTATCAGTAATAGGATTTGAAATAAAATGAAGAAGACAAAGCGTTATTGGCCACGAGAATAAATTGTAAAAAAGGAGAAAATTGCTAAAAGTGATACATCGGAAAAAAAAAGAAAATCGATACAAAATACAATTTTACATACTCTTTACTTAAAATGCCACCCGATAAACGCTACGTGAAAAAGCTTATTGTACAGCAGTAAAAATATTTTTGAAAGCTCCTAAAAAACAAAAGACTTCGACCCACTTGGCAAATCATACTTAGAAGCCAAGCGAAGCGGATTCTTTAAAAGCAGCACAAAAGCCACTAATGCCAACTTTTCACAAAACCCCCAAAGAAACTTCTAATTGGAATTCCTATTTGCAACATATATAGGAACCTGTTCTTGCATACGGGCTAAGTTGTGCGGAAAAGCAGACGCGATTTTTCTTCTACTGAATAGGCGCAGATCAGTTTGGTGTCGTAGAAAACTTATTTGGACGTTCTGACGTGAAAGATAAAACTTCCGATTTGAGATAGCATTTTTGGCCAGAACATCGCAAATGCTATGCATTTAGTAAAAAGGAAATGAAACCTAACCAGTCCTATAAAGATTGGATTGCAGATCTTCGCGGAAAAGATAGTAGAATATAAGGTTGATTGCCCCACTGACCACTGTAAACATTTCAATGATGAAATCGTTCGCGATCAATTTATTTTTCGCCCACATCGCATAATACAGTTAGAATTGTACTCTACGAAAACGTATGGCAACCTAGTTAGAAGGGTCGCTAATTGCGGAATCATATGAAGCGACTTCACAAAAAAAACATTCAAGTAAATGCCATTGGAAATAACATTTAGGAATTACTTGCAAAGGCAAACGTTCCGTCCGTTGTATTACATCCCACGATCGAGACAAATGCAAACTCACAAACGCTATTTGCCATAAACGCAGCAAAAAAGTCCCATTCCACCTGGAGGCTAATCATCTAAGCAGGCGATCATCGCCGCATACATCCATTGCCTGGATTTTTAAGAAACAATTGACTATCAGCGAGAGACTAATCTCAGGTACCATCGTCACCGACTTTCCAATACCCTATCCCAAATTTTCCACTTCAATGCATTAATAACTAAGAGAGAGGCGTAAAAAAATGTGAGCCGAATTGACGTTCATTTATATGTTATATGAACAAACTACATATGGCAAACAATGAGAAGCATGCAATGCATGCAATGAATAGGAAATGAACGAGAGTTTTGCAAGGGAAAAAAGTAATAAACTTAAGTCCAGGGTAAAAATGTTAAGGTTTTTATTGCAGAAAAAATGAAATCATTTTTATATATTCTTTTTTATAGATTTGCATAAAAATGGATGGAGTTCTGTTATAATGGAATAACTCATATAAATGATGTCTTCTTCATCATTCTATATTAAATTCTCCCATTCTCCATTCTGTTTTTCGTTCTTTCTTTCTTTACGACCGTATATGGAAAAGTTAAAAGAAAATCCAGTACATAATAAGTTTTACTTATCTTCAGTTCATTCAATTATTCAATTTTTATGTCAATTTTGTAAACATATTGTTTGATGATAAAATTCGTGCTGGCTATTGTCTAATTTGTTCACCCAACTGCCTCAGTTGTGTACGATGCCTCCATACAAACATCAACAGCATCATCTTCGCGAGTATTCAAATGATGTCCTTCCGCTTCTTTGGGCTGTAGCAGCTCTTTCACTCTTCCCGTAAGGATACGCCAACGACCTAAAGAAATATTCAAAAATTGTAGTTAGATTTCCGAAATACACGGAAAACACGGTAATACTAACGTTTGCCCACACCCTTCATGCTTTGCTTTGCTTTGCTTTGCTTTGCTTTGTTTTGCTTTGGAAACGCATAACTTTTGCTTAAAACCTTCTGCATACACTGCGCGATATCAGATATTTATGTAGACATCGTTTGTAGAATTTAGAAATTAGAAGCAATGTGCCCGTAAAGCCTTTCTCGCCCCGCCTTTCTCACGGTGATCCTTTCTTCTGCGTCGCGCTTGTCAATGCTCTTCTCTTCAATGAACTTCTTCATAAAACGAAGTTACGATACAGTTTCCTGGGAATGGACATCTCGATTGGGATTCCTTAGTCTCTAACTCGGTATTTAAGAGAAGAAGAAACAAAAAAACAACAACAAAGTGTACTTACTTTTACGAAAATTTTTTCTCATTGTCTTCACAATTCGCTAAAGTAATTTCGAACACACTTTACTATTTTCTTTTTGCCACGTTTTCAAGTTTTCAAGTTTCTAAAATTTCTAAAATTTTGAATAATTCATTTTCTAACGGCTGATTATACTTTTCGGACAGATTATGCGGGCCCCAACAACGTCTGCATCAAATGTTCCTCGATGATGGCTCGATTCACGGTTGGTTAAGAGTGTTCGACAGTTCAGTCTCGATTCTCTGACACTTCTGGTAAATAACTGACAAATATCGATATGCGCTGAAACGCAAGATATTACTTTCGCGTCCTCCTACACAATATCGGCTTGAGTTGAGTGAGAAATGATATTGTTTTCTATGGCATTTCGGGTACGATATCGTTACGTACCCTATAACGTGTAATGAATGAATTTATTTTTATTTCTGAAGTTAATTATCATTTATTGGAATTTGCAATATTTTGCTTTTAATATACAATTTTTGAGTTCTCTTTTATTCCATTTTTAATTATCTACATATGAATTGTTAGGTTTCATTTGCTTTTACTTTATTTTACATTTTATATCGGTTCGCTTTCAATAACTTTACACGGTCCTATGCTTGTTCTCTCTCTGTGTGTGTGTGTTTGTGTGTGTGTGTGTGTGTGTTATAAATGAAAAGTAACAATATGGGCTACTTTTAAAATTCACATTTATATATATGTAGTTGTTGCTATATATGCTTTTTAGTTGTTATTTATTTATTCACTTAATTATTTTTAGAAAAATATTTTTTTTTTTTTTTATCTTATATTATTTTAAATATAAAATAGTAGATTTTTGGTATTTATTTATTTTTTTTATTATTTTTTTTATTATTTTTTTATTTTTTTTTGTCTTCGTTTTTTGTTTTCATTTCGTTCAAATTTGCCATAACTAAATTAAAATTTCTTCCTTTTTTTTTGTACTGCTATTTTTCACAAAGATTATGTCGTTAATATAAAGATTTGGTAATGGTACGGAATTTTACCCCTTCATGAGAAGTGAAAAATTGACGGTTCACCGGAATGGAAAAGTATAACGTCTCTGTCTATTTTTTTTTTTTTTTGCTTTTTTTTCTTCTTCTGCATGTGTAAATAATAAAGTGTAAGAGAATTGCATTAATTTATTCATTTAGTGATTTATTCTGTTTTTTCTTACAACGAAACGAGGATAATGCTCATAGTAGTAGCAGTAATTTACAAAACAGTAAAAACACATCTAATTAACTTTGTTTGCTTGATTGATTGATTGATTGATAACGAAATTAATATATATATAATAGTTCAGTTTAGTTTAAGAAAAAATTGTGTTATTACAACTCGGTTCACTGCTTCGGTCCTTTTATTACGAACAGTTTAGAAGAGTAAACGAAAGAATTTAGCTTCGCATGCGACATTACGCTTGAAAAGATCATTCAAATCTTCTCCTTGGCGCTTAATTAAATATTCTAAATCTATTCTAATTCAATTCGACCCTCGACTTTACATATGTTAAGATTGATCGTCTCGCAAACTTTAATTTTGTCCTTAGTAATAACTCTGCTAATATGAAAAATTGATTTGAAGATTTAACTCAGCCTCCGATATTCAATATCTTACTTACTTATAGCAGATATATATGCTTGACGAGTTAATTTTTAATTAAGGTTTCTTCACGTCGTGGAATCTATGCGTGATAAAGGGTCTCGAATATGTAACTTATATAAAATAATTTTTAATTTCCTCTTCAATGAAGTCTTCAAGGACTCAACTTCCTTCTCAACTGGATCCAAATATCTATTTCACGATTTTAAAACTTTGAAATTCTAGGTTTAATAAACGAATAAACGAAGACCTAACTGAGTGATTAATTTTAGTTATTACGTCTCATTTTCGGCAAATTGTGTCGCAGATTTAATGAATGCTTTGCAAATGAATATCGAGTAAGGGGTCTAGAGAAAGTTTGACTTTTAATTAATATTAAACTGTCAAGATGTACATAATATATATGGAATAGTTGGACTTAAAGATATAATTTTTGATGTTGAATTTCGTTTTGAATGAGCAGACGTCAATAACTAATGGATAAGTACTCCGAAGATAGTGTTATTTAAGTCGTTAAAATAATTGTCAAAAATTTTTTATTGTTTAATTAGTGAAATCCTTCCGTTGGACATGGGCTCGAAGATCTAACTCATAGTTTTATAAACTATGTATGCAGTTAGGGGTGCGAGGACGTAACTTTTACTTAAGCTGAGATTTGAATGCTTTTCGAACCGAAATCTTCTTCATCTTGTTAAAATAATATTTTTGATTATATTCATCTCCGAAAGTGATAGAGGAGGAGATCGTACCAGCCAATGATTCAAATGATTATTATATAATTTCTGTCTGTCCCTCTGTCTATTTGTCATCTATTGTTAAACATTCTTAAATTAACTCGAAAGTAAAATCGAAGGTCTTTAAATTTAAAGGGAATGCTGATGCGACGTGATGCAAACGTGGTTAAACTGGGGAAAGGTATGATATATAAAAAAAGAAATAGAAAAGAGACAATGGCTTCAACTATATAGTGATAGTTGACAACACTCTTTGAAATTTGGCACAAGTATATGCGAGCTTCGCTAGCCCCAAAAATGAATTCAGTCGGTGACGCCGACACGCCCTCAGGCCCTCAGCGTTTTCAAATGCTTAACAATTTTGCTTAAGGCGATGAGTGTTCAAGATTCGCCCTAAACCGAACAAAATTTTCTTATTTGTTTTCTTTATTTAATTTTTGGTTTATGCAAATTTTTCTTTTCATTGTAATTTATCGAAATTTAAAAAGAGGTCATTACATACATATATATATATATATATATATATATTTATATATTTATATATAATTACGAACTGATTTTTTCACAACTGAGCAATTCTTACTTTAGTTTTCTTTAAAGCATACAAAAAAAAAAAAAAAAAAGAAAACAAAAAATAATAATATCTCGTCGTTCTTGCAGAATTCTTTTTTTCTCTTTTTTTTTAATTTTTCATTAACCCGTAATCACTTAAAACATTAATGCCACTGGCAACTGGGAAATGTTTGAAATTTTTGTTTTGTTTTGTTTTTTTTTTTTTTTTTGTTTTTGCTGTCAAGCTTTACAATGCATTTTCAGTTATATATATACAATATTTCCATAATATTTCGTTATATAATACATTATGGTTTTTTATTATAATTTATCGCTTACAATATTTATTCGCTTTATCTTTTTTATTGAGATAAAATATTAATAATGTTAAAAATAATCCTTTAAAATAAATGCTCATTTGCAAAGAGGTTTAGTGTAAATAAAAGTTTTACAAAATTTTTACTTACACTTGGCAGTATTTTTCTTCTCCGTTTTCTTTCCTTTTTGTTTTTATTTAATTTATTTATTTATTTATTTTTTTTTTTTTTAATTAATTAATTCATATAATATAATCATTAAATTTCTACTTATGTACGTGTAGAAAAGTTGAGGAAAAATTTTGTAACAATATTTTTGAGTTGAGTAGAAGGAATTTCATATTGATTTTCGAAAAGTAGTTTAAGAAATTTCATACAAAAAAATAAATCGCTAAACAAACATTTTGACACACTCGATAATAACAATGGAGATGAGTTTAGATAAGAAATTGCAAGCATCTGTATATAGATATATATGATTACTTGGGATGATACTCGGTAAACAGTTGTATGTTCAAATTCTGCTTCTTGAGAGTGCACGCAATATACAGCCTGCTCTTATCCGTACTCATAATAGGATTCATAAGATGTTGATCTCTTGCTATTTACAAAACAAAAACAAATTACATTTAAGGTAAAGTTGAAGAGCTCGGTTAGTTACTTCAGGGCAAGACAAGAAAGATGATTAGCAAGAAAGTTGTATTCCTCCTTGAGTCGAATCTTGACACTTTTTATATCGTGTCAAGCATTGTTGTGCATAACGTGCATAATAAGATAGCAAAATCTCGATGCTTGTGTGATTTTAAATAGGTTCGAAACGAAATAGCATAGCGTTGGTGCGGAACGCAAAGTGGCGTCCAAAAAAAGCGTTTGCACCGTTTACACCGTTCAACTTAAAAAACTCTTCTCAACCAACACTCGAAAAGTGAAATTGCAGCAGACAGCAGCATAACAGCAGAGATCGTAAAGAGAAAAAATTTTATTTTCGCGATGAACATCGCGTTGAGTCACAGTGTGATGAAAACGCATCAATCTGTTACCGATAGTGCGAATTTCATGAATTTAAATAACAATTATTGCCTCAATCACCAACTTCCGCATGCCTAATCTCCAGCAGTGATTATCTATTTACAAATCGTACGAGGTAGAGATCAAATGTCGAGGTCACTGCTGAAATGGAGGCGTATTTTGAGGGCTTCCAAATTTTCTTTCAATTTTATAAACAAGACATCGAAACGTTAAAGAAGCGAGCTTAACCCTATTGGTCCACTCTTGCAGGAAGTTGGGTTGGGTTGATGGAGATAAGGTTGCACTTTTCTTGCGGCCAATCTGTTGTATAGAAAGTGAAATGTGAGATAGAAATGGAGTGCGTCCGCTATTTCAAGCAAACACAAATTTGAAAATTTCCAGCTACTGTTGATATGACGCAGACTGCATGCAGTTACGTTTGCAGCTAGCTTACGCTCTTCTCATAGGAAGAAGAAAAGAAGCGATGAACGAACGGGCTTGACACAGCCCTTCAACAAACTTATATTGATTGACTCTTAACCTATACGAATACAGTCGAATATAGGTATAGGACACTTGATGACCCTTTCTGCGTGGGTGTTATTAGCGAAATTAAAAAATGGCGAAAGTATATCTTTCGAGATGCCGAATGGAGAAGAAAACCATGTTAATGTCATTTCATTCAGTCGCTATAAAGTCGTCCTATTTTCATGTATTTCCTTTTTAATGTTATGTCAGTGATAGAGAGTCAGTGTCAGAGAAGAGTGTAGTGTGCCCCGACAACGTATGTATTTAAAATGAAGAAGACCTTGAGGTAGATCTACATTTCATTGGACCTATCGATTCGATGCTTTGATACCCTACACCACTCGCCGTACATCGTACATTAAGGCTGCACTCAGAACGATATAAGTTGGAATTTATGAATTTATTTATCCTACCGATCGGTTCATGTGCTCATATATTTTTATATTTAACCTACGTGTCGGAATTCGTGAAATATTTTGATGCAATTTGATACACTGAAATGTCTTGGGCCCCCCAAAGGACAAACGCTGTTGCAAATGGATTGGATCGGACCATTTTTACCACAAACCCGCCTCATTTAAAACACTTTTTTTATGAAAAAAAAAAAATTGAAATTTTTTCGATAGTATTTTGGCATAGTAAATAAATGCGGCAAAAAAATGGATCGAAAGCACAATTTACAAAATGCACGTTTTTATATGACAACAAGACCTAACTTTTAATATTTCATAATGTAATTTGTTCCATAATAGTGATTAATTATGTCCAGATAGCACGCTTCCCCTATATAAGGGGTCTCATGAACAGTTAACTTTTGTATCGGTGCAAGATTTAATTTCTGATACTTTGTCACAAATACAACCGAAGGATAGTAAGTAAATTCAGATATCGTAGTATTATTATAATAATAAATAAGTATTTATGTGATAACGAACTAGCGTTTTTTGGTATTTTATGACGAATACAAATAAAGAATTGTATTTAGACAAAGTGATGTAGGGTGTTTATTAGTCGACAACGTTACCTTGGAGCTTTCTAAAAATTTCGAGGATAATATTGAATATAGAAATAAAATAATTAAAAAAAAAAAAAAAAAGAAGCAAAATTCCTTCTCAGCTTTAAAAAATCACCAAAAGAAGTAACAAAGAAGTAACAAAAAAGATATCATAATCGGCTTAGACCGTATTTTCGAATACCCACCACTACTTAATGCATCTTTATATACGAGATATAGCATATTTATCGTTAAGATCGTCTTGCAGATATTTAAATTATATTTTTGGACATATCTATATATCGACTTTTTGATTAGGGCTTCAAACTTAAATGCCTGCAGTTTGATGGCGTAACTTAGGAAATGTTGGCATATATGCAGTTAATAGAGTAATAGAGAGTTTTAATAATACTTTTCTTGAAGAGCACGGAGGATGAAAGTAGACGTAATGCACTCTTACGAAATTGGCCAATCCGTTTGCCTCTTTCAAGACAAATCATCTCATGATTGCTTTCTCCGTCCGTTGATCAATTTTTCGGCCTCGCTATCGGTCGTCGAAGCGCCAAGGATGTCCCCATACATGTATCCTTATCATCTGATAAAGACACATGTGTACACGGAGATAAATTAACTGTAGCTTGCTTACAAAGTCCCTGTGAATACTATAGGGGCAAATGCCTTTCTAAAAATAGAGACTTTGACCTTGAAAGCAATTAATTTCAATAGGAAGAAAGGTAATTAATAAGTTTTCCAGGAACAGTGTCCATGCACTTTGCTAATGACTTTCAAATCCATTGAAGTCTTTTAGATTAATTTTCGAGGCCGCAAACAAAATATCAACAGGCAGACGAGTTATATGTACGTCTACACGGGTCTTTTATTCAACTTGATTACACACAGGCTTTGTGTGGCCTCCCATGCAGATTTATACGAATTTTGTGAACATTAAACGCATCTCATATACTTTGGGCGGTGGGCACAAAAAAAAAATTACAATCGCCTTAAGGCAAAAATACATTTAAAAAAAATATAGAGATTTCAACTCGAAATGCCATTCTCAAGCAATTACGCAACAGAGCCATTGTTTCATGGGCATGTTTGTGTGGCAAGTGGGGGCCGTTTTGTTGAAAACAACCACCATGCACATCCATGGCTTGAACTTGAAGTCAAAAGAAGTCAATCTATATCATAATCGGTTAAAGTAGCAGGATTTTCTTAACCCAATTAACTCGTCAGCCAAACTGTTACTCGTTGTAGCTGAAGAGTGGTTGTCTTACTATTTCCCTGGATTTCCGGAGTACTTGTTGTACTAATTTCGCTTGTTTACGTACCCAAAGAAAGGAATATGAGCCTGAGGATAATTTTGTTTACAAATTCATGGCTCATCGCTTATCTGCGGATCTGGAAAGACCTGCTACTTTTTACCTATCGAAAGTCATCTCAACGTTAATTGTAGTTCGACAGACGGTTCGAAAATGCCGCAAATTTTGGTATGATACCTCCATGAATTGAGACCATTTTTGTCCATATATTTCTCGAAAAACTTTAAAATTGATTTTTAGAAACTTGGCATTTCATACAATTTATCATCTATCTGTGTATCCGTGTATTTGTCTATTTATCTATTAGGGCCATTTAAAGTTTATATGATACTATCGCGATAATTTTCATTCCTTCCTTCCTTCCTTCCTTGCCGCTTGTCACTGCAAATAGATAGTTTTAAGCGGGCTTTGCTTAATTCGCCCAATACTCTTAATTTTGATTAAAGATAAAGTCAATAACGAGATGTGAAAAACGTTAAGCCTAGTAATGGCAAGATGGCGTGTATTAGGTCGTGGCCTTGTTAAGCGAAAATAGGAATCCCTTGTTAAACCCTCTACAAAACCCTCTCTGTACAATCTGGTTTATATATAGAGCCTCGCTAGCACTTTTGTGGTCTTAGAGGAAACGTTAATACAATAAAGTGAACCAGAGTACGCTGAGGTACACTCACCCCCCCAGCCTAGGATTGGCAAGCTTCTTGACTTTAACATTTTGAACACTTAAAGGAAGAATTGAATATTTTGGAAGCATTACAATTTCTTGCATCCGGCAAAAGGCAAAGACCTGTCGTAAGCCTATATAAAAATGCGAGCCCAGATGCTCCTTTTTAGTGGGCTAGCCATTCCCACTAGCCATTCACTAGGGATAACCACTGAATTGGAGTCTTAAGCGGTTCTGCAAATTGTTTGTGGCGACCATAACGAGCAGCGAGGAGCTCAATCATTCTTCTTTTTGGACATTCTTGCACATCGGCGTAAATATGGATTGTGACGGGCTTAGTTAAAGATGCTTCTACCATAGGTGCTCTAAAGAGATTGATCGATCAAGCTCTTTAATAGAACTATTTAGCCTTCATAGCATCCTTGCCTATTTCTCCTGAAGATGAGCGTCTATTGTACGACACAATGTCGAGTCTGTTAGTTCATTGTGTGTGATCATTGTGGGCGCTGGACAATTTACATGCAAAGGTTTTGAGTATCGATTCTAACATTCGTCCATTTAAGACACCCACTACTTCTTTCTCTTTCGCTCGTCTTCTAAACGCAATAACTTGAGACCATCATATCCCTTCCGTCACGTCCTCGGGGCGGCCTGATCGTTGGAAAAATGAAATCGTGGTGGTCGATTGTGATCTCAATGTTAGCCAATCAATTGTTTTGATCACATTTGAAACCGTTCTAATGATTTTCTGGACGATAAATTTTTCGACAGAAATACAACGGCATACACACTGACAAATGCACTGACACATTTTCTGACATTTTTTCTGACATTTAAAGGCGCATTGGACGGACATAGTTAAATAGTTCTAGGATGCATATGTATGCAGAGTGATAAAGCGTTAAAGCGTATATTTGGAATGAAAAATATTTATTTCGTTTCTGCTTAGACGTGGTGAGTATAAAACTTGTATAAAACTAATTTTAAATTGCTTAACTAAAAAGTTGGGTAAATTATAAAAGCAAAAATTAAGATGAAATTAACTTAAAGCTAAATTATATCACCCGAAGAGCAAAAAAAAAAAATGTACTTAGGAAGAAGAACTTAAGGTCTTAAGCGTTTAGATCGCACAAAGAGTGAAGAAACTGATAAAAAAAACGATTGAGAGAAAATGTTAGCAGCACTTTTTGTTTTTTTTTTTTTTTTCTAATATTTATTTATTTATCTGTTTTTCTTTTTTGTTTAGAGGCTCTTCTCATAATATCCAGTCAGCTAAGGATTAATTTTGTACTTTAACCAAATGATCAACTTTAACCGGACATTATAAAAATGGCGTTTAATTCGCTAATACAAGTTAAATGAATTCTCTTTTCTCTCTCTTTTCGTTTCTTTCATTCTCTGATCGTTTTATATGGTGTTTTCGCGAAATAAAAAAATTATTTTATTTTTTTTTTAACTCTTACACAGGAAACCTGATAAAGCTGCTTTTTTTAAGTTTTTTCTTTTTTTTCTTTCTTTCTTTCTTTGTTTCTTTAAATTTTTAAAAACTTTTTTTTTTATTTGCGCATAATAATACTTACAATACTAATAGCTTGGCTGTGTGTAAAAGGATTTCTTTTGTCTTTTAATTCGGAAAGACTTACATATAATTGTAAGCCGTTTGTTATGCTATGTCGCGTACAATTTCAATTTTATCAAACATATCCGAATCGGGCGGTATTGTTGTGAAATGAGTGCGATCGCTACGAAAGGTATTACGTTCATTGGAGCCAGTTTTCAGAGAGCGTTCCGAAGGAGTTTCCGTGCCGCTGAGCTGTATGCGTTTCTGTAAAGCTGAAACGAAATTCTACAACGAGAAAAAATGTAACTGAATGAATTTTGCGCGTTCCGTGTGCTTCAGCCACCATTAAATTTCTACATACATTATGTCAAAAAAATACCGGGAATTACGAAAACCAAAAAAAAAAAAAAAAAAAAAAAAAGTGATACTTCATACTTAAAAGCGGACTGGATACGAACGAGTGCTTTTGTTACGATTTCAGGCGCCAACATTAACTGTTTGTTCGCATTATGTAATAAAGTACAGGAAATTATTAAAAATCGAGTGCATTTTCTAATTAATCACTAATTACTTCCTTGAAATACCTGAATTGAATTGACTTTGTTTCACGTGCAGGAGCTATCGTCATTAATTATCTGCAGTCTTTTTTTTTTTCTTTTTGTAACATAAAGCAATTACTCAGGGGATGTTTTTTATTCGTGTAATACGAAAAAAGTGAGGAAAGAGAAAGGACGGATGTGCGATGTGGTTCCAATTGGCAAGAGCGATGCCTTTACCGACTAAGCATTCACTGTAATTATCATCATTTGAGATTTGAATCCGCGAACACTGACTTCTTACTCGCGTTTCTTACCTACTCGGCTACTCTGTCTCTCTCTCTCTCTCTCTCTCTCTCTCTGCTAAAAAGACATCAATCGAAAATGCACTCAGCTTTACACTTCAAGTGATGTCAAAGTTGTCCTGAGTAGGGAGGAAACTCCCACACTCAACTCAAATAATTTCGTGGATACATTCCACCTTTTTTTCTTCTATATTTCTACAATATTCTTAGTGATTTCGCGTAACAAACTCCATGGCAAAAGCAGAATTTGAGGTAAATTCTTGATTTTTGATTCAATATATCTATCCATAGCAAAAATCGAGTTACAATCTCGAAAACAACTTACATAAATAGTTGTTGTAAGTAAACTAGTCCACAAAGAAGGTCCTCGAAAATTATAGCATACTTGGGTAAAACAGTTGTGCCAGTACCGCTGAAATGGGACGAACGATTCCCGATGCTACTTCAGGCTATTGCGAGTTGTATGGACGTAATTAGTCATGCCGGTCTATCCGTCCGTCCGTTGTTGGAATTCTGTAAATCGCAAAAACTGAGGCAATAAACCGAAAGTCAATGTGTATACGATTAGTTAGCTAGATGTTGACAATCAAATTTTTGCTTCTTAAGTCCGTTTGTGATAGCTTAAACAATACAACGTCAAAGAAAGACTTTTTCCATGCAAAAACTCCAAGAGCTATTTCAAGTAGTTATCTGCATTAGTTAAGTCAATGATCTCAACGACACGCTCACACGATTACGAAATTTTATTTTCGACTGTCACCAAATCTTTTATCTTTTATATCCACCACGTCCATCTTAAGAAATCTTAAGAAGACAAACCGAAAAAACTAAATTTCATTACTCTATAGTATAGTATAAGGTGCATGTGAATATACACGTGGAAATTTTTGTCGTGTGTCCGTCATAGTTTATGTGCAATGGGAAGAATATCCAGAAAGCCGAGATGTTCTCAATTTATATTGCGCTGTCGGCGTGTCCTTCTACCGATTTGCCTCATTCCTAATATTAATTTGTGTGCAACGATTTCCTATGTTTTTGCACAAATCTGAAGCAGTTGCCTTCGTTCTTACGATCGGGAGAAAGCCGATCCACCATATCAATTAGCGGACAGCCGGACACAGGCCGCACGCTGTGCCGAACAGGTGTAGAATGATTCAGAATATGATGCTAACTAATAACACGCAGACTGAAGATTTGGTGAAACGTTTTGATAAAAAAAATGAAATTTCAATACTCTTTGATATTGAGTAGGCGTAGCAGACTTCCTCCACTTTTGCACAGGTTCTGCCGGACCATCCATAGAATATATGAGCGAATCTTTATGGTTATGCGTGGGTATTGCTTATAAGTAACGAGTAAATAGTAAAAAAATTTATTTTTTATTTCGTAGATAGAGATTTTCTAACTTTACGTTAAATCGTAAGTTCGTCCCGTAGCGACCTGCGTACAAAAACTTACAATGCTTTTGCGAAATTTGAAACCGTAATCTTAATTTTTGTGCCCAATGTAATGTTTACCACGGACAAAACGTGGATGGACAGACGAATCGAGGGATATAGATCCCTCGATCGATTCAGGATTTGGTAGTGATCGAGAAGGTATTTAACTTCTATATAGGGCCTCTGAAGCTTACTTTACAGCGTTGCAATCGTTTCGAGCGAATACTTATATCTCTCACCTTTCGGCAGTCGGTACAAGAAAGCAGCCATGTTTATGCAACACACTTAACTAGTGATTATATATCTGATCTGTCTTGAGACGAGCGTGAAGGTGTAGCTTTCTTACCCATTAAATTTCTCTCCTTCTCTATCTCTTTTTCTGTTATGTATTATGCTTTACTCACCTGAGATATAATGTCACCGCGAGCCGTTCGTATTTGATATAAATAGCGAAATTTACGTTGTCTGGCCTCTTCGCGTGTTTCGCGTGGTCTAGCCTGCATGCGTGCGAGTTGTTGATGACGTTGCTGCAGTAAACGCTTGCGGTGATCCACACCCCAGGCAGTAATGAAGCACTGGATCATTATGCTGATAATAATCGCCACAGGCCAAGCACAAATCAATATGCCACCGTAGCAAGCTGGCGGATTAGGATGAGGTTTCATATTAAAAATCTGCAGGGAATTTATGAAAGTTTTTTTTTTTTTTATTTGAACGGACACTAAGCCATTAAAAATGTTTATGCCGTACCCAGTGCGTTAGTTCTAAGCCATGTAAGAAAAAATCTACCGATGTTATGATCATAGCAGACCCCACAACGCTTGAAGTTAAAATGGTAACATACTTGGCGCTGCATAATGTCAGAACGGCGAAAATACCGGCACCACCTATCAAAGCCACCGTAATTTCAGCATGCTGTTAATTCAAATACACTTAGAATTATCGTTTCGGGTCGTATGCAAAGGAACATAGAACCTCTTACCCCGAATTGATTATCTGGCATCGTGGCCACGCACACTGTCATTGCGGCTCCGGCCAATAAAGCTCCAGCGAAAGCGCTTATTAGCGTAGTAGCCACAGGATATGTTGAGCCCAGAACCGCTCCCACTAAACCGGCTACTATAGCCAAAGCCGAATCCGTCGGCTCGCCCAGTATCGGTATATAATACTGACGAAACATTACCACGCCATTCGCTCCAATAAAAAGGCCCGTGAGAAAGCCCACCGCTCTTAAGCAGCGATAGCCTTTAGCAAAATAGAAAAAAAAACAGAAGCCACATTTACAACCTACAACTTATTTAAGGCCATGTACAACATACGACTTAAAACCTATACGCATAAATAATATTAAATTTGTGTTCAACTTATGTTTTGTTATTAATTGTGTCAAGAGATATGATATGACCTTCAGTTTATGTGCGTACGATATATGAAGTGTGCATGTACTAGTTATATATTTGTGTACATAAAGCCACATTCAAGTGTTTCACTCCGATGTGTGCTGTGCACGTAAATGTTATTGTTAAGCATGGACTGTATTCTCTGCTTACCCAACAAGGCATACACAATGCCGAAAACAGCTGTTATTGTCCATAATAGAGCAGCCAATGTATCGGGCGGTGAATTAGTGCATGGCGGACCTTCTAGGAAGCCCTACATAAGGAAGAAAAAACAAAAAAAAAAAATGCAATAAAGTTATCGTTGTATTCATTTACATTTTCGCAGAATAAACAGGAAAGTAATTTAGATAATGATAGCGATTCCCATACTATCGCTGCAGTACAAACTAATCCTTGACCAGTGAATGCAAACTCCTCCTACGGAGAATTGGATTTCAAAAAAAAAAAAGTGACGATAATATTACCGACTACAACTGGCAACGAGAGTAGCAACGAGATAGAAATGGTTTGCACATCAACTCAACGCACGAGCAAGGGGCGGACCACTGACAGAGCTATCTTGGTAAAAACCAAGACAACGCATAATATGATGTGAGATATATTTCAGAAATTTTCCCTAAAGTTAGCATAGCAAAGTTTAGATAATTCGGATTAATTAATAATAGTAGGGCGTCCATGGGTCAAATTTTCGTTGGAGTGCAAAAGCCGCTAATTACATCAAAATGGCAAACATCTAAGGGGTTTGAATATTGCAAGAAACTGAAAACTCTGCTCTGGACAGAGAACTTTTCATCGATCGTTTGATTGATTGGATCGGGACCTAATGATCTCAATGGTTGGACAAAAACTTGATAATAATCAAACGACTATTGGGACACACATGTAAACCTAAAATTATAACCAAGCCTAACAACTGAGTGTCGGACAAATCGATTTCCTTGGACCGTATTCCAATATACTTTTTCCACACTTTTTCTACTTCTTTCAGTCAGCAAATCAAAAATAGATGACTCGCTGAGTAGGGGGGTTTTGGTTTATACTAAAAAAAGCCTTCAAAATGATTAGTCTTTTAAAGTTAAAGTAAAATTAATAGCGGTAGAAAGTGCATCGTTTGGAAAAATGTCTGTCGAAGAAACGCAAATTCGGAGGGAGAGTGCGGCGTAAAATGGACCACTACAAGGACCACTTCCGGGAATCGTGGAAATATAATCTATTGCCTCATACATAAGCAATTGATGGATAGAACAACTATTTATAATAATAAGCGAAGTTAAGCCATACAATAAATAGTTAAATAACGAAAATAAAAGGTATTAAGTTTAAGCGAAAACAAAGAAGAAAACGGCAACCTCTGACAACGCGAAACAGTTATTTCATGCACTTATGATAGTTTCTACGCGATCACCTGTCCCAAGCGCTATAGAAATTTTTTTTAATTTTTATTAATATAAAATAACACACATTAGTGTCTGGCCGCAGTGACCTGTTGATGAAAATCCGTAATTGTAATCTAATCTAAGCTAGAATCTTAAATAAGAATCTTAATAAGATTTGCGTAGTGCTCTGGCGTATGTTTTCTTGCTTTCTCCGTTTTTTTTTTTTTCTTTCTTTCTTTCTGAAATTCAAATGTCTTTCGCTATTTCGATTTCGTGACCGTACGAGTATTCAAGATATAAAAAATTCCGATATTATCGGCGAAAATTTTAAATGAAATTTTTACGGTAAATATCAGTGTAGTGTAGTGTCCTTTTTTATACGGTATACGTGATTTTTCTAATAAAATTATTCAATTATTTGTCCTCTTATTCGCCTATCACAAGCTGAAAAAGTTATAAACGATTATAAAATACTCTGGATTTGTGAAGAATTGAAATGAAAAAAAGATGATCTCATGATTTAATGACGACACAATAATATATATTATAATAATTCTTTCTAAAAAAAAAATTTTACAAAACATCATCCCATTAACTACACTTTTTTTGGTTTTTTTATTTGCTTTTCTCTCTCTCGCTCTACAAACAAAGTTAACGTTCATTAAAATAATTTAAAACTAAAAACACAACGCCAAGAATAGAGGCAGAGAAGGCAGCACCTACTTTGTGGCGCTTAAAGCATTCATTATCTGCCTAACTATGTGCTACGTAAAGTAGCAAAAAGAAAGAGAAACAAAAAAGGGCCAGATTGTGAGGGCATTACAACAAAGCTTCCTCGTGCGTTTGCATGTTTTCATATATCGCAGTAAAGTGCTAACAATATAACGATAGCAACAACAACAATAATAACAAGAATGAAAGCAACAACAATAGCAATGTAAACTATTATTCAGACGACGCCATATATAAAATATGTAATAAAAAAGTAGGTCAATCTCAAATATGTTGAAGGATTTGTAAATGCAGAGAACTAGCGAATAGTTGGTAGTTAGTAGTTCTCACTCTACTCACTATTGCAGTTAAGGCGAGATTTATATGCGAATTTATGTATATGCAGAAATGTATTACACATACATACACATACATACATATATATATATATATATATATCTCTTGTGTGTGTGTGTGTGTGTGTGTGTGTGTGTGTGTGTGTGTGTGTGTGT
>KK502411.1:2406113-2518339 GCA_000688735.1 Glossina austeni | reverse complement strand
ACACACACACACACACACACACACACACACACACACATGATACATTTATATGTATGCATATATAGGATGTGTATGTATATGCATTCAGCGACAATAACGATAAAACAGCATAAAAACAAACAAAACGTTCCCTTCGACATGCTTCTTGTTTTTCTAAGTTTGTTTAAAACACACATACACATACATATACACACGTTTACACGCATAAGCATACAAGCGCAAATGCAAAGTATAAATGGGAAAAAATTTTTTTTATATCAAGTTTTTCGGTGAATTCAATTTAGAGCAAAAGTTGAAAAAGTCAACATCAAATACATGAATAACTTATGTCCTTGGTGGTAAATTTATCTGTAATGGATATTTGGAATAAATACTACACACAGAAAAACAACAAATACACGAACAATCGAACAACTGTGCTTTATATGTATTAGCTAAGGGTGCTCGGTGCCAAAGCGCAAACATTAGCAAATTTTCATCCATTTATGGCTTCTCGTTCTACTCGTTCAACTAGGAATTGCAATCACTATGGAAAACAATATATAGATTTTAGATTAAATAAACTGATAACTGATAAGATGCCCTTTTGTATTTAAAAAATTTATTACAATTTTTATTTAACAGAATATAACAGAAATACACTTGCTCTAGATTTAAAAATGAATGAACGCAGCCCAGAGACATGTGGAAAGGCTATAGAACTTGCTTTCCAACGGAACCGTAATCGATCAAGAATATTCATAAGAGCGCCTGCTAACAGGACAGAGAAAATTTAAAAAGAATTATTATACTGAATGTGATTTGAAAGTAGCACAAGAAGAACTGAAGGACTGAGATGAAAAATTAAATTGTATTTGAAAATAGAATGCATTGCGCGTTGTTTTTTTATTATATTTCAGAATGTGTGATTATGGCAGAAAATGGCCATTGTTATGTTATAAGGAATATTTCCATATATGAAGGATTTAAGTCTAGTCTCTGTCGAAGTCTGCCCCTATGTGACATATTATTGTTCAAACGAGGACATATGAACTGCCGAAGGCGACAAACAGTTATCGATTGATTTTTATTTATTATTTATTTGATCGTAGCCTGGCGTAGAAAGGCGAATGTCCAATTAGTAGATTAACATAAGTAAGGTGACCGCACTAAAAAATGATGAACGAAATGCACGAAATCGAAATTGATGACTTACCACTGAAAGTCTAAAAAATATTCTAGATTGCTTATCGGAAGAAAATCTGGCTATATATGACAATTGAATGAGAATTGCAAAATTTTAATCGACTGGAAAGAAGGCGAGCACAATCCATTTGTATTCCATCTGCTTACACGAACATGGCTTTCGATTTATTCGATGCCCGTACAATAATTTTTATTGAATATCTTTAGAAAGGAAAAGCAATCAAATGCGACTACTTTATGAACGTATTGCGTTTTACGTTTTACTGATGGAATCAAGAAGTAAGCGGGACTTCAGACGTAGGAGAAAATGTTGGCGTCCACTTCACAATTCAATTTTCAAGGGGGTTAAAAAAGTTCTAACGCACCGGCATGTCAACATACTATTAAGGAGGAATTTCATTATTCAGAATTCTTAAAAATGAAGCAAATACTGCTTCCCTAGAATGGGCACAAATTCATTTATTAACTTTACAGAATTCTACCAAAAACCCGTCTATTTTCTGCCCTCTCTATATAGTCTGGCAAACTAAGGCAAACTATATAATAATATGTATTCGGACAAAAAATAACCTTCGGGAAACCGCTATCCAGAACGAGATGAAATTTTGATGTCCTATGTCCTCTCTATCGCTAAAATCCTTAAAGGTCGCATTTATTAAAATGTGAAGTTAAAAGCTTAAGCTGTAAATGCCGAACTATTGTTAATAATAAAAATAAAAATAAAAAGTTGAAAGTTAAATTTTTTTTCCCAGATATCGATCTGGCCTTTGGCATAAATATTTACAGAGCCGTATGCGTACTCTGTGCAAAAGTGGGTCCAATCAATTGAACAGCATACGTAAGATGAAATGCTGCTTATGATGCTTAAAAAATAGATAGGGATTTCAAGAAGCGTGTTTTTTTTTATTTTTTTACCGTTTTCTTCTTTGTTTGTAAGCGCTAAATACGGGCATAAAGAAGGGAAAGAGTTTTTTTTCACGAAGAATGCAGAAAAATGAAATGGATTTTTGTTCAGTAAGCGAGTGAAACCGTTCATTAGGCGATGTGTTTAGTTAAAAAGACGAAACATTGCTGCAGGTTGCAGGCTCTTTACATGTAATACATATTTTTTATATATGTATATACAGAACAGAACCTGTAACAGCATTCATAATATACTTTAATGTAACAATTTAGTAGCAGCACCGACCCAAGATAAAAAGAAAATTTTACTCATCAGAAAGACGATCTCACCTTTATTAGAAATGGCCAGTCCATTTTTTGGATTTCAGGATGTTCGGTTTCGTAAATAAAAACAGCCTCCATTGTGCTGGCCAACACAATAATGAAATTTACACGCAAACCGAGGAACACACGCACACTCACTTATTTCTAATGTTAAGTTGTAATCAACCGAAAACTCATTTTCGTTTTGCTTTTATTTAATAAACATACACATATATATATATATATATATATATATATATATATATATAAATATATTTATATATATATTTATATATATTTTTATATATATACTTTTTTTAATTTGAAATTTTCAGCGTTATTGTCTTATAAATATGAAAACAAACTAAATGAACATCACAAGCACACGCAATAAATAGTTTATTAGAAAATGCAACAGAGAGAGACACAAGCCACAATTATTATTGTGGGTACGGTCAGTGGCACATTTTCCACCCCAAATGGCCAATGCATGCGAGAAAACAAAAGGACTTGTTTAAATGTCTCCTTTAATAAATTCCTTTGTAACTCATATTCGCATTCTCATACCACACAGATTGTTGTTATTAGTATTCACGAAGAAGAAAAAATTAAAACAAAAAACTTTTCCGTTAACTCCTCTTTTTTTTTTCTTTTTCTTTTTCTTTTCTTCTTTATCCTTTATCCTTTATTGTTTCTATTTCCAATATAATTTCTTTCGTTTAATTGAATAGGAATCGAAAACACACCGTTTAAATAATAATAATAATAATAATAATAATATTTTTGATCAGAAATATTCTTTACAATATAATTATGTTGAGCAATATATTTGATAAAAATGAAAAAATTTTTAAATTACACTCTTTTTTATTGTTGTTGTTGTTGTTCTTATTTTATATAAATTAATTTAGAAAAACACACCGAGAAAAAATTTATTCAGATTTCCCTTCGTTTTGTATATACAACGCGCACGTTTCCGTTTCAACAACCACCATGTCCTTTTATTTTTTCTCATCTAACGGGACTCTATGCTGTAATTGAGTACACATATACATAATGCCTTAGTGATGTAAAATTAATTCCTTTTGAGAATGAATGTATGCGTGCAACATACGTTTTATTAAAAGCTTTTGTGTTTTGTGTTTTTATTTCTTATTAGAAAAAGCTTTGAAAAATTCCTTTTATCATTTTTATTAATCACATGGCAACTCTCTCAGTGCTTGCCTTCCCATTCAAATCTAATCTTTACAACGTTAACTTAAAATACCAACAAAGTTTGTCTCATTCTCTCTTACCCCAAGAACTAATAATCTTTAGCACTTTTCTCGCTGAGTTGAGATCGTCTTTGCAGTGAGTTCTTTTGTTAGGTCAGAGCAAAAACTTTGTACCGTTTCATAGAAGGATTTGCTTTTTCTTTAGCAATACTAACTCTATCAAGCCTTACTTACTAACTTTGTAACTTTACCATATTTTGCAATATAAGTTCGATTAAAGCGATAACGCTTTATACGAAGTTCGTGATATTTATATAACGAAGACTTTTATAGAAACCAACTGGTTTCCGTTATAGAAATTTCGACTTTTAAAAAGGTGCCGCCCTTTTAATTTTTCAAAAATTGAGGGAAATCGTCACTTTTCATCCTATGACAGCCCTGCGAAACTGAACAAGGACGCAGTTACATTTCTGAACCTCTTGCATAATATTGGATACAAAAAGAAATTCGAAATTTGGATTTCACCAGAGTTAATAGCAAAAAATTTAATGAACCGACTTTTCATCTGTGCATCGCTCCTGACTCTAACAAAGTTCGCATTTGCGCCAGGTACGGTAATGTTTTGCTTTTGGCGAGATTAAGACGAAATCGGACATTGTGAGCTTCTCCAATTTGGCGAAACGATTAGTTCCACTTTTTACCGTCTTTCGTAATTACAGTGCCCGACCATACTCGTTTTTATTAGTTTTTGACACCTTGGCTAGGATATTTAGTTGGATCTGCCGTATAATCGGTTTGAGTAGAAGCGCCCTTTAAAATCACTTAACTCAATTGTTCGCTCAGGAATTCGACAAGTTTTGCCCAAATGCCGTAACAGGTTCGCCAGAGAAGCGTCAAAGGGCTACCCATTAAAAAGGACACAAGCACATGCGTAGCTTTAATAATGCTCATTAAAAATATAAAAACGAAAAATTTGGTTGAATGTTGATGAGAAAACGCTACGAACATTTCGCTTAATCATCATTGGCTTGTAACTAACAGATGCTTGCATGCAATTTGATCAATGGCATCTATTTATGAAAATGATAAAGTAATGCAAAATATCAGCTTACATAACGGTTAAATTCGATGAGTTTAGCCTTTCTCGACATAAAATAACAGTTTTCCATTTCGTATTATTGATTTATTATCATTGATGTGTTCAGACGCTAATCGTGGAACGCTTAAAATTACACTTACTTTTGTTGGTTGGTTTGAGGAAATCTGCTGCTGAAGCCCTTCGAACACTTTTAGAAGCTTATAATGATCCTGTTTTGATTTCGTCGGTTTAAAACTGATGATTTTGACGTCAATGGCAAAGACCGGACTGGAGGACCAAAAATAAATTGCAAGACTTATTGAACGAAAATCCAGCTTAAACCTTCAAAAAACTTTCGAACAGATTATCAGTTGATGATGATCAGCTGTTTCTAGGCGTTTACATGCGATAAGAAAGATTCGAAAGGAAGGGAAATGGCTACCATACGAATTGACTGAACATGCCATTTTGACCCGTTCCAATATCGCGATTTCATCGATTGGCAGGCAAAAAAGAATTGCTTTTTGTGGCGTACTGTGACACTCAATGAAAAGCGGATTTACAGCGGCAATCGCAAGAGCAAAAAGTCGTGGATTACTCCAGGAGACCCATCCACATGAAGCGGAATATTCATGGTCATGTTTCCTTTGCGTATGGTGGGGTCAGCAAGGTGTAGTATATTACGAGCTGCTGAAACGGAATGAAACCGTTGCCTATTGCCGATGTCTCGTCTGAACGTCAATAGCGCTTAACAGACACAAAGTCATCCTTTTACGCGACAACGCTCGTACGAACGTTGCAAGAGTGGTTGAGGATATACTGCTGCAACTCGAATGGAAAGTTCTGCCGCACCGAGCGGCTGACTCACCAGGCATAACGCCTTCCGATATCCACAAAGTTGAAAAAGTGGGAAAATGGGTCGATGATGAGATCGCTGCCAAACCAGTATAAGTTCTTTTGAAACGGTATCTGGCAACATTGCCAGAAAGATCGAAAAAAGTCACCGAGTATTTAGGCTCAATTTCTGGTCGATATCTGGCTATACGTGATTAGTTACTTATAAAAAATATTGAAAGTTCTCGTTGTTCTCAATTGAATGCAATATTATGGACAAATTTTGCTAATTTTCAATGTCTTGTAAAGAGTGGAAATGGAATATAAATATGAGGCTGATTCGCCCACAACCCGCCAAATCATCTACAGATCAAATAATGGATGGAACGCTTCGAAGTACATATATTGTGTGCACACTTTGTCAAAAAAAATACTACCACGATCTAGCCAAAAGTCCCCGTGATTTGTGCCATCAATTTGTGCCACTTATTATAGATTATAAGATAATAAAACTTAAAATTAGTGTGTAACGGTGTTTTCCGGGGCAGGGTATAACTCAGCCACTCCGGGATCCGTTCCAAGACAATTTATTATTGATTGGACCTTTGGGTTGTTCGTACTTTATTTTAATTCTTTTCTTTATTCTATTCAATTTCGTGGGGGATGACGAATGGTTTTTTTCCTTTCTTTATTTTAGAGCGGTAGGCGGTGGCCCGACGTTTTTTCCTTTTTGTTCGCACGCGCTTGTTCCGTTTTTAATTTCGAATTCGCGGGTTACTACAAAGAGACGAATTATTTCACGTGGGTCATAGCAGCCGCGGGTCCCTTCCTAACTGGTCCTCGTCAAAAAAAAAAAAAGGTGTTCACCAGTCCAACTGAACCAGCTCATCCCCTATCCGTAAAGTCAAACAAAAAAGCCTAATAGTCAAAGTCAGGCTGTAGGATAGTCTGTGCTTTACTTACCTCGACGACGGCGGGTATGACACAATAAAAGACTGAGCGTATTGCGACACGCTCTGTTATAGTGGTGGCCACCAAATTATCCCGTTATTGCAATGTTATTCTTATCTATCTATTCTTACATGTGCCAGCTTAGGTTCTATCACACTTGTCCGGTCGAACATGTTTGTTTTCCTTCATATGCTTATGTATAATATTTTTATATATCCACCTGCTTTCTTATTGCTATGCGCGCTATGTTAACCGTTATACTTAACTAGCTTTGCCTATTTACAGTTATGGGATATATGAGGCGATTACAATAATATAGTGACCCTTGGCGAATAGTTACGTAGCAGATGTATTTTCTATTTAATTATTGTTATTTTATATTTTTTTTGTTTATATTATACAATCTAATGTGCCTACTACAGCTCAATGGTATTCTCTTAAATGTTGATTGTAAATATGTGTGTGTGTGTATGGATATATGTGTGTGTATGGATATATATGTGTGTATATATGTATGTATGTATGTGGGTATGTATGTGTGTTCGTATAGATGTATGTTTTGTTTGTATGTATGTATGTATGTATATATGTATGTATGTTTGTATGTATGTTTACTCTCCGTAGGTACAATAGTACTCTTATTCAATGATTAAACATATTATTAAATATATGTTTAAATATATGTTTATGTATATGTTTAGATATACGTTTTTATATTAAATATATGTTTGTATGTATATATGTAATGATATAGATTATGATGTATGTATATAATGAAATATATAAAGTAATACTAAGTAAAACACTTGTGCGGCAGGAGGATGATTATAGTAAAACCCCTGTAAGGGATAACTCGGACGGATTTCGTATGTGCGAACGGACTTATTCTTATTTATTTATTTTATTGTTAATATTGGAAGCAAAACGCTTCCTTACAAGCGTGATTTAAGCTTTTAGGGTCCTCCGAGGTTTACTTACCTAAATAAGTTCGTACATAAGTGAAAAACTTGATTTGTATTAAAGAAATGTTTATATATTTGAACAAGAAAGTCATGTCCGCCTTGGGGCGGATGTAAATATTGGAAGATTAGTTGAGTAACTGAGAAGATTTATACACTGATCTCTTAATTGGCTCTTATTAATATCTATGTGGTATTTTAGATCGATATCTCTTAAGAAGAATAAGTAGCAGTGTTTTATCTGCACAGATGCTTGTAGGGAGTTGCAGACCAATATTCAAACTATTTACACATTCTGCGCATAGCGTGTAGCGACATCACGTCCAGTTTGCAATTCAATCAATTGACACTAACTTTCTATCTTCACCTTGACTACCGCAAAACTGTTGCAGTTTGAATGGACATATGGACGAACGGATGGGTAAAAGCTCAAACGAACAGGAATATTTAAATTGACCGATCCTTTGGTGATGAGAATAAAAAATTATAACCATCAATACATATCTAATTATTAAGTTAATGCCTTAGGTTATAATATAAACTTTCTATACATCACTCTCGCTAAAAAAAGTTGAAAAAGAAGTACTCTTCTAGGAGAAAACAACCCATAAACATATTAAGTACGCAAAGAAAAGCCATTTAATTTATGTAAATCCCCGATTCTCTTTTACATATTGTCGCCGCCATGCCACTTATAAGAGCCATAATATTTGAAATTGTTTTCACGTAATTTAAGGTCGGCTTCAACCGGCCCTCTTGAACCATACGGATATGGTATGGGGATAACGCATTCTCTTTCTATTTCATGTAAAATAGGAGTAAAAATACGCCAGGCTTCACGCAACTCGTCGTTACGGACAAAATGCATTTGTGAACCAATAAAAACATCGAGAATTAAACGCTCGTAGGCATCTGGCAGATATGAACCTTTATAGCGATGCTCGTAGGTTAAGTCCAATTCAGTTTCTTCTATATCGAAAGCAATGCCCAAACTCTTAGTCATCATTTTAATGTACAGAGCTTCTCCTGGTTGCACTCGTATCACTAACTCGTTGCGTTTTGAGTTGCCTTCGAAAATGTCACCCGGCACGTCCTGGTACTGTATACGTATCTCTGCTTTACGTTCATTTAATGCTTTGCCGCAGCGCAAAATAAACGGCACATCTTGCCAGCGTTCGTTATTAATTTTTAAAATAGCCAACGCATAAGTGGGCGTTAGGGAGCCGGCTGGAACGGTTGGATCATTTAAATAACCTCTATGCTGATCGCACTCACTTTCAAGACAATCGACATATTGACCTAAAACCATATCGTCGCGTGTCAAGGCGGGAATGCATTTTAAGACTTTTACTTTCTCATTCCGGATATCATCGGGATGACAGGTTACGGGCTTCTCCATGGCCACTAAGCTCAAAATTTGCAATAAATGATTTTGCATGACATCGCGTATAATACCGAATTGATCAAAATAACCACCTCGTCCTTCAGTGCCAAAAGGCTCTTTGAATGTTATCACAACGGAGGCAATATTTTCGCGATTCCAAGTAGATCCCAAAATTTTATTAGCAAATCGAATGGTCATCAGATTTTGCACCATTTCTTTACCCAAATAATGATCGATACGATAAATTTGCTCTTCCTTGAACAAAGAATCCAGATGATCGCTTAATAGCTGCGATGAATCGAAATCGTGCCCGAAAGGCTTTTCTAAAATAATACGATTCCATCCCCTTTAAATAAAAATAAAAATAAGTTGATTAAATAGAAATTTGATATTCTAACTATTCTCCTACATCAAGCATTCAAGCATTCAAGCATTCAAGCATTCTCTCTCACCTTATCGACAAACAAATTTCTTTGATATGTCTAGTTACCGTCTTGTACACGGACGGCGGCAAGGCCAAATAAAATATTCGATTCGCTGTCGCGTTATTTTCTAAAGTGACAAGAGTTTGTTGCAGCAATTCGAAATCCCTATGACCATCGTAATGACCCGAAACATATTCATGTAGTTTCCAGAATTCTTCAAAACGTTCTTGATCACGAGGTTCAACCTGAAATCCAGGTCCAATAAGGTCCACTAAGTTTTGGGCGAAATGCATTATTGTTTCACAAATTTACCTTCATGTACTTTGTGCAGGCAGCTCTTACAATGGTCGTAGTTAGATTCGAGCGTGAATAGCCACAAAATTTAGTTGGCTGCGGCAACAGTTTGTCGCGATATAAACACCACAACGTGGGATAGATTTTCTTTTTAGCTAAATCTCCAGAAGCTCCAAATACAACAAAAGTATGCGGAATTTGCCCATCAAAATGTGTGCCCTCACAAATCATAGTAGGGGCCTTCAAAGATCGCCGAATGTGTTCTAAAGTTTCTTGCGGTCTATTGGCGAAGCCTGTAAAAAATGGTAACGAAAAATGGAAATGAAAAATTTCTAAATTTCTCATATTAAAATTAAAGCCGAAAGTCGAAAAAGTGATGAACATAACGCAAAAAGTTTTTTTTTTTTTGGAATTTCAAAGAGTCGACGACTTCACTATCAGACAAATTTCCGTTATTAGAGTTCTGCTCTAAATAAACGATAAATACTTGAAAGTACAACAAGTAAGGAAATTATACTTCGTCGAGACCGAATTTCTTATACCCATCACCGAATTATCCCTATTTTCAAAATAAAAATCTTTGTAGCATAGGCGCATAGGCGCATAGGCGTGTGGGGGTTGTAGGCGTGCTCTTTAAAACCTTTAAGTCGCTTTAAAATTCTTTTGCAAATTTTTGGGCGATGTCAGCACAAATACTACAAAGTTACGTAAACAGACAGATGGACAAACGAACAAGCGGACATGTTTAGATGCATTCTAAATTTAAAACCAAGCCAAGAATTTGTACACTTTATGGGGTTGTCGAAGCTTGTTGCTGCTCGTTACAAACGTATTGAAAAAACAACTAAGTTTTGATACCCTATAATGTTAGGTAAGGGGTGGTAAATTTTTTCCAGTTTTATACGCAAATGCTACAGCGTCGTCTACAGAATATAAGTTCCAATCTTTGTAGATTTATCGCGCTGTAGCGAAAAACCAATTTTTTTATCGTTTTTCCAAAAACGAAGGTGTTCTCAGTTTACGTGGTACTGTGGGCGTATCCTACGACCGATTTGGTTCATTTTCTCTACCGACCTGCGTGCAAGAGCTTCCAATTTTTGTGCCAAATTTTCGAACTCGATAGCTTCATCTTTGCGGCCAGACATTACATAGACAGATATGCTTAAATGCATTCAGAATTTGATGCCGATCAATAATTTATCCCACTTTGTGGGATCTCTGATGCTTCCGTCTGCGCATTGCAAGGACATTCTGACATACCCCCAATGCTTCGGTGATGGGCATAAAAAGTACTCGACTATCCTAAAAAAATGGTATACAATGGTGATGTGAAGAGCGCATTAAATATTTTAAGTTTCCCTAGACAGTGTCGGACTTAAGTTGAAATTTTGAACAAAGGATAAAATTGATGGCGCATTTTCTTTAACAAAACTCAAGAACATTTTCCTTGCATTATATTATACTTTAAAGGGACATTATTAGACCACATATATAGCAAAGTTATTTCTGGACCGATAACTGTTTGCCGTTTGCCGTTTGCCGTTTGCCGTTTCTCTAAGACAAAGCATTGCGCCATTACTGTGAAACTTTTAGGATATCCGGGCGAACACAAAATTGTGTCAAGCGAGTTTGACAGTTCGCTTCTGAAGTCAACTACACATCATTAGGTAAGAGGCTTAAAGAGATTAAAAAGTCTTCCCTGAATATATATTAAAGAGCGGCCTTTAGAATTTGAACTATACGATCAAGTGGTGATGGTGGTGAGGGGTGGTACGATGGTGATGGGAATTTGCGCAAAAAATATAATACTTAGTCTTGAACTGACGATTTCTATTTCTATTACGAATTTTGTTAAAATTGTAATGACATTGGAATTTTTTTAATCGAGTCACAGATGAAAACAATTTCCGAGTATCGAAGATTACTAAAAAGTGTAATTCATCTGTGGGGGCATCTGGGAAAAGCCAGTTCGGATTTTGAACTATGTTTAGAAAAGCGTTGGTGTAGGATACTGAGAAGAGCTTTTTTTATACCACCATCCGATACCGAAATTTACTAATGTTGTAATCATTTTGATTCAATCGAGATATATCTGCCGGGTGTTTATATTTTTGGAATTCTCAAAATCACACGTAACAAGTATTAAAAGAATTTAATTTTCCAAGATTTTTCCAAGAGATGGCGTTACTTGTCCATGCGTTTCGCGCATGTAAAAACGCGTATTAAATGTTTTCATGGGGTTGGAAGGAGACGTACGGTGAACCTGTTCGAAACATTAAAATATATATGACTTGGCTTCATCTGTACAAATGTTGTAGTTTTGATATGAAACATAAAGAAGAAGAAATTTGACGATGGCAATTAATGCAAGCAATATTAAGTAAAACCATTACATTAACTGACCACATTATTAAGCCAACTTTTTTTAGGGCAACAACAGCTGCAATGTGTTCAGAAGCATTGGAACGTATCTGACCATTTCGTATTTGGACAACGCATTTGAATAATTGTACCCTACAGACCCTCCCTCCATATTAAATCTCTACAATAGTACAAGGTCACGATCTTGCTGCCCTCTCTTCCACCAGTTCAACATTATATATATAAAATTATTATACGGCAATCCTGCCGACTATTGCTTCACAAAGGTCTTAATGGAGTTTTGAAACACACCGATGTTTTTGGTGAATGTTGCACATACATTCCAACCTAAGTCCGGCAACCCAAAACCACAGATCAACACATAGAAGGTCCGCAACCGCTCACTATTGAAAAACTCCAGAAAAAAGCAGCACAAAAAATTTGTCAGCAAAAAGCCACCATCCCGAGACTAAACAAAAGAGGCGAGAAACTCATAAAGAGCCGTAAACGCCTCTAATACCTAAAACATCAAGCATTACTGTCTCAATGGAAACATTAGATTAGGCAAATATCACAATGAATAGAATCGTGTCAAATACAAAAAAACTAGACGAGAATTAGAAAAGTATAGAGAGAGAGAGAGAGAGACAACAAGATAAAAACAGATAGCATAGAAGAAGGAATCTTGGAACAACAACAACTATTTAAACAAAACTACGAAGTAGCCGAAAAATGATTAGAAGAAAACAACAAAATAGAACTGACAACCCTAAAAATTGCATTCAATCTAGAAATCGCTTGTAAGTCCATTACCTCATTATCAGGCAACTATAAATACCTTAAGCCCTTGCTAAAAGTTCAATTCAGAATCAAAAACACAGCTAATACAATATGTTTTCTGGACATGTCAAGCGACACTCCAAAACCCTTTGACGAGCAAAACACTGTATTAGCAGCCAAATATAAATCCCCCAAAACCGCTCCACCCTCACACAAATCACGCAGAAAGGTAACATTACACTATGCAAAGATAAAATTGTAAACATAATTACAAAAGTAAATGACCATTAACCCGCCTGAGTGGCCGAATAGGCAAGAGTCTCGACTAGCAATTCTCAATGGTCGTGGGTTCAAATCTCAGGTGCGGTAGAATTTTTAATAATAATACTAATAAAAATAAAGCCGAAAGCCGAAAGCCTTAGATGCTAGTGCTTTTTTAAGACTTTAGTCTTAGAATTTATTCTCTGGCTAAATTTATATATAATAGTAATAATAATAAATGACCATCAAATCGGGGAAACAAGTTCAAACTTCCCTGCCGAACTAAACTTAACGAGTCATATGCGTTAACCATAGTCAAAAATGGTCTTTTGGATGGATGATTGCATCAAACCTTATCCATATTTGCAGGACAGCCGAAATCGCGAAAGAACAGGAGGAGAAGGAAATCCCAATGTAATGCACATCAAAAATCCATTACATAGATACAGAAACCCCCAAACCCAAACATATAACCCCATGCAAATAATTATAATAAGCATATTAATAGAAAGCACAGCAATAACAGATATGAGACAGGGAAGAACAAGCAACACAATTATTTCAATAACAGAAACCTATACACAATAGAAAGCATTACAACAATTTCAATAACAACGCTAACGATCAAAAGGCATTACAGTGTAATACTAAGAAAAAAAAACAACAGAAATCAAGAAAGCAACAGCAGCAACTGCAACAATACGAGAAAGAACCGCATGCATACATTCAATAGAAGGGCAGGGAAACGGACTCAACCCGGTTTACCTGATGCCAACATAGAAACAGAGGGACGACAAGACGCATAAAACAAAACAGGCCCGACAACCACCCGACAATGTGCCCCACAACCTCAGATCTTTCAAATAAGGTCACATTCAGCGTTGAAAAGGCACACAAATAGAATCAATATTCTCCTACCTGGCACAGGACCAGCCATAAGCCTGTGTCATAAGCTCACCTACTTCACGACTGCTCACGAAAATGGATCAGAATGCATCAAAGTAACGGGTATCACCGATGAATCAATCCGTACAAGCACTGGAAACAATCACATTGGAAGACATTTTTTGCACAAATACACTTGCAAAATAAACTACAAAAATTTCTCCTTAACTATCAACACAAGAATCCACAACAAATTAATCCATCTGTTTATGACGAAATCGTCAGTCGAAACCAACATAATCCTCCGCGTAAGATGCGAAATAATAGCATCAATATAATGCAGATATAAAAATACACAATGACATGGTAGTACTAAATAAAGGGATAGAGGAAGGGATAGTCCGTAAGGGATACCGCAATAATACCAAAAGAAGGACGAAAACATATCAAACTTCTACACGCATTAGAGAAAGAAACAATCGTCGCCTACACATTAGTAGAGAACCAGTTAACAATTACGAAATCGTAAACACTAACACTCAAACTCCATATAATAAACAACGTTTCGAAAAATTATTATTCCAATCCATAAAACTTGACACCTCAGATAACCCTCAAAAAAAAAAAAAAAACTCATTAGAATATTTGAAAAATATCAGTCAGTATTCCACTTAGAAACGAGCCCCTCACAGCGAATAATTTTTACACTCAAAACATAGAAACACACGACAACATACCCGTCTACATAAGAAACTACAAACTACCACATTCACAAACTGATGTGTACGTATGGACACAAGTTAACGAACTATTAAGACAAAAATTTGTTAAACCCTTTACTAGCCCCTCCAATTCATCCCTTTTGCTTATAGAGCCTAAGAAAAATGGCGATTAAGTGTAAACGACAGAAAGTTGAACGAAAAGATCGTAAACGACAAATTCCGCGTAACGAGACCCGAACACATTTTAGGCTGATTAAGAAGAGCAAAACATTTTTCGACATTAGATCGGACGAATTCATTACATCTGATAAAACTGAACGAAAAATCGAGATCGCTAATAGCCTTCTCCACACCCAACGGACGTTATTAATACACAAGTCCACCCGTGGGACTTAATGTGTCCTCGAACAGTTTCCAAAGAATGCTAACTAGAGCTCTGAAGAATTGTTGTACGTAGATGATAATATAATGCAGGGATGTAGCTTCGACCAACACAATAAGAATCTAATCAAAGTACTAGGAAGACTCGAAACCTACAATCTAAAGCTGAGTGCAACTCGAAGTAACCTACCTAGGACATCTTATAATCTCTAATGGCGTAAGGCCAAACACCAACAAATTCGACACAATAAGGAACTAGCCCCACCCAAAAAACGCAGACGTAGCATTTTGCAATTCATTGAAAATATTGCCAACATAGCACAAGGACGGAATAATCTAAAGCTAAAGAGAGGAACAACATTTAACTGGATAGACAAATGACAAGAAGCATTTCAAGAACTCAAAATCAGATTTATGTTATTCTACAATAGCACGACTTTGAAAACCCATTCATTTTAACAATTGACGCATCAAGTTATGGCGCAGGTAGGCACAGTACTATCATAAGGGGCTCTCTTGCTTACGGAAGCAAATATCTAAATAAACACGACAGCAATAAGTCAATCACAGGAGAAGAACTATTGGGAATTCATTGCAATATCACCCATTGCAGACCATACCTACCAGACAGACCTCTTGTATCTTTATTTTGTCATAAAAATCCTGGATCAAAACCATCACCAGGATAAGGATAGAATCATCGATCTACGATTTTGATATTCTATATACAAAAAGGCGACATACAACGACATACAACGCAAAACACCAATTCAGATATACTCAAGGAAATGATCCCAACAACCACAGAAGAGGATCGGGAACGTATTAAGAAAACTTTAATAATAATTAGATAGATGTATGACAACGAAGCAAAGAAGAAAACAGACGAGAATACATACCAAAACATATGGGAATGTACATCTATCTACCAACAACCTAACGGGAAAAAGTAAGCTAAAATTTCCGGACCACCCAGATGAACTCCTGGAAAAACTATCATCGAAGAGTGAGAGAAAAGTTAAATTGCAAAGATTATTCATTAAGCCTAAATGACGGAATATTCACATATATAAGCATAGAAGAAGAACCCCTTCAAAATGTTCTTAAAGAAATAAGGATAAAGAACGAGCCGTCATTCAGGACAGTTTGGAGTTAGGAACCTATATAATCTCATATCGTATTGAAAACAAGAAGACAACATCAATAGCTAAAAGAGTCATACGAGAAATTATACTCAAATATGGTCTATTTAAAAGCACACAAAACTGACAGAGGTACTGAATTTTATAACCGACTAATGAAAGAAATATGTCTATTGCTTGGAATTGAACAAAAATTCTCCGTTGCCTATCACCACGAGACATTAGAAAGTGTCGAAAGGAACCGCAGAGTAGTCAACGAATACTTTCTAGTCGTCACCCCAGCATACACCACTTGAACTTATATATACGGACAACTAAAATCAGATATATAAACATTAATGTAAGAATTTTACATATTAAACTGCAAAATAAAACATTACACACACATGTAAATATTATTCCTCCTTAACTTATATAAATAATTGTTTTTCTCTAAAGAGTAAGGGTGTAGTGTTACCATTAGTAGAACGTAAATTAAATGTGTGAAAGAAGTAAATTAAACAAAAAAAAGAGAATGAATCAAGAAAATAAAAATTATGACACACTTCAAAAATGGCGCCCTTTCACACACACACACACACACACACGCACAAGCGCATATCATTTATTTATTTTGTTAATTTTAAATCTTGTTTGGATTGCTATTTGTTTGTCTAGGTTATTAAAGTGTAAACAATTAGCGTGAGACTAAATTTACATATAAGAAAAATAGTATATAAGTATATAGTTTAAATAAAATTATCATTGTCTCAAAACTAATCTTTAGATGGTCATTCCATGCTATTAAGACCGCATTTAGTTTGTTCGAAGATTTGCCTCTGGTGAATCATAATAGTCTTGGCGTTCTGAAGGCGAGCAAGGCAGACAAAATAATTGTACCCTAGAGACTCTCCCTCCATATTAAATGTCTACAATAGTACAAGGTCACAATCTTGCTGCCGCATCTTCATTGAACCATTTAAACATTATATATATATATATATGAAATTATTACCGATTGATATAACCGATTGCGTATTGCCTTTCTAAGGAATGCTTCCATTCTTAGACTAAAAGGCTAAATTTCTCCAATTCAATCGTTCATCATGATGGGAAACGTCACTAGAAGAAGGTATGCTTTTATTTTGATCAAAAAAGAAAAAAAACAAATTACTTTCCGAGCCCCGAACCCGACAAAAACAATGTGAACGCACTTTCTCGCCAACCTAATGTTCGATTTCGATTAATTAAAGCCGAGAATAGGCGATATCTGCGTTAAGCTTGGAAAGTACTCGAAACTCGAATACATTTTGATGAACAGAAAGCTAGCGACCTGGAATTCTCTGAACATTTCCTAGAAGCATTTCGTGATAATATACTCGCAAGTGTATAGATTAATACGTATAAATGACGTATAAATGACAAATCGCTTGGCTAGGCTGACATTACCGAAGGAACGGAAGTTTGATTTTCTTAATAATTATTTATATTAAAATGTTTTTTTTATATTTTAATGTTTTTTTTTTTTTCATTAACATTTAAGTTATTGCAATAATTCAATTTGAGTGAATAACTGTTATGTGTTTTATAAATGTATTAAGAATTTTACTTATAAGTTGAGGTTTTGCTGAAAAACATTTATTACTCGAAGGTCATGGAATGCGTAGCGGCCAGTTTAAAAATACTTTCAAATTTTTTTGCTCTTACAATGGCATGCACCGCATGCATTGTTGTTGTTACGCGCAACTTTATAACCTCCAATATCGAAAAAAAACAAAACAAAACTTTCGAAATTTTACTGTCACCGCTCAATAATCAGTGACTTTCATTAAAATCGATATATAATGAATTAACTGAATTTTTTTAAGTGAATTTTAAATATTTCTTTATTTACTTTTTTTTTTCTTTAATGATAACGCATTAAAATTTGAAGGCAAAGTCAATCAATAAACGATGTACCTATAGAACATCTTCTGTGAAGCAACGACTAATTCAAGGCAATCTTAATTCGTTCATTAGAAATGAATAAATGCATGGAATGTAACGAAAATGTTGAGTGACTTTGAAGAGAGAGAACGAGAGAAAGAGCAAGCAAGAGTGAGATTTCAAATTATTTTTGTTATTCATTGATTAGAAACGACGGCGACAGAATATATTATTAAAGATTAACTTTCGTTTTTCGAAATCTTGTGAAAAAATATGAATGAACGAAACGCATAATAAGAAATACATGGTGGCGTGGTGATAAAAATCGTGACAGTTTTTAAGTGAAGCGGAAATATTTTCTTTTCACTTCCGGATTCAAAATTTTTGCGCTACGCAACTATAGTTGTTGTTAATTAAAAAAAAAAAAAAACTCTAAACTGAAAACGATGTAAACATAACGAAAGAGTAAGAATTGCATTCAACAACCGCAGCAAAACAAAGAAAACTACATTGTTTATCTACCCATGTACCGTCATTTGTAAGCAATTATTGCAGCCTGGTAAACATTTGCAAATACATTTCCAGCAGAACAAAAAAATATAAAGAATTTTGAATTAGTTCTGATTCCAAATGGCGTCAGTAAGATAGTAACCGGCGGTAGAGTTGAAGGTAAATGCAGCACTAATACAATGAATTCTTCCTTCATCTCTTTCTCGCTTGTTCTTTGCTTCCTTAGATTAAATATTAAATTAAAAATTGAATTAGTAGCACACAAGGTGCAGTAAATTAAATGGATATTATTTCAAGATATCATCAAACATCAAAAGTACTTGATTTGTTAGCTGCAAGAGGCGACATGCATACAGGTTTACACACACAAGCATGAATTGCATACAGATTTCACTGTCTATTTGCAAAAAATGAAAACAAGAAACACAGACAAACAGACAAACAGACAAACGGACGCTCGAATAGCAAAACAAAGAGTATACAGAATTTTTGAACAAAAGCATCCTTCACTCTCGACAACTGCATTTTTTAGCCCATCGGGACCAAGCTTCTCTGAAATCTTTCTCTTGGAAAGATTTACAAGCAGGTCGCTGCAACGGGCTGCATTAACTGTTACGATAAGCATTTACGAGCAACAGAGAAAATAAAGACCTCCAGGGCGAGCAAACAATTATTAAAGTACCACTGTTTCCGTAAACGATCTTGATAGAGTCACACTCACACACCCGTATCAGACCTAATCAATTGCTCAGGACCCATAAAGCGAACAACACAATTATATTGCATAGAGAAGAAGAATTTTACTTTAATTCGTTGATAGAAACACCTAACGATCAATTTGTCTCTGTTAGAGAAAAGGTTATAAAGTTATAAGTCTTTCACTTTCTTCCATGCTTTGAAATTACTTTGTACATAACGTTTGGTCTTAGTTCTTATGAAGGCTTCACATAACCCGTAAACCGATCGCACATAATATTACCACGTCTCTCTAATAGTTTACCTGTAGAGAGCATTTCCGCCTCTCCGTAATTGTCTCCGCTACAAAACTCTCACCCAACATGCACCTAATAATACAAAATTTTGAAATATATTGACGAACGAATGTTACAAACGGAACGACACAGTTAACGTACCACGTTTGATGCGCATTAATGCGTGCAATAATAATATTAATGAACAAATGGCTCGTTTATGATGAAAGTACAGTAAATATATTACGCAACATAAAGGCAATTACAACAACAATAGAAAAATCTTGAAAAGAAAAGAAAAGAAAAACTACAAGAATAGGTGCGAGCAGTTAAGCTTAAATATTTTAGATTTTATAAAAGAGATGCACACCAATGAACTGACACCGAATACAACGCAATGTTTGCAGGGCTATACAAGCACACAAGCGCATATTTTCAAATGTGTGAAGCAATTTAACAGCTCGTTAACAGACTTAGGCAGACTAATGTAAATGGCTACGTAATAAAGCAATTAAGGTAAGTGTTGTGTTGTGCGAGAGAAACCCACTCACTTCCACGTGCTTTCACTTACCATTTTCGTCTTTTATTTTTTCCATTATTCGTTGTAAAGGAATGCGATCCTTTTTTTTTTCTTTTAATGCAGAGAATTTTGCAGAAAAATTGATTTAATTTAATTTCTATTACTAATTAAAATTATTTATTAATTATTTAATTTCAATGAAAGAACTGCCTCTGCTAACTTCATTTATCTGGTAAGGAAAGAAAGGCTTTTTTCTTTCATAAAGAACGCGTTTTGATTTTTTATTTGTTTATAAGAAACCTTTTTTATTGCCAGAGGTTAATAACAGATCTGCTCTTAACCGATGATAACGCTAAACTGGCGTTCAAGCTGTGGAGTTAGATGCTGATCAGTGCACTTTTTAATATCGTTCTTATTAATGCAGCGCATTGCAAGCGCACTAATCGAAGTCGAATTTCCGATACCTTTTCTTTAAGTATAAAAAGTAATGTTACACACATCCGCTTATATCGAGCTTTATAGATTCGTTGTTGCGCACTTTAGATATACATTGCGAAACTAAGAGCGTTTAAGAGCGAGATTCTGTAGTCCGGCTGGTTTGTTTTTATTTAGCTTTTTCTTATTAAGATGTAATGGTACCGCTTAGAGCATACAAAATGGCAGCGTACTTAGTTCAGTTGTAATAAACAAGAATTAATATTGCAGATCCCATACCGCTCGTGCAAAAGTCCTGATGAGCAGAGGCACTCAGGACCTAAGTGGATTTATTTAAATCTCTCACGGCGCTTGTCAAAATACAGAGCAACAGAAAACTGAAATTTATTATATATGTTATGTCGTCTCCGATCAAATTTAAAAGTAAGTCTAATCACTTATATATAGGACGATTCCCCTTCCCCTAGTGTCACGAGATCGTAACTAAAACTTAAAAACAAGGCATCGATCCAAAATCTGATAAAATAATTTATCAGAATCACTTAAATGTACAGTGCTTCAGCTTTCTGAGATGTGTCTTGTTTTTTTTTTTTTTTTTTTTTTTTTTTTTTTTTTTTTTTTTTTTTTTTTTTTTTTTTTTTTGTCTTCAAAGTTGTTTCAATTTTCTTATAGTTTCCGAAGTTACATTAGTTGGTCATTCCACTTGTGCCCAAGGCATAGCAATGTTACACACTCTTCTGGACAATCATAAAAGAAAATTGAAATGTGACAACGCGACAAACATAATCGGTCAATATTGTTTTGCTTAATGAGCAACTTGAGCCAGTTGATATCGGCTAAGCACATAAGCACAACGATAGTTTGCAAGGATTATATGAACAGAAAAAATGAAGGAAAAAGACTGCAACAACTCTTTCAAAATAATTGCATTAACGCGACAGAAACTTGGGACAAACATCCGCCAGAAGCAATCGACTGATGAACAAGACAAACTGCTTGCTATGCAAAAAATTGAAAATAAATTCCCTTCATATACTGACCCCCCCCCCCAGATTGATTACTAATCGAGGTTCGCTTTCGCGTAGTTATTGATCGAATCTTTGACGTGCATTTAATGACAAATTTGATATATCGATAAACGATCAAATGTAATATCAAATGTAAACTCGATACTCCCTTCAAACTTGTACTAACCTTTTAATTATTGTTTCATTCATTAACGATAATATTATTTTAGATTTATCAGAAAGAGACTCACGTCACATCATCTTTGTATATAATATTTTCACAGCTGATGTAGCAAGACTTCCTTGTCATATAGTTTGTTAATTATTTGCACAATAGTTTTTTCAAAAGCATTTTCAGCATATTTTTACTTTTTGTTTTGCTCTCGAAAAGATAAAAACACTATTCAAGCACGAAAAAAATTAATTGGATGCGTATCGAGCAATTGTTTTGACAGAAATCCAATGCCGAAATTTCTTTGCAAAATTTCATTTCGAAAAATTTTGATGTCGAATATCTAGCGATTTAGAAGGCGCATTGAAACTGATCTGTGACGTCAAAATCAATCAAAACCATTAACTGATCGTGAGTTCGCTGAAGAATTATATATAGTGCACATATATCGAATTTAGCGGTTGATCATGAAAGAAAAAGGTAAAAGGAGATCGTTGTCCACCATTTTGATCACACTAAACTGCACTGACTTTCCGAACAACCCGATAAATAAAGCAAACAAATTATAAACACATATACTAATATAAACAAATATATAATCGAAATAAATAATAAATTGTATATATATAAAATGTGAACACCTACCAGGATTTACAAAATCCCTAATCTATCAAGGGATTTTCACAAATTTGAAGCTGCTTTGGACATTTCTTACGAAGCAAAACACAATAAATAAGTAAGAAAATTATATTCGATCATGACCGAACCTTTAATATCCGTCACCTTGTTCCTAGAGAAAAGGAACAGAAATACATTTTCATACTCTATAATATTGAACTGGCGTGGCTGATGAGACAGACAGATGGACAGACAGATGGACAGACGAATACACGGACATTTTTAGATGACTTCCAAATTTGAAACTGACCAAGAATTTGCGTACTTTATGGGGTTTTTGAAGCTTGGTCGGCGTAGTCAATTTTTTCCATTTTTGTGCACAAATGCTACAGCATCACCCATAGAATAGGCGTTCAAACTTTTGTATATTTATTTATTATAGTTTACGAGTGATGAGCAAAAAACATGTCCGTCTGTTCGTCTGTTCACCTGTCTGTTTACGTAACTTTGTAGTGTTTATAGTGAACATTTTCCCGTTAGCAAAAGTAAAGTAACTTCAACTTTTCAAAGAACACGCCTACAACAGCCACAGGCCTATGCGACAAAGATTTTTTATTTTGAAAATAGAAGAAATCAGCTGCCTTCACTTCACATTATAGAGCATGAAAATGTTGCTCTTTTACTTCTTTTGTCTTTTTTAGGATAACGATTCGATCTCGACCGAATTTTTGTTTAGTTGTTCGTTTTCTAAACGAATATTAACGATTGCAATGTGTATTATGTTGTGGACATACCATCTGACTGATCATGATCGTTTTTCTAAGTAAGTTTCGATTAGCGACAAAAATTTGTTGCGGTTTCACAAAAACAAGTTTAGCAACGAAAGGCGATTTTCTGGCCCGCTCAAGTGATGAAAGTAATGAAATTAGTTTAAAACGAATTTCGAATAATTGAAATCATCATCAAAAGAAGGAAACATCTTCATCCTTTCAGCCCAAAGGTCTCCCTCTCGCTCGCACATCTACAATTACCAAAGTATTGAGTCTTTTTCCTAGCACTCTGGGTGAGAAGATAAGTGCAGGTATCCAAGACTCGATCCGAAACAAATCAAACTCGCTTAGTTGTTTCTCTTTTGAAAGGCTTTGCGAACAAGTAACTAAGAAAGTGAAAAAAAAAAGAAAAAACAAGCAACTAAAAGTACCTTGACCTATACATTCTTTTATTTTTATATATATATATATATATATATATGTATATATGTGTATACGCGTACATAACCGGTATTTGCGTTCGCGTACACAAAAAATTAAATTTTGCAATACATTATTCGGTCATAACATATAGTAAAGCAATTGTTTATTTTTTTATTTTTATTTTAATTTTTTTATATAAAAAGAAAATATATTTTTCCTAAAACTGTTTAAAAAGCAATAATAATAATAATAATAATTTCAAGTCTTTAATGTTCATTAGCGCGAATCATTTTAATAATAATTGAAAAATATTTTGCTATTGTTAAAAGTATGCGTGTGTTAGCTGGCCGATCGCTAAGATTTTTGCGCTAAATTCCTAGATCGTTTTTGAAAAATGTTTCCTCTAAAGGAATTTAGGAGATATTGATCTGAACTACTAGAGCAAAATTTTCTAAATTCACATTAAAGATAAGGTTGTCGTAAAGATCGTTTCATTTCAATATAATTTTTTTACTTACCTAATTTTCAATTGATATCTTAGTACAGTGTCTCCGTTGAGTGGCGCATTGTGAACTTAAATTGACCGAGAGAGAAAATTGTAAGAAAAATCTATGCGGATCTATCCATTAGTAACCGTCATTGTGATCGTTGATCTTCATCATCAATTATCATCTCGAATTTTCTCCCCAGCTTCACGTAAATCAGAGCACCGTACACCGACGTTCGTAGTACATCGAAAGATATGCCGCCATATTTCAACTATATAAGCAACGTGTTACTTATTATACCAACAGCATTAACGAGTAGCATGTCAAGCAATTTTCAAATGTTTGCTCTAAAGACTAGGCCAAGAGAAGAGAATTCGCGATTAATGATTTTAATGATTTTTAGATTTAAAATTAAAAGAAATTTCAAATTTCAACTACACTGTGTTACAAGTATTCGAAAATGATTTCATCCAATAATATAAACAAGTGTTCGCTGCAAGAGTCACTTGGTACGCACTAGAATTGCATGAGTGAATTTTCATCTGCTTAAAGTTTCGCAATTTTAAGTCTACCAATCTACAATTTATGACGATACCGATGAGTTTATTTGTACCCATCGTCCCCCGTTCCATCCGTTTGTGTAAACGTTCTCCTGGCCGCAAAAAATTAGCTATCAACACCAAATTTGGCAAAAACATTGGAAGTTCGTGCGCGCATTTTGGTATTGAAAATGGGCAAATTGGTCGAAAGACACGCCCACAGTACCTTGTAAAATGAAAAGACGTTTGTTTTTCAAAAAAATAAAATATCGGTATTTTGCTCATTACTCATTAACTCATAGCTGAGAAATGGCCAAAAATTTGAACACATATTCTATGGGCGATGCTATGTGTGCTGTGTGTCTGTACAAAAATGAAAAAAATTGATTTATAAGACACAAAAACAAGTTTCAGAAAACCTAATAAACTATATATAAATTTTGAGCCAGCTTCAAATTTGGAATGCCTCTAAACATGTCCGTCTGTCCTTCTGGTCAACTGTGTAGTATCTGTGGTAAAAATTCTGCCCTTAGAGAAATTGAAGTGACGCAAACTTTCAAAGGACACGCCTACAACGCCCACGGGCTTATGCAAGAAAAATTTTTATTTTGAAAATAGAAAAAATCAGACGCGTTCACACCCATACTATAGAGGACTTAGAGGATTTAGTTCTTTTACTGTTTTGACCTATTTCAGGATAACTGTGAAGGGGTCTAAAAGGTATATATCGGCCACGATCGAATATAATTTTTTACTTGCTCTTTTCTTTTTACCCTTTAATGTAAAAAAGAAGAAGAAGAGCAATTTGCAAACATATACAATTTAATTAATGCAGTCATCTCAGCGAATCATCTGTTTGTTGATTTGCTGGCTCATAAAAGAAGAAGACAATTTATTGTTTTAAAAAAATCTGACAAGATTTTATAATCGTTCAAAATTTTTTACATGGCGCCACCAAGCAAAGTCATTAACCTAAAAAAGTTAAAGAAACCATGAAGCGAAACAAAACTACTTTTTTCTTTATTTATTTATCTTTTTTCACTTTCCTACTTTCTACAGATAATTTTTATTTATCAATTTATATACATAACTATTTTAAAAATAAAAAAAAACCAAAGCTCGAAAAAAAATCACTAAAATCGCTAAAAAAGGAGCCTAAAAATATACTTCAAATACAAAAATGTATGCGATGTTTTAATAAGTAAATTACGAATTCTACTTAAAAAAATACAGCAAAACTTTTGACTCCACCGATCCTACAATAATTTGCCACTTTTGGAACAACCATTAACAATACTGGATGTCAAAAATCTCGAGGACGAGATTAGTATCATTTACATGAAGGACAACTTCGTTTACATCATAATACTGCTTATAGTTATTTATATAGCACATAAAACAGAAACAAAAAACAGAAACACAACAGAAACCTAACGAAAGTACTCGAACGACCTAAGAAATACAACCTAAAACTAACTAAATTCATCCAAATGCAACTTCCTACAACCAGAAGTAAGCTACCTAGGACACCTAACAACACCCGACGGCATAAAAACATATCCCGCTAAGTACGAAACAATAAAAAGTTACCCCCAGCCCTAAAATACAGACGAAACAAAAAGATTCGTAGCATTCTACAACTAATTCAGAAAATTTATAAAAGACAGCAGAATCACTAAATGATCTCCTAAAAAAAGGTAGAGACTTCGGACGGACAAATCAATGTAATCAGGCATTCGTAGAATTCAAAAACAAACTAATGTCCCCACCCATAGGACAATATCCAAACTTCGATAAACCCTTCATTTGAACAACTGATGCATCAAATTACTGCCTTAGGAGCAATACTATCCCAAGGAGAAATAGGTCAAGACTTAGCTATCGCAAATTGCAAGCAAATCCTGAAAAAAAACAAACCAATTATAGAAAAAGAACTACTCGCAATTCACTTTGGAGTAACACATTTCAGACAACTACGTATTCGATAAAAAAATTCACAGTGATAACTGATCACAGACCATTAGTATCACTATTCTCGCACAAAAACCCCAACTCAAAATTAACCAAAATAAGAATTGAAATATCGGACTACGATTTCGACATAATTTATAAAAAAGGTTCAAGCAACCCAGCATAACACTGACGCCTTATCGAGGATAAACATAAATTCCGATGAAGATGAAAAGAGATGATTCCAATATCCAGAGAAGAAGACCAGGAACGAATAAAAAAGACGTTAGTCATAACCAGAAGCAAACAAAACACAAACAATGAACAATTAAATGTGTGGGAAAACACGTCAATAAACGACATTAAGACATTAAGAACACAAGAAAGTTAGAATTTAAATTCGAAAGCGGTATAAAAGATATTATAATTGAAAATGTTAAAGAATTAAACTGCACACGTATGAGATGCAATGAATGTCCCGACCATTTCGATCCGCTCTTGGAAAAATTGACATCAAAACTAAACAAATTAAATTTCTTAGACTATGCATTAAGTCTGCAAGATGGTATATTTAAATACATATGCAAAGAGATATTGAATGAAAAATTCAACAACACATGTACTATTATATAAGGAAAACACAAAGAATATATGGTGATAAAGAAAATTGCAAATTAATAGAAGAAGAATACGACGCTTGCCCACACTCGGGACATTTCGGAGTGAGGAAAACATTCCAAAAACTAAGTTAAAAATATATCTGGGGTAACATGTTCAAAACAAGTAAACAAACCAACAAACAACATACGAAAGAATGTCTCGCAATAACGGATACACCGTCCACATCTTTTGAAACGCTATGGACAGATAGAATAGGATCAATAAAGCCTTCTAATAATTTCCGATACATATAAAAATATATAATCGCACATCCTATTGAAGACAAAATCGCAAAATCAATTGCGAAAATATATCATTAGAAGAAGCAATACTTAAGTGCGGCCAGTTCAAAACGTTAAAATCCGACAGAGGAACATAGTTCAACAATGAACTAGTAAACGAGATTTGCCTGTTACTAAATATCGAACAAAAGTTCTCAACCCCTTGCCACCCTTGCCACCCTTACCACCACGAAACTTTAGATACAATCGAGAGAAATTATAGAGTTCTTAACGAATACTTTTTAGTGTTTGCAACAAACAATGATTAAGACAAATGGATAGCATATTACACTTTCGCGTATAATACGATCCCTCTCACGTGGAAACACAATATACCCCTTTTGAACTGATATATGAAAAATACATGCCATACATGCCCAACGAAAAAATATTAGATTCAAATCCGGAAAACTACATAAATGAGCTAAAAACAAAATTAAAATGCTCACTAGGGAAAGCTAAAGGATTTTTAGAAAAAGCAAACTAAAGGAAGAACAAAAGTGTCAGAAGAAAAATGCACGAATGTAGGAGAAGAAATTTTATTAAAGAAACACAAGAGAAAAAGATTAGATAAACCCTTTGCGAAGGCCCCTATAAAGTAATAGATGAGTAAAAGAGAGCCAAGTGAAAAAATACAAAATAAAGACAAGCCTAAAACTATGCATAAAAATTTAGTTAAGGAATACGATACGATAGATATAAAGTGAATTTAATTAAGATACAAAACTATAAATATAAATTAAATATATAAGCATTTACTTAAAATTAATTAATTAAGAATTACCGTTCACTTTGCGAAAAATAGTTAACGTCTTCCAACACATTAACACATTAACAATTTTGTCCCTAAAACGGTAAGGGTGTGTAGTGTGATCGCATATCGTCGTTATGCGTCCACTTCGAAGTGCGACAGAATTATGCAAATTCAGCATAATTCTTTTAGCTGAATTGCTGAATGCTGAATTGCTGAATGCTGAATTTGCATAATTCTTTTAGCAAAAAGAAAAACGAAAATTATGTCACACTTGAACCAACTGAGTACTGCATTACGAAATGCAATACGATGCTAGGCGCCCCAATTAAAACAATTAGTATTTTGCTTACGCCAGCATTAAGATACCTGTAAAATTTAGTATAAATAGCTCTACCAAAAATTAATAAAGCGAATTTTTATCAACAATTCATTAGAGCGTATTAGTTCACTAGATCAAAAAGGCTTTCCATCCGCCAAAATAAAATTAGCTTGCGAGTGCTTCAGAGTGCCGAACTTGATTGGCATTTTTAAGAGGCAGATAGACTTGAGGGACTGAAGCCGAGCAGAATAGAAATACATTTCAACACAACAATAATTAAGACATCCATAAAGAAAGATGCATAGAGAATCTTTCCATAGCTAAACATGCCACACAACCCCAATAATATTATTACAGCCTTCTTAAAATATTTATAAAATGTAAATTAAATGCCTGCGTGGGGAGCTTTCTTCATCCACAGACCACAATGTAACACTTATATCACGGCGGGGAGCAGGACAAAATGCAATTATTCTTAAAACTGCGGCATTCTACATCAATTTTCCTTGTTTTTAAATCGACAATTTTATGGGCTAATGAACAAAAAAAAAATATTAAAAAGTATTTCACATTTGATAGTCGCACAGTTGAGCCTTTTCTCTGTATCAGCGCCGTCAAGCCCACACATAAACACAGGCTCTTTAAAATCTATATCAGGCCCATGCATATTGTGAAAACGCAACGCAAGTTTGCAAAACTACAAAATCGATCAGATCTTCTGAAATTTGGCAAGGTCGCCCCGATACGTACATACATACATACATACATTTATACATATCAATTCGCACAATTCGCACACACAAGGCATCACTCAACAAAATACACACACAAGAAGTCATAGTCTTAAAGTTTGATTCCACATCAACATCCAACTGAGGATAATCTTTGCTCTGCGCCAAAGTAAGTAATAGTTGAGAGACATTCATCATGTGAAAAATGTGATTCTATTTATTGAGTTCAGTCATAAGAGGTCTACGACCTTTAGAATGTTATTGGAACCTTACCCAATTATCATCATCAAAATTTTAACGCTGAGGCTATCCAAACACTCAATTGCAGCTTTAACTGGTACGAGATCTGCTTGCAGTAAATGACATTAAGTGGATGATTCCAAAAAAGAATGAAGTCCTTCCATTTCTCATCACATTTATATAAATTATATTTCGACATTGATTCAATAAAACAGAAACTTTTTTTTTTTTCACCATCAATCAAGTCGAAATTGTAAAACTTTTCAGTTGTTCAGGCAGTGGGTTGAATTCTCGTATTAATTCAAATTAGTTTTGCAGATGCAGTTATGATCTCAACAGCAAGGCCAGGAAATGGAAGCGAGCATGTAATTATTCGAAACGAACTAATAAAACTTTAAACTGAAACGTCCCGTTATGGCGACGATACACAATAGCAATTTTGGGTTTATTCTCACGTCGCCTCTTTAACTTTAGCAAAGCAAACAAAATTGAGTTTTTTTTTTTTATCTATAGCAGCGCTGAAGTGTCTCTTTCACCACTTTTTCAAATTTCTAATTTTAAGAAAATTCTCTGACGCACTTTTGACTGTAGCCAATGTTTCAAGCATATCTACATCTGATAAACGATTATTAAGCATAAATTTAGGTTTACGTAAATTACGAATAAGTGGATCCTTTAATTCATTCGCTATTTCTCCCTCTCATGTACCACCTAAGAAAAATCCCAATGATTAGCGAGCTGGTGGAATGATGCTTTAATTTAATCACACTACCCGGCAAATATCTTCCACCACATATCCATAACGTTAGCATGAATAGTAGAAATGAAAGCATATACTTTAAGTCAGATCTTGTCAAAAGTCTATCTATCAGCACATATATAACGCAGAGAGAAGATATATTTAAAACTGCAATAGACGCCCATGTTACATTTGTGGGACTGCTCTTTCGGCTTAAGACACTGTACGCGAGCGCTCCAAAGGTTCGTTAATGGAATTTTCAGAATTCAGAGAATTCGATTTGAGAATTAGTGTTGAGGGCAAATTTTGTATACCCAATACCCTCTTCTTAAAACAAGTAAAAACTCGTAACAAGTAAAATCACTTTGGCGACTTATCAAAATAAGGCGTTATATGGGAAGTGCAATTTTCAATAGCATCCATCATTGCATCAACATATGTCAGAGTATACAAAATTCATCAAAATATCTCAAAAATTGCGGCCTTTAGGCTGAACACAAGAAAACAACACAAACGGGCGTACAGACACACTTAAATGAATTCAGAAAGTGAAGTGCACGAACTTCCAAAATTTCAGTCAAATCTGAAGCAGTTAACTTCATTTTAGTAGCCAATAGAACCTCTTTTACCTCTGACTTTATACGGACGAGTATGCTTAAAGCGATTTGGAGCGAGTTTCATGTGCTCATCCTTCCTTCTGCATGTTTCACGTATTATCACAAAATGAACTTACCCCACCCTTTGGTAATGACTAACCACACAACACTCTTTTCTTCAGTATACCCAGATACGCTAAGTAATCATAAAATAAATCCTTTACGAATATGTCTTTAGGACGGACCAAAGATGTCGAAAGATTGAAGTGGCATCGTATATATTGCATTTAATTAAGTTAAAATGAATTTCTTTTTTTTCTTAAGTTAATTCGTCGAATATTCTTAGTTTATATAGCATCTGTATTTATTTGTTTTGTTTAAACATAATATCTGTATTATTACATTGTTCCCATTGGGAAATATTAACCTCTGTTATTCAGTACATCTTGTCATAATATTTACTTATTATCTTTATTGAATAGTTTATAAATAAAATATATATATAAAAAAAAAATAATAGTAAATCTATTAAAAATTCTTATATCAAGTAGTTTAACGTAATAATTTTGTCGTTTGAGATGCATTATGTTGCGTTTTCTTCTTTTTTGTTGTTTTTTTTTTGTTTTTTTTTTTTTATTCTTATGCTGTAAGCAACATTGATAGTAATTTTTTGTTGTTACTGTTAGATAACATGCGGCCACAAGAACGGAGTATGAAATTAGTTTCAATGTTCGCTCATAACACCCCTATGTTTTATGTATTTATTCCGATCATTATTACATAGATTTGTTTTTTTGTCTATAATAAATTCATAGTTAATATTTGAAAAATTATCATAATTACGTCGATTTATTTCATAACAGCAATAAAAGTATTGCGGCTGTGGTTACACCATCTTGCGGCTTTGTCAGTAGAAGAGCACAGAATGTAAAATGTCTTTATGACGCCTCGATTCGAATTCATGTAAAAGTTCGTCGATATCATTATCAAGATCGTTCGATTTTGCCATCTAGGAAATTGGAAAAGATTTTTAAGAGAAAGATAGAGAAATAGAGAAATTAATCTAATGATGAATATTATATATCAACTTTTTCATTATATCAATCAAGAAATAAATACAAAATATATCCCATATAATAAAAAAGATATCACTCTTAATTTAGAACGTCCACACGATATATATATATATATATATGTAAATAAATGTATACAAAATTTCTTTCTTTTTTTTTTTTTTAAGTAATTACCACCCTAGTTTATTAATTCTATAAAAATGAAAAACAAGAATATATTAATATTCCATATATGTGTACTTCTGAGTGTACTCAAAATATCTAGCTTGATGCATATTCCGAGTTTTAGATATTTTATAACGTAATCGCTTTTTAAATATCTAACATCGATGAGGGCTCGGGAGTATTTTTACACGACACTAAAAAATAATTGTCCGACTTGAACACTAAAAAAGTTCGGAAAATTACGGGAAACAAAAAACGTTTTCTTCAATTATTCTCTCACATTATAGAACCTTTATAGTCAATCAATAGGTAGTGATCTCGACCTCTTTTTTCTTTGATTAGAGAGTAAAATAATATAAAACCGACTTTTTCGTCTCAAAAAGATAACCAACTCTATAAATACAACAGTTTTCTTCAATGATTGGAAAAAAAATATGAAAAAAAATTTTTTTGTACTAAAAATATAAACAGAACTTTCTAAGAAATTGACGTTATTAAAGAAACAACGTGGTCGTCTATGCACGTTATTTGTTGTATCCATAAAACGTAGAGAAAAAGCTCCAGTTAAAGAAAGATCAAAACAAAAAAACACAAAAAAATTTTATCAAAATTTGACCTAAAAAGAAACATAAAAACAGAGGCAGCAGTTTTTTAAATGCTTTCTATATAGTATATTTAAACCTTCATCATTATCATTAACGTCATTATTATTAATCAGAATCCCACCAGCGTTTTTAAGCTCACTAGAATTAAAAATCTCTTGATCAACTGACTGATAGAGGGTGATCTTTACCATATTTATCATATCCGCTATGAGAAAAGCACCCATTAGTGCTTCTTCATGATTATCTTCAATGTTAACATTAAATATATGCACAGGACGATTATCCTGCGTGTCTTTTGATTCCATATATTCTAAGACTTGATCATATACCCGCTCCTCAACGGTGATAATAATATCGAATTTATCTGAGCATTCCTGAAATCTTTCGGGACACTTTTTAATACGCCTATTACGATCTAGCATATGTAGTAAACCATTCTGAGTATAACTGGAGAGAATAAAATATAAACACATTAGAAATAGTTGCTTATTTGTAGACAGTTTCTTTATAGCTTACTATTGTTTATCTTTTGTAGCTAAATCATTATATATAGTATCGTACGGTGTTCCAAATTCATATATATTTGGTTTATCAATAGCTGTACCCGGCAATTTAACACGTTCCCCTGTTCCAAAGGACCGTACATTGAAGCCCTTTTTAGCCAGAAAATTGTGTGCTTCCATTGAGCGATTCATATTTGAAGAGCAAACCACAGCTATAGCAAAACTATTGTTAATAGACATTTTGTGTATATTTTTATTTTATTTTAGCTAATTTTTTTTCTTGTCTATTTTAATTGTAATAAATCTTTTTTTAAAACCTTAAAATCTTTACTCAATAAAAAGATGTGTGATAATAATGAAAAGAAAAAGAAATCGCGTAACAGTGTTGAACCCGTTCAGAGAGAAAGAGAGAGCATAATAAACAGAGCTGCATTTTATTTGTATTATATTCTATGTATATCCGAACAATAAATCTTTATACATGAATAAATTTTGAAAGTCGGTAGCCCTAAATCAACTGCAACCAACTTCATCCATTGTAAAAAAGAATGACGAATGGCGTAGGCTAAATAATTAATTTGACGAAGAAATTAATTGTTTAGCTTAAAAAATTGCCAACAATTCTGGCAAATTTTAAAAACCGTAGGTGCGATATCATTTGCTTAAAATAAAAGTGATAAAAGTTCAGTTATCCAGTTAAAAAAAATTTCGACTAGGTACAGACCTTCTATCTCGTTAATTTGCTTAATCAGCAAGTTTTAACTTTCATTCTTAACGAAAACTAACATGGAGGAAGATTTGATATTACAACAACCATCAGATAGACGTTTGGGTAACGCAAATGCTTTGCCGCCGGGACCTCCTGGAGCAGAATTTGATGCATTGGAGTTTGGTAAGTCTTAAAAAAAAAAAATTTACATAATATGATAAAGAGAACAAGAATGTTTTATTAAAGACGCCAAAAATGTTCCACCTAAAGTGTTGGAAAAAGAGAGCATGTGTTCAGCGAGTCGGTCCAGTAGACGTCGTTCTCCATCGGTAAGTCCTGCACGCAAACGTCAGTCTCCGTCGCGCACCCGTCGTTCTCCTTCCTCACCACCACCAACCAGAGACCGACGACGGAGATCCCCTTCACCGTTACCACGCCGGAATCGCTATCGTGACTATTCGCCGGATAGACGTCGGTACGATCGATCGAGCCGACGTTCACCGGATCGCAGGCGTTCTCCCCCACCCCGCGATCGTCGAAGTGGTCTAAGTGGTGGACGTGATCGTTACCGGGGAAGAGCACGCAGCTCGAGTCGTTCCCTCAGTCGGAGCCCTTCACCTATACGCAATCGTGCTACTTCCGGACGTTGGTCTCCTAAGAAAAAGCCTAGTTCGCCACCACCACCACAACAGAATCAACAATTACCCATGCCTGCGACTATATCTCAACAACCCCCGAACGGTCCACCTACACAACCACCGCCTCAATATGGTGTTATGACTCATACAGGGCCGCAGCTATACGCTGACGCTTACGGTCAAGGACCGTATAATCAATATGGTGTTCCACCACCACAACCGAATTTTGTAAATGCCACAGATGGTTATGGTATGCCACCTCAGACACAGAGCTTTAATGCAGCCTATCCCCCTCCTGGAGCTTGGAGTGTAGGTAAGTCGATTTGTTTTCTCGCTGGAGGTATACACCCTAACCTATATAATACGTTGTCTGCAAGATATAGAGGCTAGAGGAAGTTGAAAAGTTTTTAACTTTTTTTTTTTCATTCATTAAATACATTATCATAATGTGTAGGATATCCTGAGGTGAACTCTATTAATATATCATAGCTAAATTTTTTTTAAACCATCCAACAAAAGAATGAATTTAGCCGTGCCATCGATCTGATCTTTGAAATCTTTAAAACTCTGCTAGAACATGTTTGTTCGTTCAATTTGCGAAACGCACAAATTATTAAGTTTTTATTTTTTTAAATGTGGGTTGCAATGCGAACAATAAATAAAAACAACTTTAAAAATTGTATATTTTTTTCTGTTGCAATTTTCCGTTATTTTTTGTCTATGTGTTTTTAAGGAAGTCCTAAGAAGAAAGTGTGTGTGTTTAAGTAACATGCTATACGTATGACGTATGATGTTTCACGACGTGTTACTTCAAATGAGAACACGAAAACGGTTGAGAGTCCCGCAAGCCTTTTCCAAAAAGGTGCTCACTTATGATCGAGCGGTTAATTTTGTCTTGCGCCATCCAGGAAAAATAAGAAACTTGTATATGACTCCGATTGGCCTAATTTAATTGACCATGTCTTTTTCCTTTGATAATTTATTTACAATGAATTGTTACTAGAAACAAGCAATTGGTTATTGAAAAACTCAGTTTAGACCCCATATGTACAAATACACGGCCAATTTTTTCCTACATGATAGATACGTTTCGGGAAAACTAGTATAAGTAAAAATTTAATATTAATGGAAACAGTTCTCTTCAAAACTCGAATCTAATATTTTATATTGCACTAAGCTAGATAAAGCTGAGTAAAAAATATGCATATGATAAATATATATATAAATATATAAATATATATATAAATATATAAATATATATATAAATATATAAATATATATATAAATATATAAATATATATATAAATATATAAATATATATATAAATATATAAATATATACATAAATATGTACATTCATAATATGTTGGTTTCACTTTCAGATGCTTATGGTCAACAACAATGGTTACCACCTCCGAATCAACTACAAACAATGCCTGCACCGCCTCCGCAGCAGCAACAAACTACGCAGCCGCCTCCGCCGATGTCGGTCGTAGGACAATCCGCTGCAGTGCAAGTAACACAATCCGCTAATACTTCAAATCAATCGTTACATACTTTATCAGACGCCGCACCTGGTACTATAGATCCAAATCCAGCTCATGATGGTAAGTCTCCGTGCATCGATTAACTAAATATTTAAAAAACTTTTGCTTATACAGAATTTTTACTATGTTTTTTTCTGAAAAAAACCCAAACAACAACAAAACATGTTTCTAAATAAAAAAACTAATAAACAAAAAAACTTAAATTAAGTAGCCTTTAGATGTATATGTTGCTGCAAAAAACTTCTTGTGTATTGTGTACGTGTACCATTGATTGTTGATTGTCACGTTTAAAAAGCCGATTAATTGAAAAAACGCTCTCATCTCTACTACGCGTTTTCGGTGGTGTGTGGCCATTTGAACTGAACCGAATTTATTTAACCAAAAAAACAAACATAAGTTAAAAAAAGCTTTTTATAAAAAAGAGCAGCCTGTAAATTTGATTCATTATATTAAAAAAAGAAATGATACTAACGTTAATATTTTTCTTCGCATTTGCCTACTTCTAGCGGTAGCTCAAGAGGCAGAAAATCAACGCGATGAGTTGAAGAAGCAGCGCACTAGTTACTTGAAAAAGACTTCGGTTCTAAAGAAGGAGCTGAAAATGTTGAAAGAGCAACGCAAGGACTTGCATAAGGACAGTGTCCCGCCCTCGCCCACCACTAAGGGTTTCATAGATGAAAACGAAAAATTACAGGTACATCTTTGCTAAAGTGTTAAAAATTTTTTTTATGGTTTTTAAGTTTTCTATTCAAATTTATTTAAAACACAAAATAAAAAAAAATAAAAAAAAAATTTTTTTATTCAAATCAATATTAAAAAACAAAGTAAAGAAAAATGAATGGTGAATAAATAATATAATTTCTCTTTAGCTACTATTGACCCACTCACCATTGTTGTTGTTGTTGTTGTAAAACTGAGTTTTATAAGCAAACAAAAAAGGGGTTTAAAAAACTGAGACCTAACCACACATATATGTTTTAAATGTGAAAAGAGCTACATAAATGAATCCTTCCGGAGAAGATGAGATGCCCTGTCTACTGGTCATATAAATGTATATAAACTATATAACTACATTTATATCTATATGTATGCATTAAAAGTTATTTATACATGTATTTAATGTTAAGTTAAATTAAGTATAAACTGTATAATCATTTATATAATTTGATCGGAGACAAACCTGGAGTTTTACTGATAACTGGTTCAGCAGACGAAAAGGCTTTTCCTTACATCGTTTGGACTAACTTTGGCTTGCGGGATTGAGCAATGCACCATTATGAGCTGCACAAAAAACCTAACTAAAATTTTAATATAATTTTCTTAACTCTCTAGAAAGCACAAATTATTCTAAAACATCTTTTTACCCTTCTTTTAGAATCAAATCCAGAAAAAATTGAGTACTATAGAGAATGTTATTGATATGCTTACGGGGATAATTGGTGAGGAGAATCTCGACAAAGAGGATGAAGTTGACGAAGAAGAAATTTTACCAAAGGATGCGGTTAGTAAAATTGCCACCTTTCCTCCCGTAGACGTAAAACAGCAGGAGCCACGCAGTGTGACACCTTCAAAACCTCTCAACAAAAAACCTTACACATCATCATCATCATCTGACGATACCTCAACTGATAGTGATACCACTTCTACGTCTTCATCCAGTTCTACAACTGAAAATGAAGAAGATAGAAAACCTGGCCGAAGTGCTGCAAATAATGCTAATGCCCCTGCAGCTGGCGCGACCGCAGAAGATGATGAGGACGACGACGATGACAGTTCAGCTGAACGTTTGAAAAACAAAGTCATTGAATCCATGAAAAATAAACAAAAGGAAATCGCTAAAATTAAAACGGAACAGAAAATGTAATTTTTACGAAGTTTTTCTTTAAATACAAAAAAAAAAAATTTATTAACTTATGCTTTTGTTTCTTTGAAACAGTGTTGAGAAAAAAGAACGATTCAATTACGTGTTCTATGATCCCGAAATGCATTGGTGTCAAACATGCGATATATTCCCGAAAACTGCACGCGATTATCTCGATCATTTGCATTCCCCGGAGCACATGGATCGCGAAAGTATTGATACGCCGTGGCATTTAAACATGATAACAAATGTAAGTTTACCATAGTACATTCCATTATGCCTACAGCAGTAGGCAGAAAGAGAGTCTAATGTAATCCTAAAAAGTAAATCTCTGAGCACAAAATGATCGTGAAAGACTTACAGGTTCGTTGGATGGATTCAAGCACCTTTATAAAGTGGAAATCCTCCAGATTCTAACTAGCAAATTAAAAAATTTTAAAACAATTTTTTTACTTCCGTGTGACTGATTATTTGATCATCACTTTTCATATTCCGCTTGGAGCTTTATGCGTACAGTCAGTTGGACATTATTAGCTCAATACTCAATCATTCAATTGAAATTAAAATTTAAGTCATGATTAGATTCTTCACCAAAACGAAGACAAGATCTCTACGCAAATTGTTTGCTATGATGATACTGTGAGAAAACTGTGTACATGCACCATATGTTCGTATCAAATTTTTCGTTTCAGCAATTCCCTACATATGAAAATGCTCCCACAAAACGAACGCCCATTAGAGGGTTGACATTCTTTGTGCCAGCCTCTGCTTGGTTCTGTAAATTATGCAGTATTTGGATGGGTGATTTGCATTGTGCCTCGACACATTTAAAATCGCAATTGCATGCTAATCGCTACAATGTAAGTTGGTTTTGGATCGCGCACGTAAATTCAAGACAAAATTTCTTTTTAATTAAATGCTTTTAGGCTTTCTTAGAAGAAAATCCCCATTATGAGGTTAACTGGTTGGCCGATCGTCAACGAATTTTAAATGAAAAGAGAACTATGCCTTTGCCGCCACAAATTACATCGATATCCACCACAGCAGGTGAACGCAAAAAAACAAAGAAAGATGATGATAAACCTAGCAGGAAACGTAAGAAGAAAAGGTAATTGCTGCTTCAATTAATTTATATAATTTTATTGCTTCTTTTTATTTTCATTTGTGATTCCTGTGATTTCTTTTGTAGTGATAAAAAGCAAAAAAAGAAGAAAAAGAAGTCTTCGAAGAAACGTAAAAAGTCGTCTGGTAATGTTTCCAGTTCTTCATGCACTAGCGATTCGTCTTCTTCCACTACCGAAGATGAAGAGCCAATCAAGAAAAAACATCGCCCGCAAGTAGAAGTCAAGGAATTAGATAATCCGAATCCGGCTGCTTCAATACGTGTGACTATGCGAAAACAAGAAACTTTAAAGCACTCGGACGAAATAGAATTACCAGCACTACCACCTTCTATGAAAATCAAACAAGAGCCCACTCAGCCACCAGCACCAGTGGCACCAGCACAAGTACGCCTAAGTAAATGGACTGTAGCGCAGGAAAGCACAGCTGCAGTTAAACCAAAAGACGAAGAGAAACACGGTCAAGAAGAAGACAATATTATACAGCAATGGAACACCGTGCAACCGGTAATAAGCGAAAGTGAAAAGAAACTGCTTGAACAGTTAAAGGGTAAACTTAAAAACAAACCCAAACAGGAGCACAGTACATCTAATACGACTTCAAAAGATAATTCAATGCTGCGTAGCGAAGTAGACAAAGAAAACAGAGAAAAAGATAGGAATCGATCAGGAAGGGACAGAGATCGCAGCGGCCGTGATAGAGGAGAACGAGATAAGGATAGAGATAGGGACAGAGATAGAGAAAGACGCGATGAACGCGACCGCGGCGGCGGTCGAGAGGAAATTGATAGAAGAACTGTGCGTCGTTCACGCACCCGTAGCCCAACACGCAGTTGTAGTCGTGGTAGAGACTATCGCCGCTTTCGACGCTCTCGCTCTCGTAGTCGTGGGCGTATATCACCTCGCGGCTGGCGCGGTCGCCGCGGAATTGGCCGCGGTGGGCGTTCGCGCTCCCGTTCACCTCGCCGCCGATCCCGTTCTTACGATCGCTCCCGACGACGTGTATCCCGCTCTCGCACCCGTACCCGCTCCCGGTCAAAAAGTAATAATCGTATTGAGAAACCCGTGGTAAGGCAGCCTGAATTCCGACCACGAGTACCTGAAAAAGACAAAGAGAAGGAAAAGAAGTCGAAAGAGAACACGGAGAAAAAGGAAAAATCCAAAAGCAAATCTTCGAATGCGAGTACATCAAGCAATGCTGGAGGCAAAAAATTACCTTTTATAGGCAAAATGCCAGTATTCAAGAAACAAGTTGGTTCTGGGCAGCAGGGAGAAAATGGTGAAAAGCGCACTGATGATCAACAACAACAGCAACAGAGCTATATGTACACAATGGATCCGAATAATTACACGGCGGGCGCCCCTAATGCCGGCCAGCAGCGGCCTCCAGCACCCACAGCTGCTCAGATACAGCTGGCCATGATGGAAGATGCTTATGGTAACGCGCCACCTTTTCACCCTGATGTGGGTATGATGGTAGACTACGATGATTTGATGCCAGATCCGGCACAATTTGTTAATATTATGGGTCAAGCACCACCACCACCACCACCACCAACTAATCCAGACAAAGATGAAGAAGAAGATATGTTGCCTCCTGGAATAGATCAAGAGGAGTCAGAAGAATTTGTTCCCAAACCTATTACTGATGGGCCAGCTCCAACTAAAGGTCCCCTACCAAAGGATCTGGAAGAGGCTTTAAACATTATTTTCCCGGGTGAGAAGAAGCCGGATGATGGCGAGAGCAATGATAACCAAGGAGGAGTAGAAAAGAAATCGAAATTAACCGCACACAGTAACGGAGAGACCCAAATAATTGTCGATGAACCGGTGCTGCAGGCTGAAGAACTGGCTAAAGAAGGCATACACTTGGTGACATTAGACGAAACTTCTATTGTGGGTTTGGACGAAGCATCTCAGATGAGCATGAATGAGCCGTTAGTCTTTAACAAACCGACTACAAATAATCCAATGCTTCCGAGCAATATGATTACAGACATGGAACTAGAAGACGCGGGTTCACAGCCTGGTGAAATAATACAATCAGTACCACAATCAATATTAGATGAAATATCTCCTCCTCTTCCACCACATGAAGTCATAAATGAGAGTAAAAAATCGGTGCAAGACCAGCAAGTTGCAGCGGATAAAACTGACAAGAAAGTACAGGAAGAAAAATTTATAGAAGAAGAATCAATGATTAATTTACCAGAAGAAATCCCGATGCCAGACGCGCCGGTACCGGAAGCAAATCCTGTAGAAACGAATAATATGCAACCATCGAATGATTTAGAGCAACTAATAATGGACTCAATTGCTGCTGATGCTGCAAATACTGCAGACAATAAATTCGTTGTTATAACAAATGAGATCGACTTGGCGGACATACCCCAGCCGCCGCCGTCACCTACAGAAAGCGAAAAGAACCGACGTCAAGAGGAATTAAACGATTTAGCTATGCTCGGTATTGATGCTGACGATATGGCAGCTCAATGCATGTAAAGTAGGTTTAGTGGCAAGAAAGATTATATATGAAAGATGCGCTACACAATAACTCAGACAATGTAATTACAATTTTAACCCAGCACATATTTTCACAAGAATTCCAAGGATATGTAATAAAATGCAAATATATACGTACATATATCCGTAATTATCAGAATTTCACGATGATCTTATTTTTTAAACTGTTCGAACTGTTTTGATCTTTATCCTTTTATATAAGTGAGAAGACTATATTTGGCTTAACGTTAATTTTGGAGGTGTCTAGATTTTTTGTTCGACCAGCAAAGGCAATTCAATTTTACGTTTGAATATTATTCAACCGAGATTTCTAGTGCGTAGAGTTTTTTTTTTTTTTTTTTTTTTTTTTTTCCATTGCTTTCTTTTAAATAAAACTTTTCTTCTCTTTCACGTTTTTTGAAGCAAGACGAGAACTAACCTTTTGAACAATAATCTACAATATTACATGAGCGTGGACAACTTTTTCGGCTTTTGTACAATGCGGGGTAAGATCACCCATAAATCGTTGTATTTGCGTGCTAACGAGGTATAATTCGATCGATTTTTCTTTTTATTGAAAATAGAAGTGTTGTCAGTTAATGTCTTTCGTCATCAGCACGTACTTTCATTAATTTGGCTCGTTATAATGTCAGCATGCTTGCATGAAATTACAATTTTTTTTGCTAAATTTGAAAGCCATATCTTGATTTTTGCGAGGGGGTGCGCATTTACCACGCATACGGCCGATCAGACATGTCTAGGTTAACTCGAGAACTCTTTTTCTATTCTAGTCTATTATTATGAATATTATACGATGTAATCTTCTCATCCGACTCTAGCGTTTTTGCCTTGAGGGGGTAAAATCTAAATAACAGTTATCAAGCGATTCCTTTGCTTGAAGAATATTATTTCCCATTAAAAAGGAATCCTTTATCAATAAATTTTGATATTGACTTGAAAGTTAGAAAAGTAGGCTCGCTACTACCTGAAAATCAGATGGATTCGTCACCTATACGTTATCTTTCGAAATTATTGAGTAAGGTGTTAAATATTTCGAGTTTCAATCCTCAATTATTGCTTATAGCTGGGATATGATTTTCTTTCTACTCCCGGCGAACTCACTCACAGCTACCTTTAAGCATTTATTTTGCTTTTCACCATTTATCGAACAAAAAAAAAATTCATCATTCTTGATGGCAGAAGCAGTTGTGCAAAAACCTTCGGTAATTCTAGCACTCAACGAGTTCAAAATATATAGTTTCACGTATATGTATATAAGAAGTGTTATGTCAGGCAGTCAGGCATAGATGCAGATGACTGTTATATGTATATGTATATAACGGCCAAGGAATTCTGCAACTTTTCTCTTTTTTGGTTTAATAGAGCCTTCTTGGATATATGAAAAAAAAATTCATTACCCACAAAACATTTTTTTTTTTTTCTTGAAAATTTCGCACTCTTTCCCAACGACAGGTATATCTGTGTTAAATGAATTTGCGAGACAGTTGCAACATAATGTTTTGCCTGTTTGAAAAGTGTTTTGTGTTCACTTGAAAACATTTCCTATATCCAGAAATATGTTAGTATATATATATGGGACTAAGAGCTACTACGCAGCTTTCAATTCTTCTACCACGAAAGTAATAGTTTGCAATGAAGTTTTTAGAGCTGTTAGAATTATATAGTTATACAATTAGTTATACTGACTGCGGGGGAACACAGAATACATCAGTAGAAATGCATGCATATCAGATGAATATTACTGTTCATGACAGAAAAAAGAGAAAAAAAGTTTGATCAGTATTTGAGTCTATTCAGATATGTATGCACGTCCATCACCCATCCTTATTAGAGACCGCATGGTTCCAAAATTGAGGAAGAAACTTCGTACCTATATTTCTAATTAAGGGTCATATGCAGACTCGGAAAATAGGTATGATTCGCCGAAAGACGACAATATACAAAGTAAAATAGTTGTGGGTTTAAAATTTGTTTGATTAACCAAATGATACGGCCAATAAGTGAACCATTCTAACAAATTGAAACTTTCGTGTTAGGTGAGAGGTAATTACGTTTCTACTCGAAGGGGATACAATTCCAACTTTTTTTTACTTCGTTTTTATGATATTTTCAGAGACGTAAACTTAAATTCTTTTCAAACACAATTATTTTCATACCAAAGTTTTTTCGCATTTAGGCCTTTCCACACGAAAGAAATGAAAGAAATTGCCAACTGTACAAAAAAAAAATGTCTTCAATCAATTACAATATAGAACGAGTGTATGAAAGAAATCTAAATGTAGTGCAAAGAAAAGTTTCGTCAAGCTGCACCTTTGCAAACGTTTAAAAAGATACGTTTTCGATCAGCATGAATCAGCAGTTTCTTACGTATTAAGGTAATTCGTCAACATGTCAAAATGAGAATACGTTTGAACGTCTGAACGTACTAAAAATTCCAACGAAGAAACATTGGTGCTCGCTTTACCGCTGTCCTCAACATTCTATGCGTTATCTCATCTGACAGCAATAACTCTGTCAAATAAATACCTGCAAAGAATTTATAGCCCGATGTCTTATTTCAGTAAAGTATGGCACTTCGGACACATAAGCCACAAATCTATTGGCTTAGTCCAACTTTACTCAACAACCCAAAAAAAAAAGAAAAAAAAGTGTCTTATCTGGTTTGATGATTACTAACTTTTCCACAACCCTAGTAGATGTTTTCAGATAATGTCCATTAAAAAATAGCGAAAGCACAAGTTCGCCGAGAGGCCGTTAAATGTATATGAAACGCGTGGTGGTGAAGGACATTTTGCGGCATCGTTCGAATGAATATAACAGCATGACCATAAAAAATTCGATAAACTGTAAAAAGCTATTTTATATGTTATATAAACTTATCGAAAAGCGATTTGATAAGCATTCACATGGGTAATCAATCTACTTAAGCTAAATATATGCTGCTTCTCACACCTGTATGAATATTTCTATATCATGAATGTATGTAAATGGTCACACATGAAGTGTGTTTTCTGCGAAATACAGATTGCGATGATCGTAGTGAGTAAGCAACTGTATGCCTAGCACTTCTCAACAGATATGAATGGAAGAAAATAGTTTTAATAGTTTTTAATACTCATTGCATGAGCGTAATATATGATAAACGCAGAAAATCGGTTGATCCTCACAAATTTTATTTATTTATTTACAATCTTAAAGGTAACCGAACTTGTGTCCAATTCGAAGTCGATAGACTCATTTTTGCGGCCAGGAAAATGTTTCGAATATTGTACAGACTGTCACACAACATCGTTAATCGATTCGGAATTTGATGCTGATCAAGAGTATGCACACTTTGTGCGGGGCCTCTGCCGCTTTAAGCTAAGGCAAAATAAAAATGGAATTAGATAAATTAGGTAAATATCTTTTGAATTTGAAATAAACTAAAATGGAATTTTTGTGTGAATTTCTTCGTTTTTCTTTTGGTTTGTTGAGAATGTTTGAATGTATATACCTTTCGTATATAGGACTGTCTCCAGTAATATGTTGTAATTTCTTTTTCAATAAATTCATTGTCATAAGAACATTTCGGTTAATCTAAATTATTTGACGAATTTTTTCTTTAAATTTTCACTTTATTGACTTATGAGTGATGACATTAATTTTTTATTTTTTTCTAATTGAGGTCTACGCTGAAGTTCGTTGCTTTTGTATGAATTTGAATAAATAAAACGTCCTTATTTCTTCCTCTATCCTCTTTTTTTTTTTTTGTGCTTGTTTCCCTTCATACAAATCACATGATTTGCTAATTCCCATAAAGTCGCGTAAACAGTTGAGCAGACTACAATTTTCGCATCACCGATATACCGATATACATAACATAAAATAATCGTTTGAAGCAACTATATTTTTATGGATAACAATGAATGAAAATGTGTTGCTATTTCACTCAGGCAAGCGCAATAATAATAAGAACATTTTGTAATTGTGTCTAGCGAAAATTGCTGCATCAGTTTTAACGTTTGTATCTATAGATGTTATAAACGCCACAATAGCAATTTTTATGTTTTAAAAGTGATTGAATATGAATATCAACAATGAAACTGCCAAACAAGTCCTTATCGATATAATACGTACAGTAAATCAACCAGAAAATTCGAAAAAACTATCAGAGGCGAAAGCCTCCGCCGGCAAAGAAATGTTACTAATGATGCAGCACGTCTTCCCATTAGTCATGCAATTGCAAACCGACGTAATTAAATCGTATGGATTTTCTGGGAATAGAGAGGGGCTAGTCCAATTCTCCCAATTAATACGTGAAATGGAACGTGACGATGTCGAAATCGCCCGATTACGTAGTCAAATACGAGCGATTTACTTACCACCAATTGCGATCAACACTACCAATGATATATTAATATAGAATTTTTCCGATTTTTAGGTTTAAATTTTGTGAACAATGAACTGCCGACATATTGGAACTTTTGTTCTAATTAACGTTTATATGCATGTGTTGTAATATATGAATAATAAACAGGCTGATAGTATTTAAATATTTTTAGGGAATCTTTTTTTAGGAAATTATTAATATTATTATTATAATTTATTTAAACCAAAGAGAACTAGTAGAAGTAGGATGAGCGCTAGCACGCAATATGCTTAGTCCAATTGCTTTAATAAAGTTAAATATTTTATCGATATTATGTTCTCCAGATATATTTAAGATGTGCAAGAAAGTATTAAAAGCTTCGAACATTGCGAAGGTTTTGACATTATTCACAAAGTAAACCTTTAATCGTAAGACGTGATTGTCCACAATTGCAAATTGGACAAATACAGTAGTTCTTAAGCATTCATTAGTGAGTTGGAATGCTGTGACCAAGGCGAATTCGTCGAAATGTTTCAATCTTAGTTTATATTTGAATTTTAGTTATAATTTGATTTTCAGAACATGTTCTATAATTATTTCATATAGAATGTAAAATTGAACACTAATAAATCGTAAATCTTAAATATTTAATGATTTAAAGAAATGCCAATAACATACATATACTTATGTATTTCCGACAAAAATTCAGAATAAAAGGGAAACAAGAAAGCGCCTTTTTGCAAATTTTACACCTGCACCATTTCGATATATAAAATTTGGACTTTTATGCCCTAGAGTTTTCTCAAACTTGGCAGAGAATTTTGCATTTACGATAGCCCATCGCTTAAGATCTTTTAATTATTGTGAGTAGCTTAGCGTTCATCTTCCATTAATTATATTTTTACACTGATAAAAGTTATTATGAATTTGTTTTTTTTTTTTCGTTTCGTAATCTAGTTTCTTTTTATGTAAGCGAGAAAAATATCTCATTTCTATATCCATCACCTTGGATTGGGAGTACGCTCATTTTGTCAAACTCCAGTTAGCTTCAGAGAGTTTTGAATCGATTCAAGCATTTGTCATTTGGCATTGTGGCCATCTGCTTGGATGAGCGTGGTAAATATCCTCTCAGTTGTCAAATCGGTTCTATATTTATCTAAAATATTGAAAATCTTTTAAATAATGAAAGTGAAAATGGGGCGAAATCGGTCAAACGACCCGGCTCGCACTACTGAAAAAGTTGAATTTTTCCACTCCATCCATCCATTCAATAATATAAAGCATAAGAATTTTACTTTTTTTCTTCATGAGTACAAAAAAATCAATAGAATTTTCTACTACGATTATAAAAACAGATGTATAAATTTTATACTTTTTATATTTTGAACTTGAAATGTATTTAATAGAAATTTACATATTCCATGCAACTACATATAAACTACAAGGAATTAAAATCATTTTACTTACATTCTTTTATATTTTATATATAAGTTAGGATTTATACCCTTATATCCTTTCCTCTTTTGTTACATATATTTTATATTGGTTTTACACAACTTCTTGTACAGGGTATATTAAGTTATGCGGACGTATATAACACTCAGAAGGGCTTAAGCTAGAATAACTTTTTATTATACCGACCTATTCAGAATTATGTTCTGGAATGATCTAAGCTTGTCTATCCGCCTGATGTTGTTTGTTCATGTATTTTTGTGTTCAATGCACAGGTTGCAATCTTTCATATATTGTGATGAAATTTTTTGCACTAATGTGCTTTGATCCCAGGATGAATCTTATTGAAAATGATTCGGATCAGGAAAAAAAATTACAATTTTCAAAAATTTTCAACAAATCTCGTTGATATGAAAAATGTTTTTTAGTGGTGGAAATTTTTTTAACTCCTTCTCATATAACCGCTCCTACGAAAACTGGAGATTTCTCATCAACAGTAGGCGCTTCAGAAAAAGATTTAATTTTCAAGAGTTTATGATGAAAGTTTCTCCATAGTAGCAATTTACGAAAAAAAAAAACTAAGTGTAGGGAATTGGACCACACAGATGTGTTCTTTAGACAACTACTTATATAGGGACTGTCATAAAAAGCAAGTCATTATATGGAAAGGAAGACTAATTTCTGAAAAATAATGAAATTTTTAGGAAGTAAATTAAGTTTACTAAATTTGGATAATATTTCGGGCATACTCCAATATGCGGGCTTTCATGAAAACTATGCGTTCGCTTGAAAATAATATGTAATTTTTGGTGTATTAATAATGAACCGTGAGAATAATTGTAGTAGATGAAATGGTGTAGGGTATCTAAGATTTGGCCTTGCCCAACTATAATGGTCTTACTTGTTTTCTATTTATGAAGGTAATAGACACAGAATAATTTTTTTGTTTATTAATTCTGCAGATTATTTCTGCTTCCGTTAGGTTCTTTCTTTTTATATATGTATATAGTATGAAAATTTAATCAAAGTTCAATATATACATATGCATTAAATCAAAGTTCAACCCATCTATGATATTCTGGACAAACCTATGTATACATGATTTTGTATGTTGCCTCGGTCTCGGATCTACATCGACTTCCAACGTACCCATGATATACTAGATGCGTAGATGTTTTTCTTCCTTTTCTTTTTCTCTCTTATTTATTTATGAATCATGGTTTTTAAGTCATACTTTGTTTTGGTTTATATATTTTTAGAAACGTTTCAGTTTAAGATTTTATTCTATGCGTTGCCTCTAAGTTTCTTATGTGAATACATAAATAAATGTAAATAATTTCCACAGTAATGTACCGAACAATCAAGCAATTGCAATTGTCTAATTGAAAATGCTCGGAATAATGGAGATTTTTATTAATCTCTTCGTCGTCGTCTGCCTTTTCATTTTTGTGATGTTTGCGGCCTTATGGGTTTGCTTCACAAAAGCCACGTTGAAATATGCGATCAACGTTAATAGAATCCAAGTTGAATTAAATAGACTTTCAAAAGAATTATTTTCATCGCATCGACAGGCAGTGATTAGATCGGTTCTAAGGCAAGTATAGTTACATTTATTTTACTTTATGGATTTTTTATTTAGATTATTCGACAAACTATTTGCGATCGCAACCGAATCGATAAGACGGAGTCATTTTAATAAAGTTTAAAAGAGTTAGATGAGTTAAATAAGTTTTTATCGAGTCCTTCCTATCGTGTCTTAATAAGTTGGTTGGAATTTTGAATGTCCAACACATTAATTCCATGCATAAAAATTGAAAAGTACTTGTTTGTCGTAAGTGCGCAACATCCTTGGTATATATTTTTAATGCCTTCTTGGATTGCAAATTGCATTGTAATAAAACAACATATTTTTGAAGGTAATATGAGATGACTAATATGATGAGGATGAGAGCAATATATATGCAAAGTTATAACGATCTCTTTCGAAAGAAGTGTTCACTGATATTCTATCGGTAAATAAACTACTTTGTCTATACTTTGCCCAAATTTTGTATTCCGTAACCTAAAATATCAAGATATACGACTTTTATTAAGCCTTCTCTTGACGATCCCTTCAAATTTAATTATCGATCCAAAAACTTTTGACAACTTCTCATTCATTTACGATATCATTCGGTTAATTAGAGCGTCAAAACAGACATCTGGCATCTTCATTACAATTGAGAACATAAAGGAAAGGATAATGTTTGGATATAACGGATAATTATTTGCTCTCAGAAAAGTCAAGAACACCTTTCACCTTTCTTAAGAATGTACACGAAAGTAAATTTTACTATCTTTCGAAGGCATGGTTTTTCAGAATAAAGTCAAAGAACGTAGACGATCTTCGTTTTACCAAAATATAGAAATATTAATACTAAAGAATTATTTTCCTATTTAATATTCTGATTGTGGAAATTCAAAAATATTTTCCTTCAATTTTTTGGGCGAATCCCTATTAAATATGTTTACTACTTTTATATAAAAAATTATTAAATTGTGTAGGGATTATAGTTACGTGTCTATTCAGGTTAAGGTAATCATAATTCGAAAAATGTAAGTTGCAACTCTGTTAACCGATGCGTATTTGTGTTATATTTACATAAGTCCTAATAAATATTTCATTCAAGTTGAAATTGTTGAATTGTTAACACGTATGGTTAAAAAAAGAAGTTGAAAAATATAGTCACATTCATATAAAAGAGAAAAAATCGAAAAAAAAGGTTTTACCTGTCTCTCTAAGTAATATATCTATATATACATAAGCCAATTATAAATTACATATATATATAAATTTATATGCATACATTTCTCAAGACCATGTACATAAATGTTTTTTGTTGCCTACACAGATGTACATGTTTTTTTAGCAGTAATTGCATTATATAATGAAATTATTTGGTTTTATATCAGAAAAACTAATTTTTGCTTTTTTCTACAATCGTGCAAAGGAAAAAGAAGCACAAGTTAGATGACAGATAGTATGTATGTGCTTATGTATATGTGTATGGGTGCATTTAGTTGAGAACAATACGAAAAGAGAGAGAGAGAGAGAGAGATTTGATAAAGAGACAGGCAAAATATAGCAAACATTTTAAGAGAGCGTAACTAAGCCACACCAACAAAGAAAATAAACTACGCGTCATTGTCTGGAAGAAAATTTCATTTTTCAAAATAATCGGTTAATTATTTCAGGAAATTTGCAAAATTTTCTGTCAATCTATTAACGACGTAAAGAAAAATTTGCCCCTAAAGGAATGCGTCATAGAAAGATTTGCATTAATTTTGCCACGACATATGAGTACATATTGACTTTGGGGGTTCGCTCGTACGTTTGTCTGCACTCGTAATGAATACAAGAATTGTGAAAAATCAATGCATAGAAGTGTCATACAACTTTTTTAAGTGTTTTAAAGGTAATCTTTTTCCTTTATTTTATATTATTTTTATAGAAAATCTATAATATTTTCCAAATTTTTTGCAAAAAAAAAAATAGTGAAAAATGTATATGTACTTCATAAATTAGGGTGGCAGCTCTCTCGCTCTCTTTTTTTCTTTTTGTTAAACTTTGTTTTTGCTATTTCTCCCTGTCTCTTCTTGCTTGCACATAAACATGCACATACAGCTGCAAAATCAAAATGTAGAAAAAAATGGCTCCGACATAATTTGTAATTTTTTTCGAATATATAGTAAGCCATTAGAAAATTGATCTGTCTTGAGAATTTTAGAAAAAAAATTTAAAATTTTATTAAATCTCCAAGTAAAATATACAGGTAGAAAACTAAATTGATGGTGATGTGCAATTGTAATAAAAGCATTTTGTTTGTTTAAAAAAAAAAAAAAGAAAAAAAAAACTTAACATAAATCAGAGTTGAGCAGTGCAGTAAATGTAAGCTAACAGCATTAAGGCAGAGCTGTAGCTGCTTCTCAGAAAATTTCCCTATGAAAATAGTGTTTTTTGTGGTTTTTTTTTTGTTTGCTAAAAGTGCATACATATGTAATTTATTTAATTTTTAAATTTTGTTTAATTTCAGCTGTCTGTAAAATGTTTTCATGTTTTACCATGTATGTGCTGATTATAATATGCCACTCTTTCGTCCCCTGAGTTTTAAAAGCCGTTATTTTCTGCCCATTTTTTGTTTGCATTCGGATTTGATTACTTACATAAGTAACCTCTTACTTTACAGCACTTTTGAGGACGTGTTGTTTTCCTATTAACAACCCTGTAATTTACCTATTTTTTCTAGCATTCTAATCTTATTTTCAATATGGTAAATATTTTCTGTTAAAAAGTGCTGCATCAATAATTTTTCGTCACTTCACTCAAGAAACTATAATTAATGTGTCCAATCATATATGAACAAATGTTCATATAATTTATCTTAAATTTAAACGGTTATCATGTTTTTGATTTTGTATTAGAAATGACATTTCAACTAAAGAAACCCGACAGTTTGTCGATTTGAATCTGATCAGGGTTGCATAAAATAGAAGATAAATTTTTGTGAGACTACAACATCAACCATCAAAGGATGGTAGCATAGTATAACTGTCCTTCCGTATGTAATAGCCGCAGATATTTATAAAACATCAAATATAATAATATAAAATTTTAACTAACGTAGAGTTAGTCGATTTAATCTAGTTCGTTTCTCTGTCTGTTTACCGGGTAGGTAGACATCATCACACACGCTCACAGGATACGCCAAAAAAAGCTTATTTGCAAATCGATCTAAAAACTGAATGCAAACATTTCATAACCCCATTGACAGGTTCAGATCAAAATTAAATATGATAAGCCTGCAAACACATGCACGATTAACAATAAAATTTTACTTAAATGTTTGCGAGATGTTAAGTTAAAACTTTACACTGTCCTTCTGAGTGCAATTTAAGATTTCAGCGTAAAAATGTTCGTATTTTTAATCTCATGTAGCCCAATTAGCAATGCAAATAGTTTTTTCTTTTTTACATCCCATACATAAGCCATGGAACATAGACATCTTTTGTTAGTGCGAATAATAGAAATGAGTTAATCGTATTGTTTTCTATCCGTCTGTTGAAAATGTAGTATAACTTCGAAATTTTATTTACAGAAATTGATTTCGTTTCAAATCTTTTTTAAGCACTCTCTTTTCAGGTTTAATTTGCTCAAAACAATTATTTTTCCGATTTGATTGTATGACGATCTCAAGCCTTTGTTAGAATTAGAAGTTTGCTCTAAAATGTTTCACTAATGAAATTCATTTATTGAGCAAGCAGCTACATATAAATGTTTCAGATAGAAGTTATGTCTATTGAATTTGTAAAATTACCTACGAGGTGTTACCAAATTGCTTAATATTATGACTTGATACGTTACGATAAACGAAGTACACTTAATAAGTGGATCTGTTCTTTATGTTAAAATCAAATATCATGCACATACTACTACTGACATGTATAGAAATATGTAGCTCAAGAGTAACATAAGTAGTTGCTTATTGGACATTGGTTGGAAATGATAGATAATCAGGATACGCCCTAAGGCAAATATTTATTACTTTCCTAGTTACTGTAAATCGATGTTCAACTTGAATTTTTTAAACTTAAGATGACTTCAATAAAAAACAAAAACATTATTTCGAAACCTTACTATCGATAGCGATACGCTTCCTCGGAACTTTTCGAAATTTTTCAGTTTACGCCAGTTAAGCAAAACCATTATCATTGCAAATTTTTTTCGATAGTTGTAATTTTTATAAAACTACTAGGTTGTACTAGAGAAAATCCATCAGAACCAGGTGTACTTTTTTGTGTCCCATTACTTGAGCTAAGGTTTTAATTTCAATTGTAATTATTTCGCTGCTTGATTGTATTATCGGTTTATTTTTATAGACTCTCAGAGCTCATCCGAACCCCCGAAATATAATTCATTTTCTATCTGCGATTTTTAAAGGGCGAAAAATGCAAGAAGTGAATGACTATTAGAAGAACTCTACTTTGCAAAGTTATCAATAATTCGCTGGTGATAGATATTCCTGAAGATGTGGCTTGTAGAGATTATTTTTTTCTTTTTGGGCCATGGATTTATCCGAAATTTAACTGTAGAAAGTAACTGCAGACTGATAGCCTTTTAGGATGGTTTTGTATGCAATATTCTATTGCCTTTTTGTGTGATCTGGTAATCCTGCTTCATAAAAAGGATATGATAACGCATCGTATATTCAAAATATTGACTTAAGTTTTATCTTTTAATTTAAATGTATGTAACTAATTGAACGATAACATCAATTATAATCGAGCGATGCGATGTTGACCACAAATTTGGCACGTATTCGAAAAAAACTTTACATATTTATCCGAAATAAACGGGAAAAAGCTTTAATTGAACGACGATTAAATAAGTTGAGAACGCATTTCCATAGACAAAGCGAGGTTTTTTTTTGATCAAGTGGATTCATTGTTTTTCTAACTGCACTATTGAAATGACTCGCATAACTATATCTGCCAGATTTCAAATAGATACCTACGATAGCGGTTATGTTATAAAGAAAACTCTTTCTATTTTTTGTCTTTGATTTGAATTGGTTGACTTCTTACAGATATATGTATGCGCCTATTTTCGAACTTGATTTGTCTGAGTTTTTGCGATTTTATAAAAACACTCCACGGACAATGCGTAGATGTTGATTGGGACTTGCCTACGCGTAGGCAGAGGATTAATTAAATCAATATATAATTAATTTCATAGGGTTTGAAATGGGTTACTAGTTACACAAGTTTTGATTAATATCTGTGCATACTTTCTTCGGATCAGGTACAGAAAAAAACTTGCAATCAAATCTACTTTCGTTGAATAATAGTTTCCCCTCAATAGATTATTATGCTAATGATTTTTTGTAGATTTCATTGTTATGTTACAACACTGTTCCACCATTTCAAATCCGAACTTTGAGAACATAGAAGTTATGGCCTTCTTTAACGCACATATTCTAATTTATGCAATTTATAAAATTTATAATTCAGCTATAATTGATATTTTTTAGAACCTAATTAGAAGGTTCCATTTGATTTGAAACGTTTGTTAGAACAGACATCGTTTTAATTGAGTGCACAAAGCCTAGCAAGAATTTCATTAATTGATAAGGTGTCAATTGGTCGATTAACACCGTTTTTGTGCGCTGAACTTCTAAACGGTTGCGGTAAATAATTATACCTGAATTATCATGTGGCTTAAGGACAGTGAAAGCTTCCGTTACTGCTTAACGTCATGCGCGTGTGAAGTTCCGACAATATGTTGAAATTGCATAGCGTTTTAAAGAAGGTTTCTGCCATAATGATATAAGGAGGCCAGATGGATTTTATTTTTCTTTTGTTTTGGACTGAAAGAAGTGAAGAAAATTGCAGAGAGTGTGAAAGAAAATAATGTGGGGCTAAAGGGACAGAGTATTTAATATCTTGACAAAATTAAATAATACCAATTTTCATCAGCACCCATAATACGCTGTAAATATCTGTTCACTTTCATTAAATGGCTTAAATACCTCATCTCAATATGTTACCTGTTACCCTTTAATCACCACATACAATGCCTTGCGCAAATCTCATAGATTGATCGTTGTCACCTTTCTTTTATCTGGAGGGAAGAGGTGTCGGATGGCCGATTGGCATCATTAAGCGGGGCTCTGCCAAGTATTTCAACAAACACGTCTGATTATAAATTACTAAAGATAATTCTATTATACCTAGTCTCGAAAAATTGATAAACGTTCAACACACGATATATATATATATATATATGTATATATATATTCTTAATTAGCGATCTTAACCATTTACCTTCATTATGTGATCACGAAAACTGAACCTTGACATATACCCCGCTATTTAAAGACAAAAAGTTGAGTCCGAAAATTGACATGAATCGCTCACAAAAAAGCAACATCTGCAACTTGCAACTAAGAGCAACTGTTAGCGTAAAACTTGCTATTAACAGCTAAAAACCAAAATAGAAATAACCGCGACCGATATTTCTCAATTCTAATGTATTGGTAGTTAGTATAAAATATTCACTCCGAGATTAATATAACTCTCTTGTTAAATTTGCTTCCAATTGCTTGCCTAGTTGCTTGCTTGCTTGCTTAATTGGTGGCCATCAAACACGAAGATTAATTGCTAAAATTGATTTTTATTTCATTGATAAACGAACCGAACAACGGGAATGGTGAACATAAGTCCCATCTTACCATCAGAAAGTCATGCGTAATATACTCTTAAAATTTAGATATACGTCACTTACGAGGTCAATGTATAGGTTAATATTCTTTTAATATACCAGACCATTTATTCGCCCACAAAAGTTTTCTTCGTTTCGATTTATTCACGTGCATCTAAATACAAAAATATTTCATCGCCGCGACAATAACTGGACGATTTTGTTCATTTCTATTTACCTAATTTACGTCAAATAAACTTTAAACCTTAAAACCAATACATATATATATTGATTTCTCTTTCTTAACGTTAACCTTACACATAATGTTACGTAATGCACCTCTTACCTAGATTGTAAGGATTGGTTAATTTTTTATATCGCAGTATTTAAGTTCATTAACAAAAAGTAGAATCATCAGTGAATTCAATGAGAATAATAAGTTAGTAGCGTACTAGAAATCTGACTACCAAGTGGCTGCAATGAACAAGGATAACCTAACGCAACTTTAAGTGATTTTTGAAGATTGCCTTTTCCCGTTAAGGCGTCTAGAATCTGATTGTTGTGTTACATAGCCGTACCACAAAGGGTTGCAAATTTTAATAAGGGCACTCTGCTTCAACTGGGTGCGTTTGATCGTTTATTTGGGTGAAATGATGCCTTCGTGTCAAAATCGAAGAATTTATAAATAATGCGGCTAGTCCAAGATACAGCATAATTCCACCTGTTAATGTCTACGCAATATTCTTAGTTGTGTAAGGAAGCGTTTTACCTCCTTACTAAAAATAAATCCGTCCGCACAAATGTCTACCCGTAGACCCCAAAAACAGTCCGTCTGAATTATCGCTCCACATGAATGCCCCTTACATATCGGCTCTCCTTACGATCACCCTTCTCCCGCACACGCTAGTGACCACAAATGTATATAAATAAAATGTGTATAAATAAAATATATTCCTAAGTAGCGCATAGATAAACACTACAAGTAAGCCTTTACATTGTACAACATATATATAACTAGGACTTTATAAACATTGTAGAGAAACAAGTTATAATCCGTTAAGCAACATGCCAGTAACTCACCCTTAATTATCAACAAGCTATTGAATCACTCACATTTGCAAAAGCACAAACCTAGCGGCTTTGTGGCTTCGAAAAAAAACCATACTTAACCGATAAAATTATGCATGTTGATATGATGTATATCATATGAAGACATGCTTAACGGTTCTGCGGCTTATAAAATCATTCGATTTGATACCTAAGCTAGCACTAACAATAAACTCACACGGTTCGGTACTTAAGGTAGTATTAGTAAATGCAAGCAAGCATACGCGACTAAGCATAAGTTAGGCATTCAAGCAAACGTTTGTGAAGAAAAAAAAGGAGAGCTTATAACAATATGCATATTACATGAAGGCATGCTTAACGGTTTATAAAATCATTCGATTTAGTACCTAAGCCAGCACCAACAATCACATGAGGTAGTAATAATAATAAAATATACATATATAGGTTAGCAGAATAACACTTATACAAGGAAAGCTGAGATGATAACATGGTTGCAGGCAAACATGTCTGATCAGACCTCAGCTAGCTCTCATAAGAGTAGATAGCATAAGAATATTGTTACAACACACAGGCAAGTAAGTGTTGAGGTTGTAACACAAATAACCCAAAGCATCGATGTAACGGGACAGCAATGGTGATCGCGACTATAAAAGAGCGCGTCGCATCACACTCAGCCTTTTAGTCGTGTTACAGCAGCCAAAAGGTAAGTGAATACGGACTACATTACCAGTTGACTTCACTACTAGTTTGATTTTTTTTTTTTTTACTTTACTTTACGGATAGGGGATGGCTGGTTTGGCTTAGCCGTCATCCCTGATAGACTATTAGGATTGCTGACCTTTACGGGTAGGGGATGGCATGTTTGGCTTAGCCGTCATCCCTGAATGACTAATAAGACTGTTAGCTTTTACGGATAGGGGATGGCAGGTTTGGCTTAGCCGTCATCCCTGAATGACTACTAGGATTGCTGACCTTTACGGATAGGTGATGACAGGTTTGGGTTAGCGGTCATCCCTGAAGGACTAATAGGACCATTAACCTTTACGGATAGGGGATGGCAGGTTTGGCTTAGCCGTCATCCCTGAAGGACTTATGGGCACCCTCTCTTATGACGTGAAACGATTAGGGACAGACCAGCGGTAGGCCAAGGCTGACTGCTGTAACATCCGCGACGTGTTCCGTTTATTTTCAGAAGATCTCGCAATACGGAAAACGCGGAAAGAAAATAATAATCGAACGAAACGAAGAAGCGAAAGTCGGGTCACCAAGCTGGTTTTTTTTTTATACCCAAATCTCTTTTAATAAAAATCGCTAGTAAATTATAAAATCAAATTTCCAACTATTAATCGCCAATCCGACGGTCCAAGTTATTATAAATTTCTGAGCTTACCCTGCCCAAGAAGACTCGTTACAAGTGGCCCCCGAGCAGGGACCTTCGGAAAAAAAATGGATTAATTAGCGAAGGAGGGAAGGATGGAAGATGCATCAGAACGAAAAGCCAGCATGATGAAGTCATCATGGGTGTACAGCCTACGAAAGGAGGAATTGAGCGACATTTGTGTGGCGCTCGATCTGGACACCAAGGGTACTGTCGAAGAAATGCGGAAACCCGTGACAGCCCTTATTGCAGCCCCCGCCTTGTCAGCAGAAATGAGAACGAGGTTCGCGGAACTCGAAATGAAGTACGCAACAAAAACGCTGCATCTGCCACCGGCCACAGAGAGAGGCACAAGCCCCAAACGGCATTTTCAGGAACAAATATCGTGCGGCGCGGCCATGGACCGAATCTGAAAGTGGTCCGTGCGCTATAGTGATGAAACCTGTGCTCTCAAATTTATCGGACGGGTAGAAGAGGTATGCGAGGTCTATGAACTACCACCGGACATAATGCCACGCATAATTATGGAGCTTTTCAGCGGACAAGCTACTGTCTGGTACAGAAACAATAGGAAAACATGGGCAGGATGGCAGGAATTTAAGCAGGAATTCCTCGAGTTTTTTCTACACACCCGGTATCACGAACGATTGGACGGCAAGGTGCGGCAGACGTTTCAGATTGAAGGAGAAAAATTCAAGGACTACGCCCTACGACTTCAAGATATGATGCGGCACCTCACCTACACCGAACAACAGAAGCTAGACCGAATCTGTCGGAACAGTCGGAGAGAGTATCAGCTCTACTTTGGAGACACAACCAACAAAGACTTAAACGAGATGATTGCGCTGGGAGAACGCTTCGAGGACATCCCAGCATCAACATTAACATCGCCCCCAAGGACAACTTTAGGGCCTCCCCACACACCGCGAGTGAATGCGCCGACTACAATGAATACCAGCAATACCAGCCGAAACGTCTGTCTCCGTTGTGCTCAACCAGGCCATTTTGCGTGCTAGTGTAATAATCAAAAAGTCCCATTTTGTTGGGATTGTGGCCGTTCAGGAGTACTATCAAAGGACTGTTGCCGACAAAACATCAGAGAACAAACCCAAGCAAGAGGTATGAGAGTGAAGGAGGCGGTAGCAGAAAGGGAACCGCTATCAGGTGCGCCAAAAACAATTATTAGTACGATCGGAAATACTTTGGTGGCTTCCCTCACAGTAGGAGGCTTAACAACAACAGGAGTTGTAGACACAGGGGCCACCAGAAGGATTATTCGAAAAGATGTGATCGGCTTCATCCCTCACATAATAGCTACTAAAGCGAGTGGCAACACAATCCAAATGGTAGATGGATCATTACGAGACAGCAAACAAATGATAACGGTGGAAGAATATGTAGGTGACGTATCTTTCAATCTGGAGTTAGTGGTGCTTAGACAAAGTGTCGATCACTTCACGTTGGGGATGGATTTCTTAGCTAAAGCAGGTACTACAATAACGATGGGTAACACCACAGTCAATATCACCAAGCATAACGAGGCACAAGGACCAAAGTCAACTCACCGTTCCGAACAAACAAGTCAACCTAAAAATTTTAAACTGGCGCGTCAGGCAACTAACGATCATGCAGAGAGAGTGGACATAGAGAATATGGTAAGATTTGATCAACCAGAACCAGTAAAACCCAAACGTGGGTTCCGTGTCCGACATAGTAACAGCTGCAACAACTAGACCTGATATTTTAAGGCCTAAATATTTAACTCTTGGTAAGGTCATAAATGTAACAGTGAGATCAGCCAGAGTGTTTAAAGAAGTACAAAACATTACTATGTGCGGAGATACTTCAATCACGATGACGGCTTCCAGAAAAACTAGCAAGAACGCAAAGGATAAAGAGTATCAATATTATTATAAATTTCTTGGAAGGAGTCCTGGTGGAGCCCTGACCTTACCCTGCCCAAGAAGACTCGTTACAGTTGTTAGCTTATTTATTCCAAAATTTATTTATTTTATAATTGTTATGTGCTTATGTTTATTCAGGCGGCCCACGAAGCTGCAAATTAATTTCGCCGCAATTCCTTTCTTAAATTATCACTTGACAATGTCAAATTGTTTAACGCGAGTGCAAGTTAGCCGCATATAAGCGAAGAACTGCATTTGTGAAATATTGCTGAGCAGGAGAAGAAAACGAAGGGCGTCCGTTTATGTATATCACCTTTTAAGATCTAGCTTCCCATTTGCAAGCACTAATTAAAGGTCCTACAAACTTTGTATAAAATCTATTTTCATCAATTAAAAGCATAAGGTTCTCTTAAATTGGTTTACGAAAAAGCAATTAATTTATTGGAATGCATTTTGTTCATTTCTTGAGGAAAGTATCAATTTTTCAAACTGCGGCTCAACAGCTCTCACAGTAAGAAATCTTTTTCTTTTTAAATAAGCCCTTTTCAACCGTATTCCTATAGTTTGTAATTTTCTATGTTAACAAAAAAAAATTTGGAAGGTGTTAGATTTGTTTCAAAATATTAATTAAAAGCCCCCGCTTAATTTATTAAGGTAAACTGAGCATTTTCTATGCCCTTTACTGGCAAAATGCATTATGAAAATTGGTAGATGAGATTTGTAGTCAAGTGTTTTAGAATTGAAAGCGTTAGATATAGAGCTAGCCGGCTGAAGATAGTGTTAATGAAAAACATTATTAAACCTTGAAATGGTGGTGTATCAAGAAAATATTCGATTTATTTTTAAGCTAAAATGCCTATGCCATACATAATAATCGGCAATCCTAATGAAGATTCTTTTACATTTACACACATTTATTTATTAGCTACATTTCGAAGCTATAAGTTATTTTTGCGTAGGGTAGTTGGTGCTGTTCTCTTATTTGTTTATTATCGCAAACACGTATGAAATTGTACATATTTTTGATTTGCATGGAATTCTCTAATGATTAATCAACGTCCGTCAACCTCTCCATTTATCGCTCTTTATTGACATTATCTTCGAAGGGAATACGATATAAATTCTTCGATTGCTTTCCCTTTCGGAAGTGGTCATGATTCGGCTATTAGTCTTAAGAAAGGTAATAATTTTGAAAATATTCAGACTATATTACTGGTCCTAATATCTTGTTGTCATCATCATTCTTATCGGGTCATGCTGATGTAAACGCTCACTCTTGTGTTTACAAGTTTTCGACGAGAATCATCTTCGAGGTCCTTTCGCATGCCTATGATTAACAAAAATTTTTTTTAGATAATACATATTTCATACATGTCTCGTCTCAAAGGCATTTCTTTGATATTATTTAGAGAATGGATTTTCCTCTAAATCATGCTACGCAACAGACGCTGAACCATTTGAAATTTTTGCTAAACCTTAAGAGAAGGTATTAAAAATTCAAAGTACTGTAGATATAATAATTAAATTCTTTAACAATTATTAATAATTGCTTTTCACTTCGCCTTTTTCTATATTGTGTTCATCTATATACTCTTGAAATATTTGTCAAAACTTCAAGACAAAGATACCTTTCCATTTGATTAACTCTTTTTTTTTTATTTTTTAAATTTCTTCTTATTATTGCTTGTTTTGTTCTTGTTACAGAACGCTTTTTATCCTTTTTTTAATACAATGAAAACCAATTTGTTCTTTGTTTCTTTATTTTTTTTTGTTATTTATTTACAGGCTTAAAATTTTTGAACAACATCACAGTTTAAAATTCGATTTAGACAACCCCAAGTTAACTCCATTTTTTTGATGATTGAGGTTCTTCCTTAAGAAAAAGAAAAACTAAAAAATTAAAGAAATAAAAAACATTAAATAAGGAAAAATGTCCGCAACACATAATAATGACGATAATAAAGTCGAAATCAATGATGAGGATTTAGAGGATGGTGAAATTGATGATAGTGATGAAGATAGAAATAATGATTCAAATGATGTTATGATTGTATCGGATGATCACCAACAGCAAACTTCTAAATCGCATATCGAACCACTAACAAAAATAGCAACAGCCAATGCTAACGTTGGCAATAATGCTAATGATACGGTAGTTACTATTGACTTATTAAGCGATAATGCTTCTACTCCTCCGCCGGCGTCCTCTTCAGCGTCGGCCGGAGTAAATAAAACGAAAAAACCCATACCATTAGATGATGATTACGCAGGAAGTATTGAGAATGCGTTGGCTAATGCGTTGAAAAAGAAAGGTATCGAGCCAACTTTACCCAAATTATTAGAAAATCGTTTGCAACAGCAAATAGGAGACAGTGATGATACGCCGCCGCCGGGTCAGGGGCAGAGTCGCAGTAGTCGCCGACGCAAAAGGAAAAAGCAACGCGAAGAAAAAGGACGTGAGAAGGAAAAGGATCGCAAAGAAAAGGTAAACAAAGTCCAAAAATGATTCGTTCGTATGATGTTCATATGTATGTTCAATTGTTACACGATCCACTAAGCAGACGCTGATGCCGAGTGCATTAAATATATATATATATATATATGATTCTCTGTTTAAATATAAGTGATTAAGTAGCTGTGGACTATTAGCACCCCTACCTAATATATCAAAGGCACTCTTCAGGTCATTAGTACTCGTATTATCTGAGAATGTAAGATAACAGTTTGCCATACAATTTTTTTTTAATTTTTAAATTTTTTACATTCAAATACGACGCATTTTAATGAGCTAACATCCTCTTAACTAGAAGGCTTAGAAGGAAGAAGAGAAGACAGTCGCTGCCAAACGTTGTAATATTATATCGCAGTTCTTGTATGAATTTCGTTTTTTTCGACCACTTATGAAATACTTCTTCTTACGAGTTACTAAAGAATATTTTTCTATGTAGCTACGTTGTTTCAATGTATTCGTTCCTTTGTCCTAATCGTCGCTAATATGAAAACTGAAAACTATTTGTTTTATTATGACGTTTTTTTTTTTTTTTTTTTTTTGCCTTTTTTTGCTCCAAACACCGTATAACATACTGGGTTAACAATATTGTTTCCAAAATTATTGTCAATTATTTTTTACCAAATTTTGTAATTAATTACATACCAGAATAACTAGTTCAGTTTCCTAAGTTTTAGATTTTTATTGAAAGTGTGTATTTGTTCCTTGTAGAAAAAACGTTTTGATTCGCCCGAATCTCAAAGACAAGCGCCACTGCCACCGTTAGGACATTTGGACGATGAAGATGATATGGATGATTATGAAATGCTTAATGTTCGTGGCGGTAGCCCACCACTTATGGCCACACTTCCACCGCCTTCCAACGTTCATTTATATAGGGATCCCTACAATTCTGAGGAGGAGAGCGAAGGTTCCTCTTACGATAGCTTTGACAGTGAGGGGGAGGATAGTAACAATGAAAAACGAAGACGTCGCCATCAGAAGAAGGAGTCGCGTAAACGTAGAGAGCGTCGTAATCGAGATGACGATAGACGCCAAGAAAAACGTACACGACGTGAATCATTGGACGAAAAACATCGTAATGAGCCACGTAAATTAGAGTTGTGCAAATTCTACTTAATGGAGTGTTGTGCCAAAAAAGACAAATGCTCCTATATGCATGCCGATTTCCCCTGCAAATATTACTATTTAGGTATGGATTGCGTATATAAGGAAGAGTGCAAATTTGCTCATGGCAAGCCGTTATCTGAGGAGTTGCGCAATATTCTGCTAAAGCATTTAGAAACGGCACCGAAAGAAATATTGGGCAACTTTAAACGTATATCGCGTGAAAATGCTCTTAGTATGATAACAAAACGACATGAGGAGTTGTGCGTTAAGTTTAATATGCAAAATGTTTGGGCGCCGATTACAGCTAATTGTCTGCCCATACATAACAATAGACGTAATAATAAGAGCAACGGTAATGATTTGCAACAACAACAACAGCAGCCACAGCAACAATTGTTAGGGCAGCAACAACAAGCATTGCCAAATACGAGCAATATACCTTCGTTGCTAGATATGGTAATTAAACCGCCGACAAATATGGAAACTAGCCGAACAATAACAACGTCGGCTAATACCAGTACTGGCAGCAGCACCAGTTCGCCCAGCAGTAATGATAAACAACGTAAATCACGTTGGGCTGATAATAGTACATCTGGTACTGTAAGCAGCTCATTGAATATACAGCCACCTTCTAGTACGGCACCTAGTTACTTGGATTTAGAAAACCTTAGCGGCATTTTGAGCAAGGAACACATTGAGAAGCTATCTCAACTTGGGATAGTTAATTTGGAACAAGTTAATCAACTGACGTTTGGCCAACTGAATCAAATTGGCTTAACCATAGCCGAGATAAGTGAAATCCAACTAAATGCGATGAATATGGCCAAATTGGGTGTAAAAACGACTTCAAGCAGCACAGCAGTAACTGCCATACCTAGTAATAGCCAGACTAAGGTCCAAATCGCCGAAACTACCGCGGGCGGTAATGCAGGCAGTAACATGTAAGGTTTAATATAATATTTAAAATAATATTTCGTTTATAATTCTAATTTTTATTCTTTTTATTAGAAACACACCATCCACTTCCATAAATGGTGATGTTGATATGCGTTTTCTTCCCAGTGTAACAGTTAACAATGAGCCACAGCAGGTAACGTCAACCTTAACGAATATTACGCCAACTTCTGCGAATGCTTCTTTAGCCCCTCTGGAAAAAGATGTCACTTTGTCTTCGAATTCTAATTCAAATAGCAGCAGTGCTGTCATAATGGTCGATTATTCCCAATATCTAAAGGACTCTAATTTGGCTTTCGATCGTACTGATATTTGTATGTCACTAAATGAATGATTTGAATCTTAGTTCTTTTAATTAAATCAGATGGATTTTATTTACCTTGCAGATGATGATGAAAAGGATGAAGAACAGTTAGTTATAGACGATGGTAATTTAGAGCATGACGATCAGATGCAACTGCAGCAGCAACAGCAACAACAACAACAACATCACCATCAACAACCTCAAAATGCTCCAAATATTAATCAAGAACAAGAAGAGGCGGTAAGATTGGCATTTTATGATCACTTTCTTACTGTTTATATTGTAAAATACGAGAAGATAATCTGCCCGTCCTTTACAGATAGATTAGATAAAGATTAGAGCTAAAGAGATAACCGGGGTCCTTTTAGTTATAAAATTTCTTAAGATAGCGAAATTTCATACTCTAGCAAAGATCGTACAAAGGATCGTCCGTTATCTAAAACTGGGTTTCTTTCCGTCCACTTCATTGTTGGACAGCCAAATAAAATAAGGAACTCATAGTGTAATACTGCTATTAAAATGAAAAGTCGAAACCAGTTGTCCGTCTAAATCTAATCGATGTTTTTTAACTTGTTTGCTTATAGAAAAACATAGGTATGGGTTTCGGTTCGAAGGTCCAACAATTGCCCGATATTCTGAGCAAGAATCTACGCAACCCGTTTGGTGTCAGTGCTGCCAATTTCTATGAAGGCTCAAAATTAGAGTCGTCGTACGGAGATCCCAGTGATTTACGTTTTGCTAATGAGCATGATGAAATTTCGTATTATGTGGCGCGTGGTAACCGTAATTCTCGTGATTCACGTTCGCCTTCTCGTACACCACCTGCCCGCTCACAATCCAATACACCAGAGGCTTCACAATCTCCGAAACCATTCGATCAAATGCATCTGGAATCACGTGAAATTGTTTACGAGCGGGCGAGTATGTATGACTACAGCGCGCGTATAGCGGAAGAAGATGAAGCACGTGCTGAACAGCGCTTAAAAGGTGACAAAGATATGAGGTATTTGCCGAGTACAGATGCGTCCAGTGGTGATATTGATTTACGTTTACCATTTCAACCGATTACCAATTACACACCCGCTACAGAAATTGACGCTTCCATCACTTCTCATTTGCCCATGTCTTACAAAGTGTATGAAGTGGATATACCGCGTGCAAGTTATATGGAACTAAGAAATCAATTTAAGTCGGACCATACTCCTGATCCACGTTTGCGACGAATTCTGGGATTGCCAGAATTGTCACAAACGAAAACTACGGCCGCCTTAAGCCGTAAAGTACGCAAATCCAGCCATAGCAGCAGTATCGCTTCACCAGAATCAGAAGGTTCATCACCGAAGTATTATACACCGCCGCCTACTTCAACGCAGACAACGTCATATCAAGATGAACGTTCAAAAACTACGCAGCAAACCTCGCGCGGTGATCCACGACGTGATCCTCGTCGTAATCCCCATAATAATGATTCAAATACGGCCACCAATCTATCACATTCAGCGGGAGGGCAAAAACAGAATGTTGAAATTCGCAATCTCTTGCAAAAATCAGAATGGTACAAAAATCTTAATTCGAAATTTAAGATCATGGTCAATCAGCAGTTGGCTTTAGTATCCACAGAATTGAAGAAATTCCATCAGGATCCTTCGCCCAATAAAATTTTTGATATAAGCTTCATAGTCAACAATTCCACACTACAACAAATACTGACTAATTTGGGTATATATATAGATGATAACGGCGAAGTAGCCTATGTTGATAACGATGGCGATGAAGCGAGTACGCCCTCCAGTAGCAGCGCTTCAGTTGTAATTAATACACCGAATGCTGCTGCTGGGAGTAATATTAATCTACCAAATCTCTCGCACCCACCACCGAACACTACAAATGTGACGCCCGCAGTTAGTGTTAATAACCCAGCTTTGGAATTTCTAAGAGCTCCGCCGCCCAATATGATACCTGCGGGCCCACCACCCATAGCTTTGGGTCCGATGTTTCAACGACCACCTTTGCAAGTATCATTATTTGGAAGACCTAGTTTGCTTGGTTTGCCACCGCCCGCTCATTTTAACCCATTTGCTAGCAATTTGGCAGATATAAATGTGGCCAACAACGCAAACTTCATGGGTCCAACCGCTGCTGGTATTCTGGGAGCGTTTGCAGGCCTGCAACAGCAACAGCAACGCAACTTTAATAACCCACGAAATCGGAGTCAAACGCGCCGCAACAATATGATTTAAACTGTAAAGATATTTCGATTTTTTTTTTAGACATCCTTTCTATTAAAAATGGAGATTAAAGTTTTTTACTTAACCGTCATGTTGTATTATATGAAAAATTTCTCCCTTTTCCAGTTTTTTATCACTGTAATCTATCGTCATTTTTATTGTTCTCATTATTGTATCGTACTGTCCGCAAATGTTCGCACGAACCTTTGTTATCATTGTTCTTTTAAAATATTTCTTAAAAAATTGTAATTTAAATTAATTTAAAGACTTATCATAATAAATCTAGTAAGCAATCAGAATAATAAAAAACTAAAGTTGTATTAAAAAACCGTGCCATTTTTTTAACAAAGATTATTATTATTATTGTTGTTGTTGTTGTTATTGATTGTTTTATAATTTTATTTCTGACTTTTGGGCTCTTTATTGCTATTCATCTATGAAGTGGAATATCCATACTACTTTCTCATCTTCTCGAAGATTCTAATTGCACCCAATGTACGGCACTCAGTTAGTTGTTGAAGAATGTGTTAACTTATTGGTTAAATCGAAGAATTACTCTCTTTCTTGGACACGGTGTCCTATTATATTGGAATTGCAGACAGTTACCGGTGAGTGCAGAATGTCATTTTCAAATATATTTATGTAGTTATAAATTTATCACAAATAATGATTTAATGAATTTTTATTTCGCTATGTTGTTTGTTATTCTGCCAATTCTTTATGGCCTTGTTAACTATAACCGCATCTTGATCTTTGATCTAGAAAGACAAATTACAGAAAAATAAATTTGAACTAATGTCATCGTAGAGTACCTGTTCTACCAGCGCCTTAAATTCTTGCCGGGTGTGACATTTTAAAGCACTGCCCTTTAAAACCTTGGCTAATTCCAAAAATATGAATACCACGATCTTCCTCGAGCCACCACAGATTTTATCCCACACACGCACTAGCGTTGACTCACTTATAACACCAGCAAATCCGGTAACATACCATTTGTCCAGCAAATCGTTCGAAGAAAATACCGCCAAATTTTCTAAATGACTTTTTGTTTTGTAAGTGCACATCCTTTAAACACCCCATTACTCGTTTACACTTACTTGCATAAATTACTATCTTCCTTTCTTAACAAATTGTGCGATAACTCCTTTAACTTCGCGCAGTCTTGTGCGATTTCTCTGGTGCATGAATAAAACTCTTTGGCCAGCCAATATGTTTCGACATCATTTTCAAATATTTGCAATAACACTTTAACTATTTCAACAAAGTTATTATCCAAATCAATTTTTTCATTGTTTGAATATAATAAACGGTTTTGCTCCAACTGCCACATACTTAGCAGAACCTTATTTTTCGGGGTATTTGCACTGATAATCTGCATAACGGTTACTGCTCGTAAAAGATCATCATAGACTGCTTTACGCTGTTCCATAATATATTCCGTAGAATTCTTATGCAAAGGCATAACTCCGAGTATTATGTTCCACAACAAACTTCTATAAAATTATATATAAAAATTTCTATTTAATTAGTTAAAGCTGCGGTCCGCAAATTGCAGCAAACTTAAGAACTTAAAGAAAATGAAAGAAGGTCGACGTAGGGCAATATTTACCGCGTTGTACTTGGTACAGTGTAACTTAAGCAAAATTGTTTCAATTTTGCATGATTACGTATGTTATCCTGAAGTAATTTATTAAGCGACTTCTTTTCTTCGACACTGTGGCATCCAACTTTTTCGTAATAACTTGAACGAAAATTACGCTCATCCGTACCCATCTCCTGCGATACAAAATCTATTCCTCCTTCTTCTTCTTCTTTTTCTGTTATTCAGCTAATCAGCAATTGAACATTCGCTGTGAAGTATGAAAAAAAATTTCTTTGCTGCAGCCTCAACAATTTCAGTTTTCTAATAACGTTGGCAACGTTGGCTCAAAGATATTAGAGTGAACGTCAAATATATATGCCACCGCCAAAAAGAGGTGAATATGTTGAGGATTTGGGGGGTCGGTCCAGTACAACGGTTTAACATTCGATTTTCAAGTGCTTGCATAAGTTTCTCAATATATTTTGGGAAATTACAAGATGTAGAATGTGGAAATTCAATCTTACACGTGACTAAAGCTTTGTACCCAAAATGTCAAAGCTTTTTTGGGAGATAAGCCTGACTGATTGTTACTCATCAGTTTGATGATATTGCATCCAGATTGGCAATCTTTGAAGGCTTTCTTATAAGGTCCGCGAACTGTTAAGCTGTCATTTAAAATTCTACTAAGAAATCGAAGAGATTTCCCCTGATTAACTTTAGTTCCTTTGATAAAGAGCCTGACTTCGTGTGTAAAACGTTTGGCAATATAACCAGTATTTGTTTTGCTGGCGTTAAATTATAAATTAAGATCGGCGCATGCATCGAAAAAAAAGTTTAGCTTTTATGAAGAGATTATTCACAGCCACTGAAAAAGATGAATCCGCAGATACAATTAGAAAATCATCTGCATATCGAAAAACATGAGTTTTGTCATCTTGAAGATCATGCAAAATAGCTGTGTATAGATTGGAAAGTATATGGCTCAAACAACTGCCTTGTGGAATACCACCTTAACAATGAGGTTGATAATCTTTATGACTACAAATATTAGCGAAATTGGTCTGAAGTTACTTAAATCATTTAAGTCGGCATGGGAACTACTTTTATACATCGCAAATCTAAGGGTATAAAGTTAATAGCCCAGCAGTTATTAATGTCACGCCAGAGGATACTTACGCTTCCTACCGACAGTGCTCTGACCTTAATATACTGCTTACAGCAGTAGCCCTCTTTCTAGAATGTAAGACATACATTAGATCACGCAATGAAAAAAGTGTATTGTTGAGACTACTAAAAGGAATTTTTGTGCACAAATGCTATAGCATCGCCCATAGAATAGGCCTTCAAACATTTGTACATATATTTGCTATAGTTTACGAACAATGAGCAAAAAACCAATTTTTCATTCTCTTTAAAAAACAGAGTTGTTCTCTGCGTGCAAGAACTTCAAAATGTTTCTGCCAAATTTGAAGTCGATAGTTTCATTTTTGAGCTCTGGGAGGTTGTTTACAACAGACATTGCACGCACTGATAGACGGACTTGCTTAAATCGTTTAAGAATTTGATGCTGATCAAGAGTATATATAATTTGCGGGGTTTCTGATGCTTCCTTCTGGGCGTTGTAAACGCTTTAACAAAGTGAACATACCCCTCATCCTTCGGTGATGGGTATAAAAACAATTAACTTAAAACTATTCTTTTAGCGGTTTATAAATTTTTTCAAATAGAAAACTGTGTGCTATTTCCATGTCCAAAGAGTTTTTCTACTTTTAAGATTACTAGGTGCTTCCGTTGATTGTGGACAGCGACTTCTGCAGGTAAAACTAATAAAGCAATCGAAAATACCAGTTACATAACGGTTACATTCAACGATTTTGACCTTCCATTCTTTCTTTCAGTATTATTGATTTATTCAGCGTATGCCGACGCTAATCAAGGTATGTTTATATTGGCATTTTCGAAGTACATTAGTCTTGTTGTTTGATTTGAAGAATCAGACAGAAGCTTGTGGTGATTATGCTGCTCCATTATATCCCAATTGTCGGGTTTGGTTTTAACGGTTTAAAGGTGGTGACGCGAATTGAGCCAAAAATGCCATTTTTTGCACGCTTGTTCTAAGAGTTGGCAAGGTTAGCTCTGCCGCAATCAGCATACTTAGTAGACATAAGGCGACCCGATTACCACTTGTTCAGATTTATGCAACATGGCTTGGCTGACACATGGCTCAACAAAGTTGAAGAAGTTCGAAAATGAGTCGATGATTGGATCGCCGCCAAATTAATATAAATTCTTTCGACACGATATCGTCATGTTGCCAGAGATAAGGTAAAATGTTGCAGAAAATGATGGAAAATATTTTGATTAATATAAATATATATATATATATTTTTCTTAGTAAATGCCTATTTCAAGTAAAAAAATGGTCAAAATCAACAGAAGCATCTATTATTTCTAATGTATATGAATTTTCTTGTTTCAAATACTTATTCGATCACTTTAAAAGTTTTTTTAACACGTTCGCGGACGCGCATGCTAAAGCATTCATTTTCATAGTGATACAAAATGACGTGAATGCTACAGCATTCAAATTTTAAAGCCAATTTTTGTTCATTTAGTTTCATGTAACCTTTTTGTTTTTGTAATTAATATACATTTCAAAGTAATGACCAATTGCTATAACATTCATTTCATATAGCAGTTAAAATACGATGTTCTGATTACTCTTATAATATATGTATAATCAGATTTTTGATATTATAACTAGTTTCAAAAATAATTGCCTGTCTATTTTTGCAGCTCCCTGAAATTTTTTAGTGTCCGCGAACGTGTTAAGTATATTTGAACCTTAAACTAAATTTAAATTTAATGCATTCTTTATACATTCAGCGCGGTGCGAGCACGCCGTTGCCGTTAATTATTCTGCCACTTTCACACACAGTTCATAAAGCTCGGGCATGCAATTATTTACTTACTTCGCCTTTTTGTTCAAGGAGAAAATGCCGACGCAACAGTAATCGTCATTCTTTTTTGGCCCATCCATACCATACCGCCTTCTTTCCCCCCTCTGTCGTCTAGCTCATTTGTATTTCAAGTAATCAAACTAAATATATATTTTTTAAAGAATGTTACATTTGCTTTAATTTTTCTAAATTGGCTATAAGTTAGCTATGAGTCTAGAAAGTTAAATAATATTTTTATTTGTTTTCTAATTCATCGGTTTTACTGTAGTCTAAAGCTTTTCTTGTTCTTGCATGTTAACTTAACGTTTTGCATTTTCATTTATACATTCATTTCATACTAAGATTTGCAACGACCAATGTAACCAAAAGATATTGTCGATGTTAAGTCGTGATATGCTTGGAATAAGGAAAAGATATTTTTGCTTTTAATTTAAACTAGTGATCTTAGCAAAGGGATTTGTACATAAAGTCAGGCAAAGAGACACAAGCACATTGACTACCCAATAATTAATAATTAAATGTTTCTCAACCATTGAAAAAGGTGAATAAGCTGTACTGTAGTTTGAGTGGTGAGTATAGAAAGGGCTTAAACGATATTATCGCGAAAATATCGATTCAGGAGAGGATTCAGGTTTTACTAATTATTATGTGCAATCATATATACAATGGTCCGTATGATTTTCGGCCCATTTGCGTGATTTAATAAATTCAAGCAAGGATCACATATTTTTGCTTCCAACAATTTCAATAATTCTGCACGCAAGCACCGAATCATTTCAGCTACTTCGTAATTATGTGATTTAATAATAATCCAGCCCTCTTCCAATAAAAAAAGAAAATCTCCGTCGTGTAATTCCAGTTTTAAATTGCTGCCAGCAAATAAAACTAATGGTATTACCGGTAACATGCTGCATTCACGAATAAAAATACGCGAAGTTTTCACTTTCTCTTGATAGACGAGAAAGGGTGAATGAAACGTCCCAACATAGGCGTTCACCGAGGAGGGATGTATGGCTACATAACCGTCTATACGTGTCTTGAAGCGTAAATCTTTGCACGTAGACGTTTTAGGCACAGTTCCGCCAGCTGTTTGAACAAAACTCCGCTCGGGTGTCAAAATCTTAACAATGTTAGGGTATAGTGAAGCGCAAAGCAACGATATGAGTAAACGATTATTTTCACTATTCATGTTAAGTTCCGGCCCTATGGAAGAAAAGTTCAAACATTTGTACAAAATTATCAAATCAAAGTTTTCGGTACCGGTCAATTCCAAAATACGATCTTCTACGTTTTTGTGTCTTCTTGGCATGTTAATTGGTACAAAACCGATCGATACTAACAGTTCCAGAAATTGGTATTTTAATTCAGCTATCGTTTGCAGAGTTCTCAAGGAAAGAAAATGCTCATCTGCATAGTTACGGCTGGCGTAGTAATTACGTTTCGAAACGTGCAACCATTTCTGTGGAGTGAAAACATTAATCATTTAAATAACCTCAATTTAAATGCAAGATATTTAATATATTCGTCATTGCGGCAAAATCTCTGATATTGAATATCTCATTTATTTTATAAATATATATATATCTCAAAGTACGGGCGTAACGTGCGCTTTTATATTTGACAAGTATCCACCAAGTAACGGTATTTATATATGACAAGTTTCAACATTTTACATCGATCTTTCTGATCGGAACATTTTTAGATAAGGTTGGGAACCAACGCATTAATGAAGACACATAGTTTGGGGATTTTCGGAGTTACAAAATTAAAACTGAAGTCCATGTGTCTGCATCCATTAGTGATAGCTACGAAAATTCTCGGTATCGGAAAATCGGATTAAAAAAAGTAATTAAGCTGTAAGACTCATATGTGGGTTTTCTTTTTAGTTACCTTATAAGCCACTAGACATGTCAAATGATCACTGTTACAGATGGCGAATTCCCGTCTTCGTGATTCGGCTTCTGTTCTCTTATTAAATGGACTGACAAATGGTGATTTATGGCTCAAACATGCCGCTATTGTTAAAGTACTATCCAAACATTGAAATATTGTGCCAAATATAATTAATTTTCCTATTCGCACGTCTACCGGGAGGGCAGATAAATGATGACCTAAAGGTGTTAATTGTTGGCTATCATCCAAAGCTCCTACGTCTTGTAAGCGTCTAATGGCACCCATAATATTTTCTTCCGTCGGTGGTTCTAAGGTCTCACCCAAAACTTCAATCACATTTTGTTTAGCAAAATTTGGCAGTGTTTTTGTATGCAGCACCAACTGTTCGAGGGGCACTCTATGAATTTCTGGTACGGGTTGAGCCAGGAAATTGTATTTGAAACGATGTTGGGTATATAAATGTATGCACACACCAGGCATAACTCTGCCTGCACGACCTTTACGTTGATTGGCGTTAGCACGGGAAACCCAAACTAATTCAAGTGACTCCATATTGCGATTTGAATCGAAACGTTTCTCTTTCATAAGACCACAGTCGACGACATAGACGCAATCGTCAATGGTTACTGAAGTTTCCGCTATATTGGTGCTTAAAACAATTTTCCGTTTCCCCTTCGATGGCGGACGAAAGACGGCTGATTGTTCTTCACTGGAGAGTGTAGAATGCAGAGGCACCAGTATGAATTTATTTGATCTTTGAAAAGAAATATATTAAGCCTAACGTTTCAATTTTTGAAAATAAAGTCAATATACCTTGAACCGAACGTTGCACTATTGCAAAGAGCTTCATGCACTATTTGTATTTCTTGCAAACCGGGTAAAAATACTAATATAGAGCCTTCACGTGGCCAAGAATGCTGCCCTTCCACTATGTAATATAATACCGACTCTATTAAATCAGGATTCACTTTAGCCGGCTCCATTAGATAAATTGTTTTACATGTTCTTTTCGTATAATCTAAATTATATATAGTTTTTAGTTTATCATCATTTTAAAGATTCTTTTTGTAAGATTAACGATGACTCTTTTTCAGTGCCCTTAATTCGCATAAGGCACTCATTGGATGTGGTATATGTTCCATAATATGTGTTGACTTCTCTTCATGTTATGTAAAATACTAAATCCTAAGTTTCAACTGGGGCGATGTTGGAAATCTGTCAACTCAAGTGTACGTATAAAAATGACAAGGTTTTTTGAAATTGTGAACGTTTCAAATGGCCTATGTCCAGATGAAATCCAGCTAAGTTTTTCATTGCAATTTGTTGTAATTGTGTATCATACACCACATAGAACACGATATATTTATAGAGATGTATGTAACACACATATCCACCTAATATGGAGCAATCTTTCAGTATACCGACCAGTTCAGACCCATCTTCTGAATATATTTAAGCTTATCTGTTTGCCTGGGTGCCTAGGTCGCAATTTTTAAGATTTTTGCTTGCCGCTAGTGAAAATGGATTGTATGGAACCATTTCTACGGCTCCCCTTATAAAGCTATGTTTGAAAGAGATCTCCATATGAAAAGAAACTGTAGTTTTTAATACTTCTCTATAAAAATCGATAGAATTTAACATTTTAGCATATGAAGTTGAGGTGAACAGTTTGAACCGATTGGCACCACTTTTTTAAATCTCCTCCTATCTAACAATTCCTACCTAAGTAAGACTTTATGTAGCGAAAAAGTCTGGTTAATATTCTTACGAAAACGCCATTTTTCATGATTTAAGTTTTTATGAAAACTAATCGATTTTCCAAGAAACAATATCCCAGAGAAAGGAAACACCAAAGACACAATTATGACGCTTTACCGGCGCATACAGCTGGCCACTTCCGAAACACGAAAAACGATTAAGAATCAGAAGAAATTTAGCGGATTAAAAACATCGCGATGACTTTAAGCAGTGGCAACTTGCTTACAAAAGGCTACATAAGTGATATCTTTGCACAAGGCGAAATTAATTGAGTCAAGAGCGTCGGGTCGTGACATCAAAGCAAAACAAATTGCAAATATATTCCCAATTTTTAAAGCAAAACCTAAAAATCAATTCGGCGATATGAACTAATTTTAAAAGAATTTGAATAAATAAAGTAAAATTCTTAAAACACGGACTTACGTTTTAATATAATAAACATAAAAAATTTCATAACGGTAATTTAACCTAAAATTTATTTATATCATATTTAGACGACGTAGGTCCACTTGAAAAAAATCCTTTATATTTAATTTTTAGCACTTTATACTGAAAATAGGTGTGAAATGAAAAGATTTTTGACAAGAAAATTATTGTGGAGCCCGTACAAGGGCTTCCATGAAAGTATGTATTTGCATGGGAACAAGGTATAACTTTTGGTATATTTTCAAGAATATGAATAAAGAATTATTCTATTAGGCGAAATGGCGTTTGCGTTACTTATAGCAATCGCTTGATGTTTCCTTTTCTATTCGTTTTTTAGTTCTTATTGATTGTAGTCGCGTTCCCTTTTGCGTGTAGCAGTTATTTTTGCTTAGCATATGCGATTAGTTTTAGCTTCCTATATTAAAATTTTTTTAAAACTGTTGCAGACTTCGGCTTATGATTAAATCTACTCGGAACCTTATACTGCAAGCCGAAACTAGATAATAATCACCAAAGTTATGTTATGCGTATAAAAAAATTATTTTCTTATATAAATACCCGGATATCTGGCGTAAACGGCTGACAAGTTCAACTGTTCATCTTTGATCTTTGTTGGTGGCGCAACGTTGTTGGCCTTGATATCTGCATATTCCATTTCTTGCAATAGCTCGTTTTCCTCTTTTTTATTGATCTTACGACTGTAAGGTGAATCACATTCAATTATGTACTCACAGCATTCTAAAACGTCCTCTAGGAATAACTGTTTTACCGGGAACGTACGACCAGGTATGTGCAGCACCGGTGCCTTACCAAAATAATTCGAAAACAAATTGGCATTTAGGGTGGCTGACATCAGAATCACTTTTAAATCGTTTCTTTCGCTTAATATACGTTTCAAGATCATTAGTAGAAAATCGGATTCCTCACTTCGTTCGTGAACTTCATCTACAACAATATGAGTTATTGATTGGAGAAGAGATTCTGAAGATAAACGTCTTAATAAAATGCCAGTGGTACAGAAGGTCAGGCGCGTGGAGGAGGACATTTTACTTTCGAGTCTAATTTGATAACCTACTGTTCGACCAACGCGTTCAGCTCTTTCATCGGCCACACGCTCAGCAACTCCTATAGCCGAAAGACGACGCGGTTGAGTACATATTATTTCTAGATGAGGCATACTTGAGTCGTTATCTAACTGTGAAGCCTTAAAAAACCAATTATCTAAAATAAATTGCGGTATTTGTGTAGATTTCCCACAGCCAGTTTCACCCGATACCACTAAAACTTGATGACTATCCAAAAGATCAAGTATATCCGTCATTTTGCTAAACGCTGGCAGTTGTTGTCTTATCGCTAGCATTCTTTTATAATGTTCATCTTGACGGCGTTCTGTAAAACGTTTTAGCAATAAACGATCTTCTTTATCCTGCTGTTGGGGATTTCTTTGGTAATTGTCATGAAGCAGAGATTGACCTTTTTCGTAATGCGTTGGTAAAGGTAAAGAACCTTTTTCAGTTTCTAAATCAGTTAATTGAGACTCTACATAAAAAAGCGACTTATCAATTGGCGGAAAAGTGTCCATATCTATGTCCAAAGTTTGACTTAAACTTTCGCTTTGTAGTAATTCTGCCACACTGTATACACAAGGTATGCCGTCTTTACTTAAGTCTAGAGCTTCTTTATACAGCTTGTGAGCTAGCTTCAAACGTACTATATTGGGTATGTCGTGGCAAGTTGTTTTCACATAAAGAAATGGTGCTTCATAGGGGTATTTTGTATTTAAAGGAAATCTGATTTCCAAATAAAACCAATTTTCATCAACCTCCTCTGCTGAGTTTGGTATCGCATCAACTAATTCTGGTAGAATTGGCAAATGAGCGAAACGGCACTTAGAACCGAATCTACAAGTCGCATGCTTATCGAAATTGCGACATCTAGTGGGGCCGGCGGATTTTTTTGCTTTTTTTCTCTCAGCTTCTTCTAAAGCCGCCGCCTCTCTAGCTTTTTTCACTTCATTTGGGCTGTGTAAAAGTAAATGTTCAATTTTAAATTTCAAACTCCATACAGAATCCTTTTCCTTTTCCTCGAAAGACTTATCGTAAATGGATTCTAAGGCCTCTTTTTCATCTCTTCGCATATCTAGCAACTCTTGCTCACTTATATTTGATGAACGAAAAGTAAGTGATCCATCATTTTCCTTTGGCACTTTCATATATTTGCGAAATAACAACAACAAAGCTTCATCGCAATTTTGTTTACAATGATCATAAGCTTCTGTACAGTGAATTAAAGGAAATCCATAATTTTCTAGTTTTGTTAAAGCGTATCGGCGAAATCTTTGCTCAGGTTCTCCCAAGTTATTATTATTGCTATTGTTGGTGATATTAGAAGGATCAGTATTGTTTACCGCGTAATTGGTAACACTTTGAACAATTAGTGTACCTCTATCTTCCCAATAAGATCCTTTAATTTTTCCACCACGATCTTTGTACTTAGAAGCACTATCTAAACGAAATTTATTGCCATGTATACTACGTAATGTGTCCATACACATGTTTTGAGATTCCTCATTTAAGTGCAAAATTTGCATTTCAGCTTTTAAGGTCACTTTTGAATCCTGAGATTGGACGGATGTATTCCTATAAGCTCAAAAAATTGTTAAAGAGAAATCATATTTAAAAAAAGCTTACTTACGTTGTGCGCACATCACTTATGGGTCGCAAAAAGCAATCCTCTATCAAATGCTGCGAATTTTCATCCATAATAAATGTAAATTTATATTGTTCTTCTCCAATTTTCTAAATAATTGTATAAAATGAAATTTTTTCACACATTTACAGCGTATTAACTAAAAATTTGCAACACATGTTCAGCTAGACTTTAGAGTTGTCTGTAAACTAAATGTACGCCTCCTTTTTACCCGATTGCGTACTTTAATTTATAGATCAATGAGTTTTATCCGAAATGCTATACAGATAACATGAATTTAATTTCATTTTGCATTTCCTTCAATTTTCCGAAATTTCATATAAAAAGCAACAACTATTTTCATTCTTTTTTGACTTATTAAACGAATGGATTTGGCCTGTTGATTATAAGACCAATATATCCAAAAGCGTGATGAGTTTTTCTTATTTGTTCATTCTTAACGTTATATAAATGATGGCGGTAAGACAGATGATAGTTGGAAAGAATTGATGACATTGATTAGGAGCCAGAGATGTAATGGTTGTCAGCTAAGTATTGTTCCTTCTGGAGTTATTTCCAAAAGATTAATTATAATATATAATATATATATATATATATATATATATAATACTTGGCTTAATTACAATGTTAATTAAACAATGGCCTAATAAGCAAAAGATAGAGTACGAATAGTTAGTAATATTTAAAATCGAGCAAAGTTAAATTAAAAGGAAAATCCATTGCATTGATTATTTACGGCATTAGCTATGTTACATTTTCGGGTTTCGACTTTTTCGGCCAGGTGTATGCACAATAGGTGCGAGATACCCTGTCTCAGAGCAATTAAAGTAGATGTAAGCAAAACAGCTTATGTTTTACGTTAGTGTTGGTTATTTCGACTTTTATTTATAGGAAAAAACAGCTGCAAATTGAAAATAAAATAAACTGCAAATACAATTGTTGTTTGCAAACAGCTGAACTACAATAAAAAATTTTAAATTTGTGATAGGTGATTCATTTTGTTTTAACTATTTACTCCAATTGTCTAATTAATAGTTTTAATTCGCTGAACCTTGTCGTTATCACTGGTATTTTTTTTTTTTTTTTTTTTTTTTTTGGGTTCTTGAGTAAAGTTGGACTAAGCCAATAAATTTGTGGCTTATATGTCAGAAGTGCAGTACTTTACTGTTATCACTGGTAAGGCGCAAAGGATCAGAAAATAATAAAAGCTCACTACTCTACTGGATATATTAGCTCTATCAACAGGCCTAACTCATTCCACTAAATAAACAAAAAAAAAATAAGTAAGTAAAATATTGTTATTGAATAATCAAGTAATGTTAAAGAAAATATGTACATTAGACGGAATGGTTCCTTTGCTCATATTACGTTATTTGGCAGTAAGGGAACACCGAGATTGGAGGAGAAGGAAACTTGTGAGCCGTAGAAGGACTCTGCGGGATGCTTCAAATTCTCTTACGTTACCCGAAACGGTGTAAGTAGATGATTTTATATATTTGTCAGCAATGTAAATTAAAATATACATATTGTTACATATACATTTTTGGAAAAGTTTTGCGTGTCAAAAGAAGGTTTTGAATACATTTTAAATAAAATTTGTACGACTAACTTCTTGTTGTGCTTTTCATGTTCTTGTGACGCGTCATTCTACAGCAAACGATGATTGAAATGTTCTTAATATTTATTAAAGGGATTTGATGCGTAAACAGAACCCAGATTTTTGTAAATCTACATAAAACCAAGAACGTTTCATAAACCAATAAACCATAAATGGAATGGTGGTGAGCTAATCTGTGTACATATATGTTTTTGTGTATGCACATAAATATTTTATTTGTAAGATTAAGGCAAACTTATTTTCACGACGGATTTGACGCTTCGCTAGAGGCCTGGCAATTGTGGCGAATAACTGAGGAAGTAACAGGCAGGAATTGTATTGCATAAAAGATATGAAGATTAAATGACCTTTAGAATATTTTGTAAAAATAAAAAGGTTGGCTTTAATACAAAGCTAGGATTGATTTGCAATCCATTTTAAAACATAGTACATTCTTTTTTCATTCTTTTTTATATATTAAAAATCAAAGTTCACGTTCACAATATAAAGTTTATGAAATGAATAAAGTTAAAGAAAATGGAAATATGAAATTATATGAATTATATGAAATTATTTGACTTCTTTTCATTTCATCACAAATTTTATATTATTTTGTTTTTATTTACGTTTGTATGATTTTGCTATTAACTGTATCGTTGTAAACAAATAAATGTCAAATTTGGTCCTCATTATCCTATTATTTTTTCGAAATAAGTTTCGCATAACGGTAACTATACATAACTCACAGCAAAATGACTTTCACGGTACGCCGTGCAAAGAGAGCTATTTAATTAAAATATTTTTTATTTTTTTTTTTTTGGTTATTGGATGAAAGTGGACCAAGCCAATAGAATTGTGACTTATATGTCCAGGTAGAAGAATATCGTGGATTTAGTTAGACGTATTTAAAGAATTAAAACACGACAAAAACAAAAACAGCCGTAATAATTACGGCTGGTATGATAGGTGTGATTGTATATGTGTAATTGTACTGGTCGAGTGTTGATGATAAAACAGTGTTGCAAAATTTGGCTGGAATAGAAAAAGCACAATTATAGTAATATAAGATAAATGAACGAAAAAAACGAAAAATTTATTTATTCTAAGATAAATTCGTTTTTTTAATAAAGTAAACTAGTTCCCCGAGATGACGTACATCTTTTGCTGCTAAGAGATCGAGGAGACAGTTATACAATCTGAAGAAGCCGAAAGAATCTCAAATGCCGTCAAACCTGTGACATCTGAAGATTACATGTTCAGCAGACTCAACAACATTACAAACATCACAGACATCACATGGTATAGCACGAATCATTTTTAAATAAACTTTATCATAAGTGTAACCACTCATGAGCCTGTAAAGAATTTTGATTTCCCACGAACTAAAGGAAGATACAGAAAAGGGTTTGAATACAAATGTGGGATTTAATTCATAGAATAGGCGATTGGATTTAACGCGGGCGATCTCTTTAAATTCGTCGTTAAGCTGTTGAAGGATGTGGTTACGAATTACCCAAATCGCTTCATTGGGAGTGTATTTGATGGACAAAATTGTCCCATCAACGCGAGCTCTCCCTGTGTGAAAGTCGGCTTCTACATTTAAAAAGAAACCACAGTGGCCGGGTACCCAAACAAGGTGGCAGTCATCCACTTGAGACTCGTGCAACATCTTATGAATGTCAAAAATATATTTTGTTTTTCTGCATCTCTTTTTTTAATTAGCAATAGAGCTGACTTACTATCAGAAAAAATGACAAATCTTTTGATACCATCAGAAATAGCCTTAACCTTAATCGCATGTCTGATGGCGAGTAACTCGATAAAACATGAGGAAAGTTCCTCCACTACTTTGACCCGATGTACAATTTCGGATAGATGTTTCACAACAGAGAAGCCAGACGCATTATGTCCGGCGGAACCGTCATATATGTCATAACCATTGTTGTAATAGAAAAGAACCTTTTCTTGGCATAACAACCTTATACAAGAGAAGTTAACATTTTGTTTTGAGGTAGAAATCGATTGGAGAATGTTCATGAAGACTTTGCATTTGTAGGTGGTGAAATTCAAGAGAGGTGCTGAACCAATCTTATCAAAAATATGACGCAGTTTTTGATAGCAAAAGGTATAGCTGCAAGAAATAGTATCACTAAGGAATCTAACCTTCTGAAAAAAGGAAGGATTCATCATCTTGATCTTGATTAACTCTTTGTCAGTGCAAAAAAGAGCCCTTTCAGAAACGTTCCACTCTCCAGATATGACATTGAGAATATTTTGAGGTGTTGATGAATCAAAATTGTGGTGATCAATTAATGCGACCGAAACCCCGCACTGGTCTCTTTTGTTAGATGATTTATCTTTTAGTAAATCAAATTAGCCCTGGTGTACTGAAGCCGATCGAGACAAACAATAAACTTAGTCAAATCAATATATAACTCAAACCTCACATCGAAAACATTTAACAATTTTTTTTACAATCTAATAATTGTTGCATAGTCAATATCACTGAATATCATCTGCATACCTAAGTTAGCATACATAATAATAGATGTGCAAGAATAACGTTACAACATACATACCAAGTGAGTATTGACGTCGTAACGTAGGATAGTCAAAACATCTATGTAACGGGACACGACTATAAAAGAGCGCGTCGCAACACGCTCATCGTTTCAGTTATGGTTTAGCAGCCAGACGTAAGTGATCACAGACGACATAACTAGTTGACGTTACCGATAAGGATATTTTTTTTGGACTTACGGATAGGGGATGGCTGGCTTAGCTTAGTTGTCATCCCTCAATAACCTTTATGGATAGAGGATGGCTGACTTAGCTTAGTCGTCATCCCTGAACAACTAATAGGACTATTAACCTTTACTGATAGGGCATGGCTGGCTTAGCTTACTCGTCATCCCTGAATAACCAATAGACACTCTCTTCAGCGACATAAAACGGTTAGGGACAAACGAGTGGCCCTATAGGCCGAGGCTAGCTGCTATTTTTACACAATCTCGCGATACGGAAGACGTGGAAAAAAAATAATAATAAAAATCTTTCGGAACGAATAAGAAACATTAAAAGGAAAAAAAATAAAGCGTTAAAAGAAAGTCGGGGGACGCTGGTTTCTCCACTTCCCTTAAAAAATCGCTTGTCGAAAAATAAATCCAAATATTAAGCACAAATCCGGAGGTCCAAGTTTTTTTATTATAAATTTCTTGGCAGGTATCTTGGGGAGCCCTGAGCATACCTTGGCAAAGAAAACTCGTTACAAGTTATATCGCGTTATTCCATGTGGCTGTATTCGCTACCTTCTGCCAGTTGACCGTTGTGATAATAACTCTCCAGATCTAGTTTACACCCACAGTAATTTTGAAAGCAATAATTGCTTTATGAAGTCCGCTTAGTGTAAACTACATTCTATAAGCATTTGAAACAAATTCGATTGTTTGTTTCTTAGAAACCTAGGGACAAATATTTTGTAATGGCGAGTTACCAGTACCATCCTTATTTAGTTTTAGAGTATATATATATTCATATATTGTTTCCTAAACTCCAACTAAGTAGACTTAAATACGAGATATAAACAAAAGCTTCAAAGAACTGTTAGTCTGTCCATCTGTCCAACTCCCATCATGAATCTGACTGTACGGTAGTTCAACGTTTGCCCAATTTGAACAAATTTGATTGTAGATATTTTTAGCCAAAAATAACCGATGAAAAAATGGGTTACGTTTTTCGCCATCTAATAAATATGCAGTACCTCCATCTTGTACCATACGAAAGTAGAAACGATATAGAATGTCTCAGTTCAAAACCTAATATTAGTAACTTAAGGGGGCTTTAAATACCTTAATCCTGTTGAGGTCCTTAAGATTTTGTTGTTATTATAACTATTGTAACTATACTATTGTTATTAATGTCGTCAGAGAAATAAATTCTCAGACTGAAGACTTAAAGTGCTAGCATCTAGGACTGTTGGCTGTATTGAAAACACTGCCGCGCTTGAGATTTGAATCTACGATCATTGAGTTGTTAGTCGATATACTTCCCCTACTGGGCCACTCTGATGGATCTTCAGATTTAAAAATTAAATTTAAAGTTTAAACAATTAATCACACTTGAGCTATTTCGTTGTGGCAGAATTGGAAGGCCCTCTACTCGGAGGCTTCAGGATATTAAGATATATTTCGCTGCTCTTGAAGAATTGCGTTTGAATGATTTGCATTTCGGCAGTCACAATATTTAAGAGATTAGTGAGAACTACACGCGACGGAAAAATGTACAAATATCCATTTAAAAGCAAACAAAAATGTTAAAGGAAATTATAAAAAGTATCTATCGTATGGGAACAAAGTAATCAATTATCTGTGAATTGGGCTAAAAGCCAGTGGTTTTAATAAGGTTGGCATTAGTGTCAGTTATTTTCGATGAATCGAATATATGAACAGTCATCAGACGGACCGAGGGGCTGACAAGTTTCGATAAAAAGGCTGGCCTATCTCAAGTCCTTCTGGTTGTTACAAACGTGCGCACGAACTTAACATAGCACCACAGCACCACAAGTGTTGTAGGGTATAAAAAATTAAAGAGAAAATTGACAAAAAAAAAAAACAGAGCCCACACACTACTCGCACGTTAATCCTAATCTCCTTCCGCCCATATATCCCTACAACATAGAGAAAATCAAGATCAAAACATTTGGAAGAATCCGACTTAGTTATATCACTGAAACACAACAATGGGGCCTTAAGAAATGTACTGCTCCAATTTGCAATTGCGCACAACCTCTTACGATTAAACATATACTTCGTGAATGCCGAAACGTTTTCAATATTCGAAGATTCGTTTTCGGAGCCTGTAACTCTATGGACGTCTTGAAAGTATCTGGAGTACATAATAACTATAAAATTTTTAACTTCATTAAAGCGACTAGGCTAACCATTTAGGCGACAGCCTTAATTGCTTGTATACCTCCTATTTTTTTAATAATAATAATAATAATAATATATTTGTCATTTGCAAGACACACGACGCAGGTAACTTTCCAATAACTTATTGTAGGCAAGCAGAAGGACCGACATCGATCGCGGTCTCTGACACGTATCTCTTAGTGTTACAAGCAACTTTCACTAGTGCGTATCAAAAAAAAAAAAAAAAACAAAAAAAATTCGTTTTGCATTTTGCAAAAATCACAATTTACGTAAAGCTTTGCTTTCTTCGTAACGTTGCTCATGCTGGATTTTGATTTCGCGTTGAGCTCTTGGACTGACGTGTATTTTACTGAACGATGGCTTTAACGAAGCTTTCAGTGCTTAACTGAACTTAATGCACCCAATGAGCGTGACAAAGATGGCTTAAAAAAAAATTACTTTTTCAATAGAAGAAAGAGTTCATCAGGCTAGATTACGAATTATTAAACCAGTTCAATCTCGCATTGTCATGCTTCGCCTTACTAAATTATCCGACTATTCTTGAGGGTAAATTGATTAAACTTTGTCAATGTGGCGATTTGCAATACTGTTGAGGACCCTACGTCACAGTATGTCAAAAATTAGAGAATGCACTACTAATGTAGACTTTTCCGTTAATTATTTTTAAATGTTTTTCGTACGAACCTTCGCTTTTCTAATGAGGAGAATTTTATTCGCTTATTTTTAACAGCCAACGATAACACAATTGCTTCTCCATCTTCTGGTTTTTTAGATCCTCCTTCTTAAATATACTTAAACCAGAAATGTATTCACTTCCGATGACCTCTTTTATCAAAAGTACGCTATTCTGATAATTGTTCTTAACTTTGAGGTACAATTGCACGTCACTCGAAGAAATCTAAGGAGAATAAGTTGTGTTCAAGGGATCCTTTAGTGAAATATCATCAGAATTTTTACTATTATTGTCTCCAATAATTGAACCATACCGCTACAACTGGATTGGATCCTGGGATTGGATCAGAAGAGGTAACGGTGGACACAGCGACAAATATAGCATGTTCCAGTTTAAGTTATGTTAAGGGTACGGCTAGTCGGTATCATGGTTATTTGAGATTTGGCTATCATAACGCATTCAATGTTCATAACGACAACAATTCTATTCATTATGTAAAGCAGAAAAATTTAACGCCTCCGCAAATGCTTTTTACTTCGCATAAAAGTCGATACTTACTGAGCATGCAAAATAATTTGTATATATCTGGCCAAGTTGTTGCCATTAAGTATGTAAGCTAGCAACGCTTTCGTCACAAATGACTACGAGTTGGGCTGAAGTCTTTGTGTCTCGTGAAAAGCTGTAATTAATAAAAATCTCGATAATTCGAAATTTATAAAATATGTAGCGTTCGAGTTCGGATCAACAGTTTATATATGCTTTCGAGTAGATACATTTTATTTAGTTTCTTTTTTTCATTCATTTAAATTGAAATTACTTAAGCAATAGTTTAAGATAGTGAAAGTGTTTTATCAGAAATACAGCTTCAGCACTGTACATCTTCCTCTAATCCCGCCTCTTTTCTTCTTATCTTAGCTGCTTTGCATTTTATCAACTGATTGGTAATGTTGGGATGTTCTTGGAAGTTTTGGGCCTCATTTATGTTTACTTTTGGACCATTTGCATAAGCATGTCTGTGGAGAAGGATTTAGGACGTTCGATGGGTAAACCTAATGCACGGTCCCATATAAGAGAAGAGAACACTCCGAGAGCACGCGAGACACCAAACAATATGGTATAATAGTTTATTTCTTTCAACCCATAGTACTGTAATAATACACCAGAATGAGCATCGACGTTAGGCCAGGGGTTCTTGATTTTTCCACTATTTTCAAGAATGGGTGGTGCCACTTTATAGATCATGGATACTAGACGAAACAATGGGTTGTCTGGCATATGTTTTAGAGCGAACTCACGCTGGCAGATGTAGCGAGGATCTGTCTTGCGTAATAAGGCATGACCATAACCGGGCACTAACTGCCCGGATTCTAGAGTTTTCAAGATATATTCTCTCAATTCGTCTTTGCTTGGATCCTCGCCAATTTCCTCTTGTAACTTACGCAACCACCTCATCACTTCCTGATTTGCTAAGCCGTGCAATGGACCAGCCAAGGCGTTCATTCCAGCGGCGAATGATAGATAAGGATCGCTTAAAGCTGAGCCCACCAAATGCACTGTGTGAGCTGAAACATTACCACCTTCATGATCGCTATGTATAGTTAAATATAGTCGCATCAATTCATTAAACTTTGGATCATCATAACCTAACATCTTAACGAAGTTAGCTGCCCAATCCAAATTCGAATCAATTGCTATAGAACCTTTTCCATTGCGATAAGTGTTACAATAGATGGTGGCAGCTACCACCGGCAGTTTGGCAATCAAATCCATGCTGTCCTCGTATACATATTCCCAATACTTAGACTTATGAACACCTTGTGAGTAAGCTTTGGCAAATTTACTGTCATGATTAAGGGCAGTGATGGCAGCTGAAAATTGCGCCATAGGGTGTAAAGTTGTCGGAAAATTATTCAACATCGTTACAACATGTTGAGGCAAAGAAGCACGTGCAGCCCATTCATGCGAAATTTGCTTCACTTGAGACTTGGTTGGCACCTCACCAGTCACTAGCAACCAGAACAGACCTTCCGGTAGAGGCTCCTCACCACAATCGGCAGACGGCAACACTTTTTGACATTCAGGTATGGATAGACCACGGAAACGAATACCCTCTTCTGGATCCAAAACAGAAGTTTCTGTAACCAAAGCCTTAATACCACGCATACCACCATACATCATGTCGATAGTGGTTTCGCCCATTTTAAAGGAGCCATGTTGTTTACGGAAATTCTTAATTCTCTCCTGTTCAATCGGAATCTTGGCAGCTAAAACGTCACGCAAACTAGCAGGATTTGCTGATAAGAAACGAACACAAGAGACCAAGAATGTACTGAATATCTGAATCTTTTGTAGTTTACGTGAAGATGTATGACAAATCGACATGGCCTTGAAATATTAAGCGCTTTTTTTTTTAATTTATAATTTTTACCATGCGGCTGTTACGCAAACTCGTTTTTTTTTTCTTTTTTTTCAAATCGTTTTCATAATCGTTGCATAAAATTGAGATTTTCGTTTTTTGTCTTTGTCAGAAAAAATCAAGCGACACCGTATTGATTACGACAAACTGACAGATAATTCTTACGCACTCGGATAATAATTTTATTTTGTTAATAATTTATATTCTATTGACGACACTCTTTACAAAGCATATTGTCTTCAAATATCAAGTTTTTCTCCCCTAGGCCGCTTGTGATGATAAAGGTGCGGTAAAATTTGCGCAAATGTACGCAACTTCTAAAAGGCTTTCAAGTAGATCAACCTTACCCCCATCTGTTCATTTGCGTTTTTCATGCCCGACCATGTCTATTTTGTGTTCAATTTACATATAGCAAGTGTAGAGATGATGATCATAAATAATTCAATGAAATTTGTTACGCTCGCATACTTTGCCGTAAATTGCAAAAATTGAAAATTGAAAACGAAAATATGAAGAAACTTATACAATAAACATCCGCAGGGAATAGTTTTTTAGCATAATAATTAAATGGGAAAAATTTGGATTGGATGGATTGGATGGACTCGATTTTCTCGAATGCAATTTTTAAAATGTTATAAAGCGATTTGAAAAATACATTTACTGTGGTTTATTTGGAACCACATACAGCTCTCGTCTAAGCGGTGCCATAAATAGCAAGTCTTGAAATGTAATTTAATTGTTGAAATTTTCCGACAGAAGTAGGTAAAAAATTTACGTTAGGCATTACGTGTGTAGAATATTTAAGGGCGGGAATTGCTTGACCCGCTGTAATGTTTTAACTAGGCTTGAGCGGCTATTATTGTGAGAGAAAAGATGTTTAATAACTGATCGAAAGCTTAATTAATCAGTCACGAGAGGATATTGTAAAACCGGGGATGTCAACTTAGCAGCAAGTAAGTAGACTGGCTATTGTTGGGCTTACCAATATTCTTTTATATCATTAAAACATTGTACAATTTTTTCGTAGATGCTCTCTATTTCGCCAGTCATAAGAACCTTGCACGTGCTCTTAATGTCGGGCAATCTGTACAACAAATAATACTACTGTTGTAGAACGGCAAACATCGCTGAAGAATTTCAAGTTTTTAAAAAATATATACGATAATATGACAGATATAGATAAGGAATAGAAATTTAACGAAATGTAGATTTGATGATTTAGTTAGAAGTATAGCTGAAAAGTGCGAAAAATTATATCATAATTTTGAAAATCCTCGGACATTTGTCACTAAAAAAAGGGGGATTTGTTATGAAGGCGCTTGCCACTGCTTTTAGAATTTGATCAAAAAATTCCGAGCATTTTCGTTTCCCCTTTTTTTAATCTAGATACTGTGGAACTTCTAGAATATGTGGAAGAAAATTCATTACCTGCAAGAAAATGCTTCTTCGAAACTTTGAGCTTTACACCCGCGCTCGGAGAGGAAGCCTTGTTTTAAATTAGTCTCTGCTGTTAAGTTACAGCCTAACGCGTTACCTGCTGATTTTTAATTCGTTTAACAAAAGGCTTAAAAGTATTTTCAAAGAAAAATATGTTCGTTTATCTTCATCAAGACGACCATCGAGTGGACAGAAGGCCGCGAACGATTCGATAATCCTTCTGCCAAGAAGATAAAATTTTGGCAAAGTGTCGTCGGTTTCGATAATGCATTCAGTTATTTATTTATACATTTCCTCGCAGTTCCCTATGTCATTTCCGTAGTGCAGAACGTACGATGCTCTCTTTGACAGATGTAAAAACAAGGGTTCTTTCGGAAGATTCGGAGGACGAATACTTGAACATATAAGGACAGTTTCAAATAAATAATATGTGAGTAAAAAAATAATAAGGGAATAATTCCAAAAACTTTACTTTTTTCCATTTGGATTTTTCCAGGAGGATCTTCCTTTTTGGTCAAAAATCACGTTTCTTCGTTCAAATACTCGCCAATCACCCCAAAACTAAATATTATGCGTTTTACTAGATTTTGCAGTTTTGCTCAAATCAAACTGTAGAAGTAACGCACATCGGAAATGCAATTTTGAGCTTTCCATGATTAGTGTCCGTATACGCTAAATGACTCAATAATACTAAAAGTAAAACAGTTATTTTATGTGGGGAAAGGTCGAAATCAATGAATTTAACCGTTGCGTACATTCATACTTCGTATTACTTTATCATTTTCACCAATAGATCTCGATGATCAAAATATATGCAAGCGTTTATTATATAATTCAGCCAAAAGATATAATTTTGATCCCCTTCTTTATCGAATTGCAACAATCTTAAAAATTAAACCCGGAAACTGAAATCGGCACAAGCATTTCTTCATCGGTTAAGAATCCAAGATTAAAAAACGATCGTGATTTCTCCACACACATGTCAAAAATAAATTAGAAACTTAGAAAAAAAAACGAATAATTTTCGTCTATAACTTTCGATTCCGTGAAAACATTTTGGAGAGCTTACCACGTAAATGTTCGTCAAAGTCGTCTACATGTTCGATCCAAAAATGATCCAGGTCGATTAAGTGTCGTACTTAATGCCAAAATTTTAATTTCAACTTATTTTCAATTTATTCCCACTTAAATTATCACGTTCTTCACCTAATTACGTAAACGTTCGATCAAGAAGTGCTTGTGTCAAATTTCAGTCTCCTGTCTTTATTTTTACGACTGCGACTTGCGTGTGCAAATTGTCTCTCTTATTATAGTGCTAGAATGCAAGAAATCAGCGGTTTTCTAACGTTTCAGAACCTTTTTTACGGAGCACGATTTGTCGATGCTCTCAAAGTAAGCTTCATTATCTACAATCGCCTCATCATTTGACCCAAATCTTCTCCCTGGAATATCCTTATGAGGTTTGTGAACATTTAATAGTCGCGAGTTTGCCATTGCAACCATCGACTTGTGATTTTATTCCAGTACGAGCGAATACGAACGTCCAGTCAGCTTTTTCATGCCTAAATCTCCATTCAGTACAAACGGGATCTTTGGACATGTCTGCTTCACTTAATTCCAAAATTCCAAGACGTGGTAATTGATATTATAATATCGCCGCACACAATCCGTTTTACAAAAACAATTACTCAATGACATCACGGTGCTCAATTTTTTCCATTTCCACAATCGAAAAATTTGGTGAGTATTTAATAACGCATGCATAGGTATGTTTCCGAAATTTTGTGGATAAATGCTGCCATTTTCATGCTCATATCGGTTACTTTTGACACAATCTACATACAGGGTAAAAGGCAGACAAACTAAAAATTCTCACCTCTTTCTGATTAAATTAAGTCCACAATAAATTGCACTTTGCCTTATGTGGTTACCACAGGTAGGTGTGAAATAAAACATGTTTTAAAATCTAATCATGTATTATGTATTCTTTAGGAACAACATGTTGTACCCGAACGAAGATAAGGCGAATAAAATCCTAATGTGTTCAAGCGGACATTGTGATTATAAACAAGAAGCATATTCCAATTGCATATATGTGAGCGAAATCAAGGACGAAAGTTTGGCTATATTCAGTCGGATCTTTATTTATACTTGAATTCTTTAAACTTGCAAGGAATATGAATTTTCAATAGTAAATTCTAACGTAGTCTCGGTTAGTTACACGCGAGGTTAGCTGATCTATCACAGGGTTGCAATATGATAAGATTTAAAAAAATTTTTTTATTTTACATATTTATTACGAAAATCGTCACGAAAGGTAGGCACTACTTTTCACACCTTTTTGACCTTATAATAGCTGCGAGAGAGTCCATTTTTGGTTACTACTACTCGCACTACTCATGATCCATCGATTAATAATAGCAAGCAAATAATAGCAAGCAAAGCTTGGCGAATAAGACATACTGTTGCACTTAAAAAGCCCTTCATCATACATTTTGGCATATTATTGTTCCCTCTTTAACGGTATGCAGCAATCGCTATTGATAGCCTTGTTCATGATGGTTTCTTTCTGTCACAATAGCTCGTAATACACTGTTTCCCATTTCCATTCCAACCTAGCTATTTCTGCATCTGTTCCGATCAAGCAAGCTCGCCCTCGAAGCAAGTGCCCGCCGTGGCTTAACAAGAGAATTAAATATTACAAAAATGGGAAGAACGAACTTTTCAACCTAATTTACTGCAAGGCATATATTTAATTACCTTTGCAACGTTATTGCAGAAACTTTCAGTTGATAAAGTCCTCACTGCTTCTTAATCCTAAATGTTCATGTGTCCTTCTATGGCTCTGATATTGAAACTTTAAATGTCTTTGCTGAATACTTCAGAAGAAATTTTCCAACTGCTGGTTCCGATTTAACGATTAATTATCCGTATCCGATAAATAACTCGGTTTCGGTTCCTAACCTAGTCATTTCTCAAAACGACGTTTTACATGGTTTGACGTCTCTAAAATATAGATAAAATATAGTTATGCGCTTGGGCTTGATGGAATTCCATCATGTATACCCAAATCATGCTCTGACGAGCTATGTGGTATTATTTCATGATTTTTAACCGGCCCTTGAAATCAGGTGTTTTCCCTTTTTGCTGGAAGAGTAGTTTCCTTATTTCGCTTTACAAATGCGGAAATAGACGTCACGTTGAGAACCACAGAGGCATCACCATGTTTAGTGTCTTACCTAAATTGTTTGAGCGAATTATTACTCAGCATTTCGCTTTTGCTATCAAATCCAGCATTTCTAGAATTTACTTGCCATGTTTTCAAGGCTTTTTCTAGTGGCTCCCGCACGGATGTCGCATATACTGATTTTAGTAAAGCGTTTGACTAAATTAACCATAACTTATTGATCTTCGAACTTGAGGCCGCTGTGTTCCCTTTGTTCTTAGTGAAATGGATAAGCGATTATTTGCGCAACAAATCATTCAGGGTTCCGTTTAACTTCATCATCTCGGATGAATTTCTAGCGAAGTCCGACGTATCTCAAGGCAGCCGCTTAGGACCTCTTTTATTTAATTTATACATTAATGATCTCCCCTTGGGGATTAAATCTGGCCAGATCTTAATATACGTTGACGATGTTAAACTGTTTTCTTCATTCTCTTTGGGATCGCAATCGTATCAGCTTCAAAATGACTTAAATAATTTGGTTACATGGTGCTCGTTAAATTTTCTGAAATTCAAACTAAAAGAATGCAAAAAGCTTTCTTTCTCGAGGAGGAAGTCTTTCAATACTGAGTATTTCATTGATTCACACAACTTGGTAAACGTAAATACATTCATCGATTTAGAGGTTCCCCTCGACGAAACATTTCGTTTTAATTTGCACATTGATCTCTCTTTAAGTAAAACTAAGTCCGCGCTAGGTTTCATTAAGAAGTGGTCCAAAGACCTTAGGGATCCTTACCTTGCAAAGAGGCTATACATGTGCTTAGTTCGAATATGGCTCTGTTGTGTGATCTCATTCTTATCATTATCTGTAGGTTCAATTGAATCCGTTCAAAAGCAATTCTTGTTGTTTGCCCTTAGGAATTTGGGTTGGGACCCTGGGTCTGTCTCTTTGCCTCCTTATGAAAATAGCTTGCTTCTGTTATGCTTACCGTCATTTGAAAAACGTAGATTTATTCTAAATTAAATTAATTAATGGTACTTTCGATTCGTCCACATTGCTTGGTGAGATAAGCTTTAATGTCCCTAACCGTTTCTCTAGGCACTTTATTTTCATTAAGCTGAATCAATGTAGATGTAACTATGAGCTGTTTAACCCGTTCAGAGTTGTTTGGAAATCTAAGTGATGTCTATCACTTAATCTCTATATCCATATCGGATTCTTTAAAGCCTGTCAAAGCAACTTTGCTTAATACGCGCGATTTGCCAGTGTTGTATTTAAATTAGCTTGCAATCTTAACATCTCGCTATGGTTCAATAATTAACTGGTGTTGTTTACTGTTGTCGCTTGCCAAAGCTTTGCGTGTTTGCAATGGTTTAGGGGTTCACTAGCAATTTGGTTCTGTACTGGTTGTGGGTATGTCCCTGTGCTAGTTTCCTGCGCTTTTTCTCTCTCTCTCTCTTTTTCTTCTTTCTTATTTATTTACACTCTATTATTATTATTTTATTCTTCTTCTTTACTTCTCCTTATATACTAAAAACTAGTTTTTAATATCAATTTAAGATTTACTTCTAAAAGTCAGTTAAACTGTTTTATTGATGAATGATTTATTTTAGATGAATTCCATGCATAAGTAAATAAAATGAATAAATAAGGAAAAAAGTTAAAATATTATTTTCATTATTGTATGGTAAATTTTTATTTTGTTTAAATTAGTTTTTAACTAGTCCTCAACTTTTAATTTTATATCAGTACAAATAAATTTCGATGGCTTGGTTTTGTGTTATTTGATTTTACTAGGCTGCTTCCAAGCTTTTGGACCGTAGTGTACCCTTTTTGTCTTTTTTATTTTATGTTAAGCTTGAGCACTTCAGATATATGTATAGATATATATATATATATATATATATATATGTAAAATGATACAATAATGTATGCTATATATGCTATATATGCTATATATATATATACATATATATATATACACATATATTTTTAACTGATATTTTAAATTAAGTTCTAATACATTTTTTCTAATTTATTCTCTTCTTACATTTCTGTTCTTCTCATATTTTAACACACATTTAGATTAGATAGATAGATGTCTGTCTTTATTATTCTTTCTTTTTGCATTTTACACCAAAACATAACTCGGCGCATAACCATACAGTTTCATGCTGTATCAAGAATTTAATACGATACGAGTGCGTTTGCTTCAACTTTCGACCAAAAAGTCCAAAAAGTGATCATATAAATTCCCCATCTCTCGCATCAAACTAAATCTTAACTCTTTTTTTCGCTTTACTCTACCCTGCTTCGATAACTTATGTCTCAAGTCGTCAGTGCATATATATGAGCATAGCCTGATTATATGCAATCGTATCAAGTGCATAAAGCAAGACCCGTCCTTGGGTTGTACAAATGGATTTATCACCTTTATTTCTTCTTCTTTTGCTTTATTTCCTTGGAAATTGGAAATATTTAATTAACAGAAAAAAATTATAGAAAGAAATAGAAAGAATTAGCCGCACTGTGCTATCTTCAGGGTCATTGCCATTTTTGTTATGGGCAATGGCGAATACGAACCAACAGAACCCCCCATACTAGTGCACGCAGACGTTGTCAATAACTTTGAAACACAAAGTGTCAAATGTGAAAGGGCTGAGCCGATTTCTTTCACTTTTGTGCAGGTGGTGAACGTACAAATTTTAATCTTTGTATCAGTTGGAGTTTATAAGTGATGACCAGATAACTCCATTCTTTTTTTTTTGCAATGGATGGACAAACATGCTTAAATCGATTCAAATCGATTCAATTATTATATATGATAGATACACTTTATAGGGTCTCCATCGCTTCCTTCAGGACGCTGTAAACTTCGGCGGCGGACATAAATACCCTTTTTTTTGTCTTATTTTACTTTATAATTTGTTCAACTTGTTTCCTTCCGTATGTACAATAGCATATTGTAAATGCTTGAAATATATGCTATTCAGGCTTCTAATAAACTTCTGAATATCTGTTTCGATGTAGGATATCTAGCTTCGTTGATATCTTTCTAAAATTCGGCGTTATATTTAAACATATTTTGTTGAATTTTTAAAGAAAGATATTCAATAAGATTATAATGGAGACTTTGCTTTGTTAACTGTTTGAAAACTTTAATATATTCTAATAAGACCGATCATTTTTTTACAAACCTTGCCGAAAGCTTAGACTCGAAAATGTGTGGTTCCAGTTAATATTCTGAAACGTCTAAATAGTAGAAAGAGATCCATTTTGTTATACATTCTTCGAATAAGTCATGATAGGGAAAAAGTGTCTCATCTACTTATGCTACTCTCATAATATTTTGTGATTCTCCTAATGATTATTTGATCTTTTGGATAACGCCTAGGCGTCCTAGCACCTGATGCACTTCTGTCAATTTTTGCCTCGTCGCTCTATCGCACATTTTTCCTGAAATCCAAGTCCGATATGAGTCAATATTTGGACCATATTCACGTATGCCAATATTTAATTTTAAATTATGGAGACGTAGCGTATCTTCTTTTAGCCGACTTTGGGTTCTTTTTGAGTTTAAAGCATTTTAGCCGTTCAGATCGAACCTTGTTGTGAAGAACAAGTGTTTTTTTTAAAAGCACTCATAATTTGTAACGAAGTAGGTCGAAAAATATGTAACTCAAACGTATAAAATGAAAAATTTTGTAATCAATTAGAACAAGCCTTGCAAGGCAGTCAAGCGATTCAAAATTTACATTTATTTTTGCATAGAAAATTTTTGAGTAACATAACCTCTTTTCCTATAAAATTTTGTGTAAAGAAGGGGAATTAAATCTAATTTGAATTAATTCATTAATTAAACGTGCTGAAAATAAATATGTCTTCGCTACGCTTGACAAATTGGCTCACACGGTCTCTATTGAGATATAATAAAGTTCAACAAATCTCAAGAATCCAAAAGAGATTTTACGCCGCAGTTGATGATCCACGAGTAACGGTAAGTTTTTCGTATTGTCGTTACCGATATTAGCGAAAAAATGAGACCATGGTTTATACGAGCTTGAAAATTGTACTTAAATGTGCATGTCTACGCGAAAAAAGTGAATACGGCTTCGCGAGAAATATATTAAATTCAACGGTTAATGCATTGGTTTGTTTTTTGGGCTGCTTTTGCTTCTTAAACAGAGAGGGCTTATTCTTGGTGTATATCAAAAGGAAGGCGAAAAGGATCCCAAGTTAACGCCTAGTGGCGAAAAATTTGATGACCGTGTACAAGGCAAGGTCTCCGAGCTCGTCAAAGAGTAAGTACATTATAGAGAAAAAAGTTGTAAATTACGTTTGCCATTTATGTGTATATGTTATATGTAGATGCAACATCAATGGTGCTCTAGGTAAAGGAAAAGTTTTTAATAACATCGACCAAGAGTACAGATCGATAGCTGTCATTGGAGTGGGCCGTGAAGGCGCTGGATTCAATGACCTGGAAATGATCGATGATGGCATGGTAAGACTATAGTTTTCATACGGAAAAATTAAATTTCAAGGTTACGGCTTATCATCGATGCTTTAAAATTTTTAACGTAGAGAAAGAAAACTGAAATAATTACAAAATTGACATGAAAAACCTTTGAATTATTAACAATTTTGATTGAGAATATTTGAAATTTATAAGGAAAACATTTTTTTGTTTTTTTTTGTTACTGAGCAATTCATACTTGTTTTCGATTTTGTTATCCCTTAAGGAAAATGTCAGAATAGCGACAGGTGTTGGAGCTCGTAGCCTACAATTGCAAGGCTGTTCAGAGGTGTTCGTAGATTCCATGGAGTATCCAGAGCAAGCTGCCGAGGGCAGCGCTTTGGCTGTATGGCGTTACAATGATAATAAGCAAAAGAAGAATCGTACTTTAGTGCCCAAGCTAGAACTCTACGATTCACCGGAAGTAGATGCCTGGACAAGAGGCCTCTTCAAAGCTGAAGCTCAAAATCTTGCACGTCGCTTAAGTGATGCGCCCGCGAACCAAATGACTCCCACTACGTTCGCGCAAGCAACGGTTGATGCTTTATGCCCCTGTGGTGTAACTGTGGAAATACACACAATGGATTGGATTGAGCAGCAGCATTTGAACTCGTTTTTAACGATAGCCAAAGGTTCGTGCGAACCGCCCGTCCTGCTTGAGATTAGTTATTGTGGTACTACACCAGAAGACAAGCCTATTTTGCTCTTGGGTAAAGGAATGACATTCAATAGGTAAGCTTACATAAAAAATATTAATATCATACAAACGTTTTTTTCCTTCTTGCCTTATATAAAGTGGTGGCATTTGTTTACGCCCTGCTGATGGCATGGAAGAATATCGCGGTGCCATGGCGGGTGCTGCTGTTGTAGTAGCAGCTATACGCGCAGCTGCTGCGTTGTCCTTACCTATTAACATATCGGCAGTTATTCCGTTGTGTGAAAACATGCCGTCAGGCATGGCTGTGAAACCAGGAGATATTGTCACTTTGATTAACGGTAGAACCTTGGCGATAAGAGTAAGTTGTTAAAATGAATTGTTTCGGCTTTTACCGCCATAGCCCTTTGTTTCATATTTTCAGAACACTGACAAATCCGGAGTTGTAGTTATGGCCGATCCACTATTGTACGCGCAAAATACGTATAAGCCACGCTTGGTAGTGGATGTCGCCACGTTGGGTAATGGTGTTGTTAAAGGTTTGGGAGCTGGAGCTACTGGAATTTTCTCAAATTCTCATTACATATGGCAGCAATTTCAAAAAGCGGGTTCTTTAACTGGAGATCGCATGTGGCGTTTGCCCTTATGGCGTTATTATAAACAACTTGTTACAGGTTTGTCAATGCAACGAATAAGTATTTTTGTTCTTTCCCAATTTTAAATTTTGACGCTTGCAGAAAACGTCAGCTTTGACATCAGTAATGACGGAGTCGGTCCAGCCTCAAGTTGTTTAGCTGCCGCAGTACTTCATGCAAGTTTTATAGCTTGTTTTCTCCATTGCCAATATTAACTTTTCTTTACTTCATATGATCCAATAGGAATTTGTGTCATGTGTCGATTGGGCACATTTGGATATTCGCGGCGTTGGTATGCTAACTAGATTTGGAACTGTGCCATATTTATTAAAGAATCGCATGACAGGCCGCCCAACAAGAACTCTAATTCAATTCTTATATCAGATGGCCTGTCCAGATGAAGCGCAAAACAAATAAGATTAAATTGCCGATGCCCTTCTCGGCTGAGAAAATAAAAAAAATTGGTTCATAAACCTCATTAGGTAACAACAATGTAACAACGAGTGTACCCGTATGATCGAACTGTAAGCGGCGTGTTCGTGTTCGTGTCAAAATTTTTTCAGTGTCTTTCACTTTTGTTTCAATTTGAACTCATGTATTTAGTGATTATTTTTTGGTTGTCGCTCTCTTCCTAACAAAATATATCTGTACATTTTTTTAACAAACTAAAGCAACGAAACCAAATAGTTTCTTAATTTATTTTGCCTGACGAGGGTGCTTTTAATTGTATGGAGACGTCAAAATAGAATAGAAGATGATACAAAAAATTATTTTAAAAAAACAAGATTTCCAACAAAAGATAACATTCATTTAAAAATCAAGGCCTCTCAATCAACTAAATAAGGGCTGTCGAGGGCGCCAAGACCTGCCGCTACGCCGCCTTCATTGGCAGTAGATAATTTTGTACGTAACATATGGCCAGATTGATAATTGCATATAATATTGTCGACGTCACCGATAATCACCCCGAAAATACCTAACTCGGAGACTACATCGACAATCGGCGGAGGCATGTGGCCCCCCGGGCGTATCATATATCCTCTGGATATGGGAGGTTTTATTAGATCCATCAAAATCCAAGCTGAACGCTCCACTCTGGTCATTTTCTGATATAATATAATCCTAAGTGATGCCCAATACTAAGACTTGTGATTAGCTTACCCTTAAAGCATCTGGAATGTCGAGACCGTAAACATTATTGCCTCCACCCTCACGCTGTGGCTTTAAAACGAAACGTTCGGGTTCCTTCAAGGCCATCTCATACGTAGCATTTCCAATTTCATTATCCTCTAATGAATAAAGACCCGTAAATATTTTACCCACAGCCTTGATTTCTTCGGGATCGTTTATAAATCTTTCCAACATTCCGAGCTCTGCCAAAGCTTGTTGCACTTTTTTTGTGCCAGCCAAGTGATAATGAATTGATGGGCATTTAATTGCTGTCGAACATTCCATCATATAACGAGCATCCCATTCATTTTGAGAATGATAATGACTCGGTTCATAGCCAGCTCGAAAGTATATAACGCTCACTTCGTAATCACCCCTATAAGTATTTTATCAATTGTTTTTGACATATATATATAAAATATATGAGAAATTTATTTACATTGAAATTTCACTTACAACAAAAGTTCTTTATTTAGACCCAATTTACCATATTTATAGACTTCGGTAAGAGTGCGACGCAAAATTTTAATATGTGGACACATCTCGCGTATATAAAATTCATGGAATCGCTAGGCAATGTAAAGAAAATATCAAAAGAATAATCAAATTACTCTACAAATGATTGTCAACAAAATGGAATTTCATTAAAATGGACAAATGGTTGTTATTTTATTACAATATTATTGTGTTATCTGTTATTTGAGAAAATCAAATATTTTGAAGGGCAATTTCATAAACTTGCTCCATGAATTCTTATCAGTGTAGGATTGTACTAAATCAAATCGAGACTCCGCAGGTTATATATGCCCCTGATCCTCATCAACTTAAATGTTATTTATCCCATAACCTACTTGATGTTGATGTTGATGTTATTTCGAAAATTAGAATTTAGATCTAAAATTCGAGGGAGATATTTGATTATGCTGTGAGCACGTTCAAATCTAGAAGAATATATTCGAATTTCACTTTTGCACTCTGGGACAGATCTTATAATCATTTATTAGTAAGCTGTTCGATCAAATTTTATATGCGATTTCTTTAAGAAAAAAAAAAAACAACAAAAAAATGTATGCATAAAAATTAAAAAAATTTGAATTTACAGTTATATTGTTTTTACATTAATGTGTAAAAATTTTCAATAAGAAACACTTTGAGTTTAACTCGTGGAGATTAAATAATTTTGCCGAAAGTATTTATGCTAATTAGTATGTCATTATAGTCTATGTCAGGTTTTAATAGCAAGGCGACTAAAGATAACAATCGAGTTAGACAAGGACAATATTATGCGAGTAGCGTTAACTTTGAACTTTTTAAGAAAACCTTCTTAAATTCATAGTCTGAGCAAATTCCTTTTAAATTTAACTCAAAAACCTGACGTATTTAGGGGTATCGTTTAAAATGGTGTCGATGTGACATTTAAGATAGCCAACACAATGTACATAAAAAAAATTTTAATTTCTTGCAAGAATTTTTAAAGTGAATGCAGATCTTATTTCACGTACTGTACAATTACAGTGCTTTTGATCAAATTACTGGTAAAATCTAAAAATTTTTTTAAAGTTCAACAAAAAAAAAAAAAATTGATCGGTAAAATTTATATGCCGACACGATTGAAGCTATCAGCTATGAGGGTACCAAGACTATAATTTCTTAGTGTAAGACAATTGTCACCTGTGTAGAATGCTTATCATTATTATCTGAAAGTAGAAAAGATTATGTTATATAAAAAAAAAATTTACCTGATCACATATATTGTAGGAGATATCTTCAATGAGAAAAAGAATAATCGCACAAGGATTATCATAAATTTGCCACGCTCTTATCATACCGTCACATATACCAGACAAAGCCCGATTTTCAGGCATCTAAATAATTATTTTACATGTTAGTAGTAATCAATAATGTAATAAAACCAACATACTCACACTTAGTAACTTCTCAGGATGATTGAGCTCACGTAACACGAAACTGCAATTAAGTATAACTGAATCATTTTTAATTTTAAATAATAGTAAACATATATGAAAATTAAAAAATTACACATCCTCATATATATCAACTACAGAATCAAATCAAATAAACCAAAGCACACGTAAACGCAACGAGCATAAAAAAAAAAGAAAAAAAATTAGAATTAATAGACACACTTGTTAGAGCTACACACGCTTGATCTTGAAAAGAGGAAAATCCAGTGATTTTTTACTTTTTTATTCATTTTAGAAATATTACTCAAGATTACGCTTTACGAATAGTAGTTCCAAGAAGAGCATTACTACAAAGTGTTGTATGTATATTATGTATAATATTAAAGAGAATATTTAATTTGTAGTAATACCTCTGGAGAGGCAACAAATGTATGGATATGCCACCAAAACTAGAAGCAATGGTGTTGATTTCAACTTGTTTTATGGCATTGTCGGCACAGGTGTGAGCCAAATAGTCGGAACGTAATATACCCAAGGAAATGGCCTGAAATTGTATATATAGAATAGAAAATGATAATAAACGCGTAAAGCGTTCATATTATATGTATTTACATGTATTTCTTGTTTCGTGTAAGTGTATATAGCAAAGTATAAAAGAAAAAAATACTACAAAATTATTTTAAAAAATAACGGAAGCAAGTGGATGAATATGAGTTAAACTAATACAGGTGCACAGGGAAGTAACTTGAATTTGGTATGAAAAGAAAGGCTCACGGTTCTCATGTTACTGATCGACACATTGAAACTGAATTGAACACGCCTCTTATTAAGAGACAGAGATTTATCCCTGGCCAAACTGTTCACCACGAAAACGCACGTTTCGAAAAACCGAATGTCAGAAGTTTTATGTATATAAAAAATAATAATAATAATAATAATAATAATAATAATAACGAAATATATATATATATATGTACACATATATACATACATATATGTACACATATACATACATACGTATGTATATATGTATATATTCGTGCCTATGAATGCAATCGTTTCCCTTAAAAACCACCAATAACCAAACAACAATGCAATTTCAATTCAATTCGGTTCATTTCGCAATCCTACAAGCCATTAACTACAAGCATTTCTCAAACTAAAAATATATATATAAAAGCAAAAAAAAAAAGGGCAAAACTCTTGAATTACAAGTTTAAATTTACATAAAATGAAAAGCATGAAAAATAATGTTAATTTTTAATTTATTACAGCACCTTTGTATGGCTCTGCTGGCTGGTCCTAAATGGCCAAAACCAGATGCTATTGTATTAATTTCAACTTGTTTCCAGCAACAGAAGGCACAGGGTTTTTCATTTTCATTGTTTCCTTTCGAAGTAACTAAACTTTTACATCTTGATTCCAACATCAAATCACTTCGCAATATGCCCAAGGAGATGCGCTTTAATGGATTTCATGCATTGCAATATGAGTGTTTTTTTTTAATTTGTATTTCATTTTTTCATTTAATTTTTTTTATTAAAATATCAGTACAACCGAAAAAGAGCATCAAAAGCAAAAATGTAATTAAACGAAATCAATAAAATACTTAAAGATTGTAATAAAAAGATGAGTTGTAGAAATGAAAAAGAAAAATGCAAAAAATAAATATAATAGACTGTATTGGATGGAAGGACTTGAGTAGAGTAATTTTTGTAAACGATTTAAAAAAAAGGCTATTGAGCCACGACTGCAACTAAAGTACAAGGTAAAGTACAATTCGTATACGTATCTTCTTATTATTCGATATACTATCTATGCTTCATTTTTTTTATAATGTGAGAGAGATAAATCTAATGAAATCCAAAATATTTTTTTTGAGCATTACTGAAAAACATGCTAAGGTTGATTTGGCATTTCATTATTTTCCAAGAAATGTGCTTAAGAACCTTCATGAAGCGTCTACATTCTTGATCAAGTTTTGAATAGGTTTAAATCAGCTCGTCTTTCCATATCGTCCGTAGATGCCCTTTGTTGCAACTTTCGGTGTCGTTAATGTTAATTTTAATGTTAACTATCTTATTTGAAAATTAACGCGATTCACCCATGCAAGGAGAAAAAGCTGCAACTTACAAATACAAATATAATTTGTGATATGCAAATTACTTCAACTAATGCATCAATCTTTAAATTGCATGTACATTTATACAGGTTAAGGTTTTGTACATTTTCTACCTTTTCACATATGCGTATATAAACATATACGTGTGCGTTTGAGATGTTTTTCATGATATATGTGCTATATCTATTAATTTTACCTAGTAGAAATAAAATTTAAGAGCAATTCTAGCATTTGATTTTTCTGAGATTTTCATGTTTGAACTCAAGTTATGAATTAGGAGTATGAAGAGGAAAATTAGTAAAAGCATTATGTAATAAATATCAAGTGCGTCAACACGTCAATATATCATATAGTAACAATTTACATACCTGCCCGAAACCATTAGATAAAACTTTTTTATAGATATTAAACAGATTGCCTGTAAATTCATCCACTTTAATTGTTTCTGCTAAAGTGGTGGTCAGGAACTCTTCATCATGAGCCACATTGTGCATCAAACGATTTATAATTGGTTGTAATTCCACAGCTTTCTCATATTCCTTTCGTGGAAAAGAGGACGGCGTCAATAAAAATGGGGCAAACTGCTTAAAAAGTAATAAAAAATAAAAAAAACAATTGAAATGAAAATTATAATATGGATAAAACTTGCATTTAATGAATCCGGATTGTAGTTTGTTTTAGAACGCATGGCTGCTCCGTGCATAATAGCCCAGTCTTTGGCTTTGACAGTTAAATCAATTAAGTCCTCCTCAGGTATGGGCAATGGAATGCATTCTTCCAAAGTAGATTTGCAAGACATCCTTTTCAAGTTTACTTACTTTATTTATCACTTTCAATACAAATACAAAAGACGATATTTCACAAATTCTCTTAAATTCTACTATATTTATAATTCGTATTTATGTAGATAAGTATTGTTAATATCGACCACTTGTTGTTGTTATACGCACACTTTCGAATATATAAATACGTGTATATAAACAAAAATTCGTATTCATATACCAGAGTTCGTTCTAATTAAATGGGCGAAAAGAGAATAAATAAAACTAACAATAATATTTTGTATAAACTATTTGATGTTTGCTGTAATAAAATACTTTTCTTCAAATAGATGTGTTTATTACTTTGCATAAACCCTTCGTTCTACATATTATTCTTCCCTAAAGTTTTACAGCATTTCCACATTTCAGCAATGTTTTTGTTTTTTTTTTTTTGTTTTAATTGATTTTAATTTATTTTTCGATTACTTTAGCTCATTTTTAATTTAATTAAATATTTACCCTTTTATTTAAATTTAGTCAAATTAATAATAATTGTTTTAAATAAAAAAGGTTAAGCCAAATATATTTAATGCAAAAAAAAAATCGATTATTTTTTAAAATAGTTCGGTCAGCTGATTGCAAAGAGTTCTCGGATTGTTCATTTTCTTAAAGCGCTAAACATGATGAAGTGAAGCATATTTTTCAACGATTGAAACTTTATGAAAACGAAATTACGAATAAAGAAAAATCGCTTTAGAAGGATAGTGAATTTACATCCATCTGTAGGAAAATAGATATTAACAAAAATCGATATGTGAAAAAATTGCTAATTATTCTCAATTTCTTGCAAATACAATGAATAAAAATTTGTGAAAGCAATCTTTATAATGCTACGACTTTATTTCGTTTCCTTGTAAATGAAGTTATGTTTAATAATTATTCCATATAAAGAAACGCAGAGACAAAGAGAAATCAAGATTTGAAATTATTTTCCATTTATTATTCATTAAACTCATCAAATATTCTTTTATGATACTATTTATAGACATTAATCATTAAATATATATTGTTTTTGTTGTTCTTCTCCCGTTTTGTAATCAAATTATATTTTATTTACTTAATATTACTGCAGTTACTGGATATACGTCACTAGCGTATATGTTGTTTTACGTTGCTGTTAGCCAATTATGAAAGTAAATACTTGAAGGTTTCTTTTTTCAAACAAAAAAAACCAAAATTATTTTCTTCATTACCGTAGCTCATAATTTTTGATCAAGAAGGAAATAAAAATAAGATGAAATTATAATTGCTTTTTATACGCATCCACGGTAATGGACAAAAACTTTCAACTGTTTCAACTAAATTGAATCACGAGAAGAAGATAGATAGTTTTTTGTCGTGTTTTCCCCTTTCTATCTCTCTCTTTCTCTTTCCAACGACATATGCATTGAGAGCTTGTTTTTAAGCATTTGTTTAGGTGTCAAAAGTATTTCTCTCCTTTTTGTCAAATTTAAAGTAACGAATACTTGTTTTCCAGTTTTTGTATAAATTATGCAGAGACTTTTGCATTCGAAAATGTTTAGTTATAAATTTTAAAAAAATCATATTTGTATATCATTTTAAAAATCATATTTGAATATATGTATATTTAATTTGTTATTCTGTGTTATTTTTTCAAAGAAAACTTTTAATTATGTTAAATATAAAAAACAAATTTTTGCCTTTTATATTTTTCTCTTTTTAGTATACAATTTCTAAACATCCAGCAGCTTTTTATAAAAGATAAATTTGTATTTTGTATTTAAAAAAATGAAAAGACGAAGGAATATAAAATAAGAAAAAGTTTTTTAATACAATAATTTTATAATTTTCAAACCCACCCTTGGAAAGCTTAAAATTACTTAAACAAATCAATAAAAAAAAAAAAACGAAAAAAAAATATTACAAAATAAAGCGACGATTTTAGTATATATGTATGTGGTACTATAAAATTTTAAATAGGGATTCTAGTTCTATATGAGTGTCTATTTAAGCTCAGTTTGATAATACATAACGATCTAAATGCAACTTAATATAAGCAAACAGAATATAATAAGCGAATACAGAAAAGAAAAGGTTTAATAAAAATATATTATAAATTCATGAGTGAATAGAATTTTGAAGAGAGCTAAGGGAAATAAACAACTTATGGATAGCATTTTATTATACTTAGTTTCCTTTTATACGATAATAAAATTACTTTGAAATTGTTTAAGAAATTTCCTAATTTTCATGAATGTACATTTTTTGAAAAAGACTTGTTTACGATATATATATACATATATATACGTATATATACATATATATATATATATATATATATATATATATANTATATATATATATATATATATACACGTATATGTATATATACATATATATATAAATAGAAAACATATATTAATGTATATGTCTTCCTTTCAGAAATCATGCACTTCATATATTCTGCTCGTTCATTACTTTTTTAAAATAATTCATAGGTTATGATTTTCTTTGCTTTTCTTTTAAATATTTGCTGCTGCTTAATTTGTTTTTAATTTTTCTGGGATTTTTCTTTGAAATATTCTTTTTTCATTTTATTCTGAGTTTTCGTTTTTTTTTTTTCCTTTTTTTTTCAGTAGTTTCTCATTAGTTAAATGTGTATAAAGCGTGCAGTCGGAAATTTGCTTAGTCGCATCATGTTTAAACGAGCTGCCCTTTTTTTCTTTTGCTATAAACAACATTTAATAACGAGAAGTTCAGAATAAAAATTTTCCCAATATAATGCCAAAGATGGCAGCGGCGATTGCAATCGCTATGTAAAATATGGGTATTTGCTTTTCGACAATGACCGGTGTATAGGGCTCTCCCACGGGGGCCTTCGTTGGTGAGGTTCTAACTCGCAATACTTGCTCCTAATAGAAATAGATTAAAAAAGAACAATTTTATTATGAAGTAATAACAATTAGAATAGAAATTATATCCGATATTTTCCAAACTTTCTGATACCCATCACCAAAATTTCCCATAATTTTAAAAATTTATAGAAGGGAAACTGACTTTCGTCTCTGTAGTACAATAAACGCAAATTATGACTGTTATAAACAATGTAGTCTTATCCGTCCGTAATGACCGGCAAGAAAATGACGATGATTTGCAAATGTCAGAATTACCCAGAGATATGCCGAGAATGAATACGAAGACTGCGACATGGACATGAATCTCCATTTAAATAGAGAGAATGTATATGCCACACGTTGATCTTCATCATCCCAAGTATCCAGAAAATAATCCTTAATTATTAAGAAAATTATCGCATAAGAGACAAACTAAAAAATGTTTCATCTTTAGAAATCTGTATAAATATATAGCCGGATGATAGTATATGGGCTCATCGCAAGCAAATTGTTGTTCCATACAGAATGATATGGTAGCGTTTCAAATTAAAACGGATGTTTTAGTTGGATGCATAGTGGCTACCCGGAGCGATGAATGTTAGCACGCTTAAATGATGGACAATTTTAACGAGTATCAGTCGTAATGAATGAATAGCACTTTGGAGGATGCCCTTATGAGCTGTGGCTATACAGAGTTACTGAGTACTGAGTATGAATATTCGTGGTAGAATTTCATGTTCACCCACTTGCTTGATTTCCTTCTTCTAAACTAGATAAATATAATTGACGTATGTTAAATTGGAAATTCTAATTGATTGATATCGTTACGGAAATCCCAAATCCAGTTCATTCATTCATTCTTTCATTGATTTTCCCAAATAATAAATTCCCTAGAGAGGGAAAACCCAAGTGCACATTCACGGCGCATCATTCAGTTACCGGCCAAGGAAAACAATTAGCGGAAGAGCAGGTTAACGGATTAAAAATGAAGCCATGAACTTAGATAATAGTGATGTGCTTGTAAAAATGTATATAAATAGACTATTTGTGGAAGGCAGAGTGAGTCGGACAAGAACATTCTAGTCGAAAAGGAATATTATAGTTGAGAAGTCGAGAGTATCGCCAAAGTAAAATGTAAATAATCCTACCCGTAGCGGAATTGATTGTAAATAAAGAATCGTGAAGTGAAAACTCTTAAAAAGAATATCCACGATCTTTCGATACGAACTGTATCCGAGAAAAGCGAATTTCGTAACAATATTTTAAGTATGCGAATTTTATGCAGGTGCAGAGACTTGCAATTTCAAGCATGAGTGGAAACTTGATTACCTATTTGATTAATTTGAACATACAACGCATTATGATACCTGAACCAACAATAACAGCTTCAGTTGCTGACTCAATGAAATCAAACATATCAAAGCAAATATACTCTCGTCATTAGTTTGCGTAATTGTAATATGTTTTTGCGATATCGTACAAACTTTTAAACTAAAATCATGGCCTTATACAGAACAGTTGTCTTCTAGTAAATTTGATACAAGTACGTATACTTTTAATACCTCAGACATATCAATCGAGCAATATGCAATTTTATAACTGCCTCCTATATTCTTTACGCATTACCTTAATAGAGTTGTCCTCCAATAATCCCCAATTACTACAGCTAAGAAACCATGTCTCATCTTCTCTAATATAATCATTAATATAAGAGCGATTATTAGAAATTAATGTAACGCGATTATTAAAAAAAAAAATTCGTTCCGTAACTATGAAAAGAGGTTCCACACGTACCTATAGTGGCTATCCTACCTATAGTGGCTATAGTTGTTAGGGTATCATTTCAATTGTTTGCCAATTTTTAAATATTTAAATCATGGCTCACTTTCAAAATACCATGTTCACTATATATGACTATCGTCGGGTGGTGGGTACAAGAGTTAATTTATATTACCGTCCACACGTTTTTTACCTTTAAATTTAAAACCTCTTTTCTTAAGTTGGTGTTCTCCTCGCGCAATTGTCTCATTTCATTTGCCAGTGTCTCAGAATGGTCTGATATTTCCACATTCGAAATCTGTAATTTGAGAAGATCGCAAACATATACAAACGATGTCATATTAGAATAAGACTCAACTAATTTACCTTTTCCTCAGCTTTAGGTTTTGGTGGAGCAATAGTTTCTGTTTTAACCAATTTAACATTAGTTGTATCTTCATTTTCTCCTGGCAATTCGAAAACGCATTTCAATTTTGCATCCATAAAACGATCAGCTGGCAATTCCTTCCACTATTTTATTAAATAAATTTACAAACGATATTTTTTTCCTTTTTCTATCAAATTTCTTATAAAATTTCATTTACTTACAATATTCACACCTTTTCCGAAATCTTCTTCTACATCTGGAGCAACAATACTCTGAATCATAAATTTATGTTTGCATCTTTCGTAAGGATCAAAGTAGTTGGTTGGCTGTAGGGAAACTAAAATTGATTTGATATATATACTCTCTTGATATTTGGGAAAACAAATGATTTTCCTTACTTTCAACAGTAACCGTTCCACGTGAAGGCACTTCACCGTAATTCGGACGTACACAATAACGCTTTGGAGCAGTTGTTTTTATTTTAAACAAGATGACCTCATCCGATGGATTTGTAAGTTTTAAATTAGTGGTTACTGGTTGATTAAATGGGCCTAAAAATTAAAAACCCAATTATATTGAATATAAATAATAAAAGTTGCATTCTTATATTTAATATGACGGATTAGTTGTTCCAATATCTTATACAATCCTTAATAAATATACAAAGTTTTTATATTTAGGCCGGGGGGAGGGTGGGAAGGGTTTGGCAACAGATAGCAAACGTACACTAAAGTAGGCCAAGTTTTTCAATAAGGATATTCTTCTAAAAAGAGGACAATACACATTTTGTCATCTAAACAAAGAATATCACTTATGTAGTAAAACTTGTGCACACGATGGTACTGCTCAGGTCAAGTATCAACACTACGGTATTTGATGCTTTTCCAAAGCAAGTGAATGAGTTTTCCAAACGCACGTTTAAAGTCACGGCTGGATTTGTGCATAAAACTATAATATTAAAACAAGGCTTCTAAGGCCTCTGGCATGTTAAAGTGCCAAAAGTGGCAAAATAAATTTACAAAACCAAAAAAAATACGAGTAAGAAGAAAACGAATCTTTTCTATCCATCACCGTTATCCTGAAAAAGAAGGAAACATATTTGTAGAACAAAAGAGAAAATTCACATTGTGCGCCTGTTGTAGTTTAGGAGCAAAAAAATGCAGAAAGCCGGGATGTACAATATACGACCGATTTGACTCGTATATTAAATATCAACCATTTCTTGCCAAATTTGCACTGGAATGAATGTCTTTATTTTTGCGCCGATGACTAAGTTTACCATAGCAATTGACAGACAGATGGATAGACACAGTATTTCTAGAACGATTCAGATTTGATACTATGTAGACTTAATATGGTGTCTAAAACTTCTACCTAAATGCTGCAATGATAAAAAGACAAAAATAGTGAAAAGAATGAAATTTCAAAATCCTACAATGTTGGATAGGCTTGGCCGATTTTTCCGTTTTTGTACAGATACTGCAGGGCAGGTCGTAGAATGCAAATACAAATGTTTACCATTGCACCTATTGCGGTTTATAAATAACGAGTAAAGAATCTAATTTTTCTTATTTTTGAAAATAGAGATGGTCTTAGGTCATGTTGGCTTGTGGTTGTATCATTTTGACTGATTTGACTAAATTTCAATACCAATTCACCTGCAAAAACTGCGCATCTTTATGCCCAATTTAAAGCCAATCGATGAATTTTTCCAACCACAAGATTACTGGACACAGACAGAAAGACAGACGTACATGCTTAGACGATTGCATATAGATACATGCTTATAAACGATTAATGCTGATGGATATTTAATGCAAATAAAAAATTGTTGAAAAAACGCAAAACAATAAAATACAAAAAAAACAAATAAAACTTGAAAAAAATAGCGGGCATGCACATAATATAGTTCAAAAACATGGCTAACACGTGTGTAGCTTTTAGCAGCTTAATTATTGCATAAATGACCATAAACGTCTTTTACTACTAAATAATTTTTATTCTAGCGAACTAAATGGCTAAACGAAATAAAAATATGTCTTATTTTCTAATATTATAAAATCGCCCTTTAAGAAATTCTTCATACTGTTTCCACCACCTATCCACAGTCCTTTTAAGGTTTCTCACCTAAATATTAAATTTCATAATAAAATTCTAGATAAATTATTGATTTTTTTTTACTCCCTATGCATAAACTTAACACCTTCTAAGCTGTATGCAAGTAATAAAATTAAAACTAGAACATCTCAAAACAAAAACAAGAACAAAATAAGAATAAGAAAGAATAACTTTAACCCTTAATTATTGACAACTTTAGTGTCATAATCGTATATAAAACACAACTAAGTACTATATCTTTCTATTACAGAAAAAAGTACCAGGAATTAGTCGAGAAAAACTACGCGATAAATACTCGGTTAAATATTCTTTTTTATTTATAGTTATTATTATAGTCTAAATTGAGGCTGCTGTGCTTAACTTTAGCGCTATGCCATAACGAGTTTATATACAGCAGCTATTTATTTTATTTGGTAGCAGAATTATTTTTAATTCTGAATACACCGAAGCCGAATCTTTATTGAACTAATTCCCGAAACTTTTTACCTAACAGAGCGTAGGTACGTATCTTGCGAAAGTACATATACATCGTAAGTATACATTGGTAAGTCCTAAAACTTAACCTAAACAATGATTGAACGGATGTTCAAGGTGCAAAAAAATTTCTTTTTACATATATGCACATTTCTTTAACATGTATATATATATATATATATATTTAGTTATACGTACATACATACATACATTTATGATTAATTATTTATATGAATTATATATATATATGTGTAATTATATATAAATATATATATATATATATATATAGATATATCTATATATATATATATA
>KK502411.1:2361331-2406013 GCA_000688735.1 Glossina austeni | reverse complement strand
TATATATATATATATATATATATATATATATATATATATATATATATCTATATAGCAATAGCAATATATATATATATATATATATAGATATATCTATCTATATATATATACATATATATATTTAATTATTTATATGCATTCAGATAATTATAAAATTTTAAATGTTGTTGATAAACAAATGGAACTTGTTTCAAACAAACAAATACAACAACAATTTATCGCAGAAGCCCCCAGTCGAGCGAAAATACCAGATGAAATATAACGAAGAAGAAATAGGTATTTGTTTTAGAGCGAGCATTGGAAATTTACCACAAATGTTTGATTAATTTTGGGCGCATCAATAACCTAAAAAATTGAATGTGGTTAACATGATCCTTTTGCTGTACGATTGTAAAATTATCTCACATTCTTTAGTTGCGAGCATAAATGAAAGACAACGATAAGAATGAACAGACGGGAAAGGTATCCATACATATAAATATTATATATATATTTATATCTCGATATATGTGACTTTCGAATAATAAAATTAGTATAAATCCACCCTTTAGAAGCGAATATTACGTTTTCGCAAAAAAGATTTACTTACTTTTTCATATAAAAAACATTAGATAATAAATTGTTGTAAATGAGCAAATTTTTAGTAATTTTCTTTTTGGCTCCGTTTCAAATAATATCACATGGGATAAATATAAACACCAACGAACAGACAGGCGGGTATTTTACACATGGCAACAATAACTTTAGTGCAGAGTACGCATGGAATTTAAATAAGCTCTAATTTAATGGTAATGAATGAATTTAAGCAAAGCACTAGCAATGTTGTAAATGTTCAAAAGATAACATTTTCGACTTCAAATACACACCCAAACTGAATGAATACTTATACTTATACCATTTATGTTCTACAAAGCGGTACGTTATCGACAAACTGTAATTTCAAATTTTCTATCCTATATAAAGTATCCACGGAGCAAAAGAAAAATGTGACATTTGCCTTTATTTTATATTAAGTAGCTTGATTTAATTTTGCATTTAGAAGCAAATTAAGAATGCTTTGACCCAGCAGATTTCTATCTTTGCTCCATCTATTCTTGTTCCAAAGAAAACTAAACGTGCTCGTATACTTTTCTAATATAAAAGATATAATTTGTTTTATTTTCCACATCTTCACATTTGTGGGTAGATTCTGAGCTCTTTTTCTAAGGTTTACCTTATGTGTGATGGAAAAAGCAATTATCTAGCAAACTCCCGATTTTCTCTTAGAAATGGATTATTTTTTCATCTAAATCATTTTGTAGATTTAGAAATCAATTAGGTAGACTCGCAGCAACGTTGCTGTTTCGTTTTTTTACTGCAAATTCTTGTAGCATACTTTATTGCGCCTTTCGTCCTGAAGATGAAGATGTTCATTTGCTATGTAGAGCTGTTATAATTTTTAGCTTAGTGTGGCTTTATTTTGACAAAATCAACTAAATTTTCCACATTTTGCCTGCAGGAATAAATTTTCCAGTTCCCAGAATTTAATTACAGCATAAAAATTTAAGTGGGGTTCATCGCGAAGTATATATTTAATTTTTAAATAATTTGATAGCCTTCATAGTAGCGCGAAAAAGGTAAAATACATTTGATGGAATTGATGGAATTTTAGTAGCCTAAGATCAGCTTTTGTACGATGGGCAAATTAACTTTTCAGTCTCAACATTTTTCATTCAAAAAAAAAAGTATTATAAGAATTGTCCTGGGCGCAATTTTTTAAAAGTTCTCAAAATAATGTAATAAAATAGTTTGAAATCATTGACAAAAATTTTTTCATAAAGCATTCTTGCAATACTTTTTAGTTAATAGATTAATGTTGAATGAGAGCGCTATTCCTAGGAACATTAAAAAGACTGATAATGTGACAAATCATTTCTTTTAGAGCATGTTTAATTACTTTCGGCGCCTCGCCCAAAGAAGCCACACTTATTCTCTTTAGTTAATACTCAACAAATTTTATGCCACATATGCTCTCATATTCGAATGACTAAACGTAAGAATATCATTAAAAAAACCATAAAAATAACTTTCAACACCGCAAGTGTAAATAAGAAACCTTTAAATCAATTATTAAAGATGGCTCACGATATTGTTGTTTTTAGCATTAGCTGGCTTATCAAAGACGAAAAGAAAAGTCATTAGCCTTACAGTAATGAATATATTGTAAACTACATTTTTTTTTTCAAGATTTACTAAATCATTATTGGTATACGACTGTGACTTTACAAAAATATCGCAACTATGGAACAAGGAATATTAGTTAAGTTCAATTGACGAATTAACGTAACGTGCGCTTAGACTTTAATAAGAATTTTTCACATAGAAAATCTTGCCTATATTTGTTTTAGCCTAAATTGAGATATACATTAATTGAAGTCAAAATCTGAAAAATTTCCTATTGGGCAAAGAATATTTAGATAATCATAATAAACATTTGAATTTATTTTCAGACAGATTTCTTATAAGTTCTAAGTTGTTGATAACAATAAGTTAAAATATTCCGTTTTTATGACATTATGTCTGAATTTCAGTTATTGCAAATGAAGTACGCCCATTTAATATTTAAGGGAATAAATTATTTTATTTTTAGCAACTTTGCGAGCACAAACAATCGCCGTACGGAATTTGCTGATAAATCATTCATATTCTTTATTTGGCCTTTGGTGGTTATTTTTTTTTTGTGATATAAATGCAATAGCATTAAGGCATTTCCATCTTTATGTGATAGATATCATATATATATTTTCATATATTTATATATATATATATATATATATATATATATATATATATGTATATATATTCATATTCATATCTATGTATAAAGAACGCCCTTTTGTTCTAATATAAATGTTAAAGTATTTAGTATTTAATTGATTGAAACCGACCACATTTATAAAAAGAACTTAAGATACGTAAAGTTCAAGCTATGCTTTCTATAAATTTTCTTCTGTGCTGAATATAAAGAATATTTCCTTTTGATGGCGTTTCCTTATTTACGTGCATTTTTTCACTTTTATATACATACATACATAATATACGCATATATATATATTCTTTCTTTTTTTTTTTTGTAACAGACGTGACCATGAGGGATGAGTTAAAATACTTACCACGGAAGCGCAATTCAGATGGTGGGTCAATAATTAACTTGGCTTTTTTCTGGGCCTCCGTTAAATTGGCCATGATTTCCTTTCACTTGACAAACTTAAACTTTAGAAATAAGTATTTAGAATTTGTTGAAATTTCAATTAAGTTCTTTCTATCCCCGTCCCTTCTTCTTTTTTTTTTTTTTTTCTTTAGCTATCGGCCTTCGCTTTCGTTTTCTTCGTTGCGTATATAGTACGATGTGATGATGACTGCACGGGAATTTTATGCTTCTTCTATCGCGTTGACTACAAATTTATATCGTTGATGATTTGCTAGTAGTTTCACCGATATATTTCCCCTTTTTTCCTTAAGAACTGCCGGGTAAATTTAATACATTAATACGTGTTAAACCAAGACACCCTGCGAAATTTTGTCATCAATTTAAGACATTTAAAAGTTTTGCGCTATAATTAATAATAAACGTGAATTCTGTTAAAAATAATTTACGCAAAGTGCTGCTATTAAATTATTTCTCGAAAACACGTACAAAAAACCTTTTCCAGTTTTCCGTTTACTCTGCTCGTTTTTACTTTCTTTTTCTGCTTTTTGCGCATACAATGATGCCCGTCGACAAGATTTTGTATTACTTTATATTGGGGATAAGATTACCCCATTGCAAGTTAGGGCAAATATTAATGTTTTACTAAAAGTATTGAGCGTTCACTTTTTGTCAAAGTCTAAATAACTTCTTTTTATTCATTCGGTTTATTGTTATACACAGTAATTTGAGCTCTGTCGCCTAAATGATCACGCCTACGAAGAGTTTATTAATACAATCAATCGTACTCTATATATATTCTTGCTCAGCATGAAATTCTAAATTGATTAAGTCAAGTCTGTTCGTCTGTGCGGTGTTCGTTGTTGGCACTCTACTGGTCGCAAAAATGAAGATATCGACTTCAAGTTTGGTAGAAACATTGGAAGTTTTTTCACGCAGGTTGGTATTGAAAAGGAGCCAAATTAGTCAGAGTAGAAGCCCGCAGTGGAGCATAAACTGAACGCAACTCCGTTTTTCTTAATAAAAATTTGTGGGTTTTTGCTTGTTGCTCAGAAACTATAAAAGTTAAAAGGCTGAAAATTTACACTTTTACTTTCCGAAACACCCTACTCTTTACGTACAAAAGCGGAAAATCGGTCATGCTCACACAAAGTTGGAAAATTAAATTTTCTTTTTTTCAGTTTTTTGCGGTTATATGCTTATTTATCATAACGTAAGATGTATTACCTGGCTAAAAATGAGTTAATTCTAAAATGAATATGGTAGACCTCGCGATTTCTTTTTTCTTAATATTATTAATAATCAAGCGATATGGGTGTCAAATAAAAGAACTTGAAGGGTAGAATGCGAAAAGCATAGTGGTGGGTATGCAAGATTCGGACCCCGCCGAGAATACTTGTTTACCTTGATACTGGCTCTCCAAATTCTAAAAGCACAAATAATTAGCTTCAGAGAATTCAAGTTGAAATAGTTTTCCCTACGAGTTGCGTGTACCTTTACATATGTATTTCACTTAAGCATTTTACTTATGGAATTTAAGCATTCGTTACATCATTTTCTAAGATATGATTGTTAATAAGGAAATTGGGAATCCTCTAAATAACCCTTTTGTCTATGTTTTCCTTTTTTAAGTAATATTTTTTTCAATCTTTTTGTAGGGGTGTAATTTTCGATTTTGTTCCATTCCATTGTTGCGCTCCTCAAAAGGTATGTAAGAGCCACACCAAATATCCTTTGCATTTTTTAAAGATTAAAGTCTTACACTGTTATTACAATTACAATTAGAATATTTCTGCCTTCTAGATAGAAAACGCCAAAGATTTTGTATAAAAAATACTATTCTTAAACTTTGCAAGCAAACACGAAACATAAGCCATAGGAGATTAGGTCATCTTTTGCAGTTTACAAACTACAATTTGTTGTCTGAGGGTATTTATATATCCATTAAACGATTGCAGAGTCTGATATAACATCCCTGTTTTTGATAACATATCTTTTTCAAACGAAACTCGAACTAAACTTTTAAGTACTTCATCCTCTCTGTATATGTATATATCTGAAATATTTAATAAATATACGTAAATTTATATTAAACTATTAGTACCATTTTAATTTAAGTTTATTTTTTCATAACTGTCATACACATTTTTTGTGTTCATTAACTCTTTGAATTTTTTCGACAGCTTTAATATGGATTTTGTAAAATTTGCATTATATTTATGTATCAACCTTAAAATTTCTTTCAATTTTTAAAATTCGTATCCGGTCTGCGTCGGTTTTTTTTTCTTCTAGATCTTTTAATTGACGTGTCGACGCTAAAGTTCCCACAAATTCGTATTGTTGGGTAAGAAGTTGTCTCCGTAGGCTTATAACTTTGAGAACTATATCTCAAGTAACTTGTAAACTTTTCTTGTTTCTTAAAATTTTCTATTATTGTCACTTAATTTTTTTTAAATTTTATTAAATTTGTTAGTTATTAAAGTTCCGTTCATAAACTTTGAGGTTACAAGTTCTTCTATTTTGGTTAGTTACGTTTTCGCCGAGGACAGTATGAAAGCCTAAATTTGAAGCTAATCTTCTCAGTGGTCTTAGTAATATTTATTTCGGGCCCGTTTTTATCACTCTTCTTTTGCTATGTTAAATTTTTATCACATAATACATCTTTTGGCTGTTAGCGCAATGAACCAAGCAATGTAAAGGAATACAATGAAGTCATGCATATCGAAAGATTGGGTAAATTTTAACGAGCCTACGTGGGAATTGGCAAATCATATGGTTTTGTATGTGTAGAACTAAACGTAATAAGAAGAGAAAAATAGTATAAGAAATGAAAACAGCTTATTTCAAATTTAAAAGCCACTTATCTAATTTTATATTTCATACCACATTATTTAAAATCCTTTTTACATTATATTGCCTTTGGGATTTCGGCTTATAGTATACATTATTTTCCACAAAATTAAAAAGGACAACAAAGCTAATCAATTGTTGATTTAAAATACATTTGCCAAATGTTTTAATAAAGGAGTATTATGACAACGACTTTCAAATAACAAGACAATTAATAATAATAAAGGGTTTTCGACAACGTCATAAAATTTTTAAATTGTCTTTTTCATTAATAAATTTCAAAGTGATTATTTGATTCAAATGGTTTCTTATAAAATAAGGCAGGCAAGCGCGGTTTTTATTGTTCCGATGTCAACTATTGCCGGTTTAACTTATTGGAATATAAGCGAATTTTCATTGTGTTTCAACCTAGGAAATTGAACGCTATCTTCTATTTGAAGAAAAATATTATTCGTCGATTATGTAAACATACTGGTAGCCCTAAATTGGTTGTGAATACATTTAATAACCAAGTTGATTTTCATTGTCTAATAATAGGAATAGGAAATGCTCAAGCAATGACGTTGTACAATATGTTTTCATATCATAAAAACTAAAGCACTTTACTCAAAGAAGACTCTCGGAATCCCCATGTTCAGCGTTCTTTTGCAGATATCATACGGTTTGGTAGGAAAAAAAAAAGGTAGAAAAAGAAATAAACACAATTTACTTTAAATTTAGAAATTATTTTTTCTAATTTCTTTTTATTTTGTACTTATTTAAGCCTTTTTTATACCTTACGTATGCATATATTTATATATATATTATTTTATAAGGAATGACCAACAAACAATCAAAGCGATTTATTTTCAATGTAAAAAATGTGTATCTCAAATTAAAACGTTCAAGATATTCATTTTCTTTGTTTGTCAGCATAAATGAAGTTCTCACCGTGTTCTCTTCTTTTCATCTCATTTTCTGCAGCCTTTATTTCAATAATCAAATGACAAATTTTATTTGCCTTTATATTGACATTTTGTATCAATCCTTTTTATATATTCGTTGTTTATATTTATTTTGATTTCTTCATTTTTACTTGTCAATCCATATGTTTTTCTTTACATTTACATCGAGTTCCTTATTTTTTCTTATCGAATAACATGATTACGCGACTCTGCACTGTGTTTACTACTTGGGACTTTTTAGCCCGAAAAATAAAATAACGCATCATTGTGTTGGCCCCCTTACATGGACGAAACATAACAAAATTGTAACAGTTTGATTCTCTTCAACGCCTACTCCACTTAGCTTATTAAATATTCCTTTTGTTCTCAATATTTTCGGTCAGTAATTAAGTTCTTACCAGTGAGTAACTCCGGCAGAAGTGCATCATTGCTACTTGAAGTTCGTCAATACCAAATGGAAATATTTTTCACTCATCTTTGCTGATGCATCAAGGACCGATGTTGTACGCAGCGATTTTTGGTTCTCAAATTTTAATTAATTAGAAGAATAAATTAATATAGAAGCTTACTTCTCAAATCACTCATGCAGCACTATGTTTTCGGTTGAATAACTTGCGATCTTTGAACATATCCACTTAGCGAGTAATCAGCTTCAAAAGAATTTCCTTCTAGTTCCATCTCATTTCAATGATCGTGCTCCGATTTCTGTAGATTTGAGGACAATCCACAAAAACCACTCAATTTTATCTTGACAACAGTCGTGGAGTAATTCACCTTATGGTTGTTACTTATATTCTTTATTTGCATAAATAAATAAACCTCTTTGGCTTATCAATTGCGGACTCAGACGTGACATTATTTGCCTTATTAACAGGTTGATGTTTGATTACACGACATGTAATGATCATCTATTCAAAGTTAACACAGTGAATGTAGGGTCTTACAATCTCCTCATCGCATCCTGTTCGTCTGTCCGCATGTTTCCAGTTCTATTCGCCATTTCACACTTAACAAATTTGGTATATGTGGTCTTCATTACTGCAACAATCTTGACATTTTGTTCTCTCACAATTTAGTAGCTTACTTCGCAATCATTTCTTTTCTTAAATCGCGTCATCAAGACATATAAACATTTGCAGCCAGATGATGAATCTCCTCTCTTTTACACATTTTTCTACTCTCGCACTTATCAGTTCTTTCATATGACACTTTATACTCGTGTGCTACATTACTTTTTACCTTACGAAATTTACTCCTCGCTGTTCTACTCAACGTGGCGGACGAGTAATATGGATATTTTAATAAAATTTTGAAAAAATAACGTGGCGAACGTATAATATGCAAAATTAACAAGATATTAATCAATTATAGTTTTAATTACGAAATATAAAGAAATAATAATAATTATATGGTAAAACTAATCCTAGCTTTTTTAAGGCTTAAACAAAGAACTCTGTATTCACATTGGGCCTTTTTTACACATCTTAGCGAAGTGTCGGTTGTTGATTTGCTAAATAGAAGAAGAAGAACTAGAAGAAGAAAAATAAGAAGAAGAAGTATGAGGCCTTCATGAATGTCCAGTATATTTAGAAATTGATACGCAAATCATAATTAAAGTATAAAGAAATTGATTGCATTTCACTATTGTTTTTGATATAATATATTTTTCACAAAATTAAATTGCTCTAAAAATTCTATTGCTTGAGAGGCGCACTTCAAATTGTAAGAGTGCAAACTGTAAATGTCAATATTGGGATTATTAATGAATGAATCGCCGTTCTCGATATAAATCGATATATATCTCGAAAAGTCGAATAATTTTCAGTAATTGCTAGCCTTTTCTATATCGTAATTTGCTTTATATGTCATCATATAAATTAGACGACTATCATTACATAACAGCAGTTTTTTTTTAATTTATGAGAACGAAGAATAAATGAGACGCGAGTCGATATTTTGAGTTCACTAACTAAGCCTTAATACTTCATACTAAACTCTCAAATAACATATGTTTTTTGTTTATATTATAAAAATTGTGCATATTTGCAACTGTTTATTAAGGATGTTTCATCCAATTCGATTCTTAAGATATGTAAACAAAACGGGGACACAATCAAGAAAATACACAAGTGTAGCAGAATAGTTTATTTAATCCTATATCTCTTTACATATAAGATGTATTAATAGGTTGGAGAGTTAGACGAAAATTACTAAACCATGATGAACGAAGAATTTGAGTTAAATGCTTTACAAAATAGTGCTTCCGATAGTACAAGACAAAGTGGCAGCAATTCAAAAGCTGAATACTTTATACAACAATTAAATGCTAACAATTTTAAGAAATTGGCCTTAATTACAGTAATTGGTTTTATTGTCTACCATGGAATATTAAATTGGCAATACGGTATGTAGAACTAACGGAGTGGTATATAAAATGTATTGCAATATCTTGTATTGCAGGAAGTGACTCTTGTCAGTGGCTTCTATCAAAGGGGCGTTTTAAAGGCGATAATGAATGGCAACCATACGGTTGTATGATGCACAAATATACGCAAACGTAAGTTCTTTAACCGTGATAAGTATTTCAAATATTATTAACCTCTGAGTCAGAGCAGTGTTTATGTTTGTGGATGTTGATTGTACGGCAAACGAGTTGATAACGTTTACTTTACTTATTATTATTCTTAATATCATAGTGATACACGTCGTTGCTTGCGTTATCTGGCATTTTGGAGTTATAAAAATCACTTCATTTTTATCGGCGATTATTCAATTCATTTATTGTATAAACACTTTATAAATCACTTGCAACCCAATGATGATGACAACGGCTCAATGCTTTTGCAACCAGCCGTTGACACGGACTTCGAAGATCGTAAACTCAGCATGCGTGCTACATACATATACGCAGACGAGGTATCCGATCTACTGCTTGACCGATTGGTCAAATTAGAAGATGCAGAGGAAAATGCGGTTTTTGTTATTGGTTTCACTTATCGTCATTTCACATACGGCAATGTTACTGAAGACTTATTAAAAGCTTATAACAATAACCTGACCAGACTAGTGGTACCATTTGACCATTTGATTGCACAGAAATCAAAGGTATTGTGGAAATTGCAAGATCGGGTTAGTGAAGAAAAACTTGTTGACAATTGGAAAGCCGTGCTGAATAAAGATATAGATCGCTTGAACCAAGTGGTCCGTAGCGTTTTCCGTTATGCAGATATTACTGTTTGGGAAGCTGCTTGGCAAATATCGACCGGGTTAACGGATAGTGCGGTGGATGGCTATAAATTGTGCGATCTGGGGTTACGACAGTATACACAATTGTTGTTAAATATGTACTGCAATGATTACATGAACTATAATGATGGCAGTTGTTGCAGTAGCGCCGAACCTTATACTCTGCTTCAAATAGTTACATACTCTGTATTTGCAGTATGGTATATATTTATCAGTCATTTTTATGTTGCCGATGTTATTGTTGCGTTTCTTTCTTTTTAGTATTGCTTTGGTATGTGGCATATATTCCCGACGATGGCTGTTACATTTGCGTGGTCAAACCCTATACACACCCATGCAGGCTCAGCATAATGGTTTACATTGTGCCGCTAACGTAAATGGTTCTACTTTAAATTTGTCTAACAGCAGCATGGATTACACTACACCAGTTGTATCCTTGGCCATGTTAGGAATTATTATGGCTTACTTTTACATCTGTGATCGCACCAATTTCTTTATGAAAGAGAACAAATACTATTCGGAGTTCAGTTTTTGGATACCAGTCGGTTATGTATTTGTTTTGGGTCTTTTTTTTACGGAGGACTCCCGCTTTACCAAGGTACTAAATCGAGATCAGTCAGATGAATTAAAAGGCTGGATTTTATTAGTAGTATTAATATATTACATGACCGGGGCTCACCGTGTCTTGCCCATACACATGCATATTAAGCTCTTAATTAGTGGCTATCTCTTCCATACAGGTTACATGCATTTCGAATACATGTGGCAGACGGGTAATTCAAGTTTCGTGCGCTTTTTTCAAGTGATGTTTCGTCTAAATTTTATGACTGTCATTCTGTGTTTTTGTATGAATCGTCCTTATCAATTTTATTACTTTGTACCGTTGCTTTCATTCTGGATGTGCATTATCTATTTTCTACTTTCTTTACCGCCACGCATTACGGCTCAGTCTGTAGATGCAAATCCATTACATTACCTTTACTTGGTGGGTAAATTTGTAGGCTGTTTCAGTGTCATTACAATTTTGTTTATGTCCGAAGTATTCTTTGAGAGAATTTTTGTTACCCGTCCATGGAAGGCTTTATTTGTTACTACGGATGATGATATACATGAATGGTGGTATCAATGGAAACTGGATCGTTACACTATTATATTTGGTATGATATTTGCCGCTTGCTTCCATGTAGCACAAAAGTATAGTATTTTTGATGATAACAATCATGGGAATCTATTTGCTCGACGCACTTCCATTACCGTAACATTTTTGGCTCTTTTGAGTGTTGGTTTTTATACTGCATTCTCGTTTCTTTGTCGCAACGAACAAAATTGTGAAGAAATTCATTCATATATTGTTTTTATTCCCATAGTTGGTTACATTGTATTGCGTAATATATCGGGCATTCTGCGCACTCGCTATTCCACATTTTTCGCCTGGTTCGGTCGCATTTCGCTCGAACTTTTCATTTGTCAGTATCATATTTGGTTGGCTGCAGACCGTCATGGTGTTTTAGTGCTACTGCCCGGTTTTCCCACGCTCAATATGATTATTACTTCATTTATCTTTGTATGTGCCTCACATGAAGTGCACCGAATTACACAAATTTTACTGCCCGTGGCAGTACCCAATGATTGGAAACTAGTGACTCGTAATTTTATAATATTTTTGATTATATTAATACCCATTGCTCACTCCGATGGTATGTTTTGAATTTCATTAGAACACTTTAAAATGCTTGTTTGAATAAGTCATCTAAGCGCATCTACTTAAGTATGTATTTAGTAATAGTAAAGTGATAGCTTTAACAATCAGAATTTTTTTTGTTAGCATTCAGCTTTAAACCCTTCACCAGGGATAACTAAATTCTACAGTCAATCCGTTATAATGAATTGAGTAAGCTCTGATTCATTCTGTTATGTCCGTTCATAAAACTCCTACAATGTCCTGTAATTTTTTAATTTTATTTTACTTAGTTATTAACTTTTTTTTTTATACTGGAAGTACTTAAAATTTAGTTTGATATCGAATTTTTAGTAAACTGGGTGATGGGTATGTAATATACGGCTTTAGCCGATTCAATTTTTTCCTTGTTAAACACTTTCTAATGTATTATTCACTATATATATATATATATATATATATATATATATATGTATGTATATAACATGTATATATTTTATATATAATTTTTGTTATAAGTTATTAATTATTGTATTTTTATTTTATTTCTTTAGCTTACCTCAAGCACAAATTAGAAAAAAAAAGAAACGCAAGAAAAGTTTCCAAACAATAAAAAGCTCAACTATGAAATCATGATATTAAGTATATCAAAAATACTTGAAAGCAATAAAATCTCCAAACAATATATTAAGAATCAAGATCAACAGGTAATCAATTTTATAAAATAAATCTACAAAACTTCTAGTTGCTTGGATTTTCAATAATAAGAAAGATAATAAAGCATCAGAATTTTTTTGATCTCTAAAATTAATCTTTAGCGCTGCAAAACTGGATGATTACAAGGTACTAAGATGTACCACTTAAAGAAAAGAAAAAGAAACTCCATGTCGAAGTAACTGCAATAAGCATATACAGATTCACTAAGAAATAGGGGTATATTAATTTTCATATTGCCTTTGCATTATCGAAGTATGATGGGAACGAAAATTCCAGAATCGATTTAGTCATAAAAATTCATCAAATTTCAGTTGACTAATATTACATATATTTTTATTTGAATTCCACAAACATTGAAAAAATTTTGGAAAAAGTAAAAATTTGAATATTTATTAGATATCGGTTTGGGATTTGGTTTGGTTTTACTTATTCTTGGTTGTTACATTAGCTATATACAAAGATATGTATATGCAAAAGATATCATTGCTGCTCTTGCTTACTTATCGCCGGTATCACTGCTTGGTCATACAAAAGTTTATAAGTTTGGCTTAAGAGACTTACGAAGTTGTAAAGTGATTCGAACGAGAATTGAATATGTGAGATTGTATAATAGATTTTTAAATGAGCGACTTAAATGCTGACTTAAATACGTACTGATTTGGGTCAGTATGTAGAAATACAAGTACCAAGTTAACCAGCAAATCGCGCAAACAAGATGACTGTGCTCATTCGTTAGTCTATTAGCGTGCGTCTAATTGATTGGTCATTACAACTTACATTCTACAATCAGGAATAACGTAAGCAATACATTTTGACGACGAAAACCAAAAAAAAAAAATTATTACACATATTAATAGCGACACTCTACGTTAGGCAGCGGGTAGGTGTACGATGGACAATTTCTCGGTCACAAGGCTTGGGATGTTAATCCCGTATTTGGTAAAAGCATTAGAAGTTATTACAAGTAGGTGTATTATTAATGGTCAAAATGTCCGTCTACAGCATAACATAATACAACAAATATTGATTATATGATTGAATATAATTATTTCCTATAAACTACAACAGATATAACGATAAAAAGTTTTACTTATGTTCTATGTTCTAGGGTTGATGCAATACTTGTTTAAAAGATGAAAAAAATCGTCCACGTTCACCCATCATTATAAAGTAACAAAAATTAGTTTTTGCCGTTTAAAAGATTCGGTCATAGGCGAATATAATTTTTGCACTTGTTGCTTTTATACCCATCACTGGAGGATGCGCGGCATGTTCATTTTGCGAAAACGTTTGCAACGCCCAGAAGGAAGCATATTAGAGAGTATGAAAATTTAGTTCTTTTAATTTTTTGCTTTTTTAAGGTAACGGTAATAGCTGTAAAAGATTCGGTCATCAACGAATATAATTTTCTTATATATTTTATAGTCAAAACTATAAAAAAAAAAAAAAACTAAATGCTATACGCTTTATATTAGTTACGTCATTTATTACTGCTGCGATTAGAGATTTACATCCACAAAGTTTTTACAATGCAAATCCACATTCATCTCCTCTGGCCCTCTGATATTCTTTAAATTATTTCTAAAGCGACTACAAAAGTAACTTCGAGGAGAATTTCTTTGGAAGTTGCCTCCAACTGTAGTCACATTGATCTTATTTATGGTGAGCACAAATATTATATTGCCTCGCGATAGGTGCCTTCTTTCTTTTTTTCGTGTTTTCCCAATAGATACTCACAGTTTAGGTCGTCAATTGGTATAAAATTTGAAAGATTTATGTGTGTCTGAAATTTTGATTTAAAACGACATGCAGTGATTAGTGTTCTTATGAAGAAACATTTTAAAAGAAGGAACGATATGGATGGGAAGATATATTCTATTTGTCGCATGCACACACACGCTGGACCAGTTAAATGTATCAATTGGTTATTTCTTTTATAACCAGTTTCGTCAGCGACATGTGTCGGAAAGATTTTGCCCATACGGTGCAAGTTAAATGTATTTTAATTATGCCGAAAACGCTATAATATGTCTGCTTGCAATCATTACAGCACACATAAACAACACACACACACACACACTTTCAAGTATTTATTATATTCATTTTTCAATAAACCCTTCTAATCATGAAACATTTTAGAACCGAAATTGTTGAGGGTCCTCTGGGAAAGCAACCCAATGAAACGTCATATTATAACATGTTATGTGCGAATGTGTCAATAATAAAAACCAGCTAATAACAACAATAACAGACTCATCATTGTTGGCATAAGTGTTAAGGTATTTGTTGTGGTGCAAATTTTAGGCTAGTATCTCCTCTCCTTGCGATTTTGATATCTGTACATCAGTCAACAGTCAGCATAAACGCATTATAGCTGTGTTTTGCACACTAAATCATTGCGACGCACGTACACATTGCGTACGTGTATCGAAGTTGCTGACACTGATTAATGGCGAATTTTTTGGCATTGAAAAGATTTTTTATATTAATGCATGCTACAATATGCCACTGAATTTACAAGGGCATACTAAGTTTGTGCGAATGTAAACAACACCCAGAGGGATTTGAGATAGATCCGCGTTTTATTATGCCGATCGATACAGAACCACTTTCTGAATCACATTGTAAATCGATCTAGGCTTGTTCGTCTATTTGTCCATCTACCCGCCCGTGCGCATGTGTTCTTGTGTTCAAACTGCACGTCGCGATTTTAGAGATTTTTTTTTTTTTTGTGGAACTTGATGAAAGTTGAGGTTTGCGACACAAATCGTTTATTAACAGTACTTAGCCATTCCAAATTAGCGTGAAAACTTTGGATCGGATGGCGAATTTTTTTGATCCCCTTATCATAAGAAAACTATAATCTCTTTATGGTAAAAATTATGATTTTTAATTTTTCATGATAAAAATTGCTCTCACATTGACAATGTTTCTGATGAAGTTTGTCTTACGGTCCGAAAACTGTACAATCTAAATCTACATCTGCCTCTAAAGGTTAATACCACTGCACATTCCCTCCTCACGACGCATGGTAACCATTCTATTGAAGTCTTTTTTTGGGTACCTAAGCTATAACTTAAATAGGCTTCAAACTATTGTTAACCGTAAAACACGTTTTGTTTATAGCGTCAAACTTAAAGACCATATCTCCATTCCCGGTTATCTAAAGTTTAGGTTGCTTATCTACCTTTACAAAAACATTTAAGCTGCATCTGAAATCCTTCGATGATTCCTTGCGTTTAGAATGCGTTTAGAACAAAATTGATCACACTGCTAAACTCATAATGCATATTTTGTTGCTGGTAGAAATTGACTACATTAGCTGTATGGTATAGTCACTTATGTTATAGTTTCTTGCTGCACATGGAATGTATCCATGTCATTGGGTAATCGGGCTACGGCTTTATAGTTACTTAATAAATTAATAAATAAAATGAAAATCGGTAGGTATTAGTATTTAGGCATTAGGAATTGGTGTGAAAACTTTGGATCGGATGGGGAAATATTTTGAACCTCTTATGATATAACCAGTCTTACGGAAACTGAATCTTTATATGAGTTTTCAAGGTGAAAATTGGTTCATAATAGCAACTTGATAAAGAAGTCAACCATAAAAAAAAATTGAATGACCCACATCAAAAATAACTCTTTATATGTCAAAGAGGTCCCTGTTAATTAACCATAGAGAATTGGAGAGGAAAGCAAACATTCGTGCAAGGCAAACTCGAATTTGTGGTATGTTATACAAGGCAAAATAATAAGAACTTTGACAAGTAAATAGAATTTTCTAATTTTAGACAAGCTTGGTCGACGTTTTAAGTATTCTTCAATACGAGGCTTTTCTTCAAAACTATGCAGTTACATAAACATAATGTAAAAATTTTGGCTCGGTTTGGTTCGAAGTGGTGTAACTAACTAACTAACTAACTAACAGTCGACTATAGCATTCTAAACTCGGCAAAAATATCCATCCATCCATCGATTAAATGACCCGCCTAGATACTCTTATCAGTACATCTATGACTTATTTTATCAAATTATAAGAGCGACGGGCATATATTTTAGAGCTTTTCAATGTCAAGTTATTTATCTGTATAGTTTTATAAATATTCGTATAAATAAATTTATTGTAAACCATTTCTTCTTAAACTTACATTACAACTTGATCTGATATATTTTTTATTAAAAACTCTCAAATATTTACATTCTTATAAAATATTTAATAACAACGGTATATAAACTGAATACTAATTTAAGTTAGGTCCATCGTGGATTATCGATTATAGAACAGGTTCCTCTAAATAGACTACAACATTGTCAATTTTTTTTAAGTTTCGAGACCATAATTGTTACTGTTAATGTGAGTTGTCTCTCGTTTTGATCTCGCATGTCCTTTGTCTCGGCGGGGGAAGTGCTAGATTAGGGTAGTGCTAAGTTTTGAATTGTACTAATAAGTTAACATAACGGACGACGGGTTTGGGGGGCTACGATAGTTTTGTTAATAGGTAACTTGGCGGATATCCGAAACAGGTGACTTCCACTGTCCTCCGAATTGAAGGACTGACTATTTCCGCCTTGTGTTTTTCTCTTCCTCGGAACGGATCTGCTAATCGACCAACACGCCGTCACGTGAAAGCTTTGTTTTATTTCTGCTCTCGTTAGCTACGTAATATAAAATAACGAGCGAAACCTTAAAAAGAAAGAAATTTTCTTGTGGGAGAGACACCTGGAATCCGGTGAAGAAGATTATCTAGCATCATTAAGATCAAAAGGAAAAAAAAAGACATAAAAATAAGAGAAAAACGACTAAACACAAAATTTTGGGACAGTGAGAAAAATAGCAACGAAAAAAATATGTTCACGGAGTGAAAACAAACTTAATTAACATGCAAGTCGGAGGTATTAAACAACCTGCACAAAAATAAGAAGGAGTGGAGAATTGGAACATGCACATGCACATTTTGGAGAAACAACAACGAAAAAAAACGAACAAAATATACGCGATCGTCCGAATCAGTAACAGAAACATCCCTTAAAACCGTAGAATAGTCACCCCACAAGAAAAAAAAGTAAAGTGGGCGGAAATGTGTATGTATAACGACCATATAAAAAAAAAAAAATGATGTACTTACTAATCACCATCGACAAAAACAAATCAATCGTTTACATACCATACATATAATCCAACACAGCAACGAATACGAGTCGAATCAATAACGAAAAAAAGGATAACTCTGCGAAACGGTTATCGGCGTGTACACTGATGCACTTACGAAGGAAAAAAAAAACAAAAAAGTGAAAATAATTGGAATAATATTTTTTGTGAAAATATAATCATCAAAAAAGGAAGAAAGTGTGAAGAAAAATTTTGAGAAATAAGAACGTAAGACTGCAAAGAAAAATTGGACAAGCTGTGGAAAAATTGTTGAACAAGGCGCTTAGCTTCCGAGTAAAACAATGGGAAAACCCCGCCGAAACAGCCCTGCGAGAAGCCAAGTGTGACACTTCAACCGGCAAGGAAGTCGGCCAAGAATCGAAAAAAAAAGCAACTACAAAACCAGCTAACAGTCCGCCGTCCGTCCGTCGTCACCTAACAACATCTATTTTCCTTTCAATTCCGAGACAAGCCAGAAAGACCCCAGAAAATATATGCATGAAGCAAAAAAAAGAAGAAGAAAAAGGTTCAAGTCAATGTTAACCTCAACAAATATCGAGAGTATATTATTTTGCAACGCCGTTGTTAAGTGAAAAAGAAAAAAAAAAATTTTTTATATAAGCGACTTTTGGAAAATTTATCGCTCTTCCACAAGGCGGGCGGGCAGAGTTTTTTTATGTTTATTTTCTTTGCTTAATCACAATCGATCGAAATTTGTTGCAAAATTATAAGTCCAAAAAGAAAGGAGTAGTCTCGGTCTGAAAAATGCGTCTCGCGAGTGGAAATCAACCAATACATAAAATAATTTAAAAAAAAAAAGAACGGGGTCGTCTTTGGTCGGCTTGCGCAGAGGATTTTGTGAAGTTTGCACAATAATTGTCAGAGTAGCTAGAAACGTGGTAGTGGATGAGGTTACTTTAGAACACACGGATTTTTATTCGAGAGCAGAATACTGATTGTGTAATCAGCTCAAAGCTCCATTATCATTATCATTATCATTCAATGACTTATGATCCGACAGCACAGGAATATAAATTAGTAGTATTTGCAGATACCAGTAGTTACCTGGTTGGCTTGGACAAGAGGCATGTATAATTAGTATTCCTTCGTAACACTAGAGGGCGATACCCAATTAACAAAGCCAGCACGCTACACTTGGTCGATAGGGATAACAGGAATGAGCATCAAAGAAGAAAAACGGGAGTGGTTAACGTCCAAGACTTTCGAGTAATTTTAATCAGAGTAACGAACGAAATTAACATAAAATAATTAATAGTTTATGTCCTTAAATGAATAAAATAAACCAAAATTAACTAGAAATTGAGAGCGGAATAATCTAATTATTTATAATAAACTGAATTAGAGTAGCAACTCGGGATACAAATAAGATCAATACCATAAGTAAATTAAAACATAATATAATTAAAATATAATAATATAAAATAATCTGCAATAAATTAACATTACTACGTTAAATTTTAAATAAGATAAAATTTATATAATAACCAGCAATAAAAATTAAGCAGGAACATAAAATAATATAACCAAACCAAACCAAATTTAAGGGAAAAGCTTAGTTAATAAAGACGACATTAATAAATGGAAATATAACAAAGAGCCCAGTAATCTATTAAAAATAAATTGAAAGTTAAACTAAAATATAATATCGTAAAATATAATTCAAAGAAATTTTAACTAATTTGCAATATATCAATAAACTATTTAAAATAAAAAAAAAATATATATATATTTTTAGACTGCAATAACGTAGAGTAACTCGTAATAAAATAAATTCGATATAAAAAAAAAAAAATAAAAATTTTAAAATAAAATAATAAATAAATCTTGCTTTCATTGCCCCCTTCCGCTCATCTCTTAATTCTTCTGAGCGTTTGAAAAGAAATCTTATCAGAGCGTGATAATCTAAAATCTCAGGTAGCGAATAGATTCTTAGTATCTTATAATAGTGCCCAGTGAAATATTTATCCACAGTCGGAGTTCACTCTTCCCAGATTCCCAGCAAGTAGTTATAATCTTCCGCGGGGGATTCACTCGCTCTAAGTGGTGGAGTCCTCGAATAGGAATAGCAAATTAATAAAGAAATTTTTCGGGAAAATGCACAGCGTGTCCAAACTTTCTCAAAATTTGCCAATCGAGACCATATGTATGCACATAGTATGTTACGATGGTACAACTTGGATGAAGTTCACATTTTACAAAACGGTACTTGTGACAATTACTAATACCAATATTTAATTGTACAGCCACACTCAAATAAATAAAGAAACACTCAGGATATCTAATGATCTTCTGGTCGGACTGGTCGGACCTTGTCCGACATAATGTCAACTTTAAAAGTAATCCGGTCCAATTCCTTGCGGCGAGATGAACTTAGGGGAGTCCGGTCTGGATACCAATGGCACCGTGCAGCAGATGAGGCGTCGCTGGGCTTAATTCATCGGCAATGAACACAGGCCAGACGTTTCTGATCGATTGTTAGATCTGCAAACAGAGTATATTACCAGACATCGATCATCCTCGGCAGTCGATGATACGGAGATGAACGGGACGGCACAACACACGCTATCTAGCGCTTAGACTCTACACGTGCCCATCATAGCATCTATACCAAGCAACAAATCTACAACGTCAAGGACATTTCATTCAAACACAGCAGCTCCTCGCAATGAAAGCAACGAGAGTTGCACCAGTCGGAATTAACGGAATTTCACCAACAGCTGTCGACCCGAGTCCACTCATCAAAATAGTACGCAGATGGGGGCTTAACTTCGTCAGAAACCGAGAGCCTCGGTACTTGTTGTACTTGCACCATAAGTGATGTAGAGTTTTATAAATGGTGGTGGGCCCTAGCCGAAAATAATGTTTTTATTCGTTAGGTTTGCCAATTATTCGTTAATATCAAAACCTTATTATATTTATTTCATGGGTAAGCCAATAATATCTTTTAGTGCCACGATATAAGCAATTATGGGATACTTGTACCATACTCGATGTTGTAGTTACCAAAAAAAGCAACTATCCCTTATATAGGTACAGGTTATTAAGTTTGCAGTGTTATGTACAAAAAATTCTCCTTCATTTCAAAGTATACGGAACAACATCGCTCGAGCGGCTTACTGTTTTTGATAGAGAAATAGAGTAAAATCCTGTCATAAGAAGTCATTTGAAAGAGCTTCTAGAGTCAAATAATTAAATTTTTTCATTAGACAATAAATATTGTGTTTTTTCTCTAAATAAGCAAATGATGATTGTTGGGATAATTAAATAATTTTGCAAGCAAAAAATAAGTTGCATTGAACGAGATTTGGTTTCGTTTATACTTTTATGTGATCGCAAAGTGCGAATTATTTCTGTTGACTTTGGAGACTTAAGAGAACGGAAATCATTCCTGCATCCACTCTATTTATATATTTATTTAATGTTTATGATCTTGGTACAAGAATGCAATTTAATTATTATTTTATTTTGCGATATGATATTGACACTAATAGTTATCAGTTATTTGCTAGATATTATGGTAACGGAAATTTTAATGCAGAATGAAAATTTTAATGCATTTCACTCATTTTAAAAATGATTCCGACTATACGTAATCTATTACTATGCACATACATTCATTCACATATTCACATCGCAGAGTTTCAATTCAAGGTGTTCTTAAATTTATAATATTCATATTCCTATGACCATTTTTCTCGTGTCATCATCATCATCATCATCATCATCATCATCATGATCATCGTCAGCAACGTTGTCATTGTCTAATAAAAACATGTCAAGTACCTTTTAAATGCATTTCTTGTTGACTTTAAGGACACTTGTTGTTGTATGTTTTGCGCCATTTTGCCCGTATTTTAAGGTTAACTAGAACGAACGGCAGCACAAAATCTTGTTTTTTTTATTCATTTTCCTTTTGCGGCCACTTAAACATAACGTTGAATACATGCATTACTACGTGTAATTATTATACCTGTGTACTGACTGACTATGTGCTGACGCGTTAAAAGAGATAACTATGTGTGGATTAGATGAGTAAACAAATATTGTATGGAAATAAAAGGATCTGCATTAACAATAATAATAATCAAAGGGAGCGCACACATTCTTTGTATATTCTTAATATCAACAGGTAAGACTACGTCTTCATCATTGCGTCCCATATTACAGAATGTAATGTCCATGTTAAGTGCATTCGAAGTAAGTCAGTAATTTACTGATCATAATTAATTTATACATTCATTAGCCTTCTTCATATATATATATATATATATATATATATACACATTATATGGTAAATTGGCTAATTTTGTTCCCTGCCGCATTTCATGTCATTTTACAAATTCATTCAAGCACATATGTATGTAAGTTTGCGTGTAGCCAAATTGATTATGCTAATAATATAATTGATTGTGCATTATGCGTTCACATCATTGAAACATAAGTTTGAGCAATCAAATGGCTAAGAGAACAACATTGAAACATTCGATAACACACAATATATGTAAATATGTCACTTATATAAAGGATTTACTATGATATTAAAATGAGTTAAAACTTAAGGAAACACAAAACATACTTAAGCGATTTTTCTTGCAATATAAGTAATAATTAGGCAAATTTAGTGGGGAGTGGCTCGTCATCGTTCGTGTCTATTCGTGCCTATATAGGGCGCGCGAGCGAGCGAGCGAATAAATATTTAACTGTCACCGGCTATCCTGAATATCAATGGTTTTCATTCCATTGATGAGAATAATCTGACCCGCTCGGAGCAGACCATTCGAGACTTTAACATGAACAACATGAGCATAGGAAGTGTGTAATTCCATGGCAGGTAACCGGTACACCTTGCTCTGGTAGTTCGCACTATAACGCCTTTGGGCAATCGCCATTGCGCAGAAACAATGTTCGAGGGAATGTATCGACACCGCAATGCCGTCCTCCCAACCGTACTTCTACGGACTTCTTCCGGAGAAACTCAAATATCAGGTGAAAAGTGTGCGACCTGACTACATAGAAAAGTACTGGCCAACTTCTCTCTATGCAGAGTTTCAAGAGTCGGAAAGGCAGGCAATCGGAAAGTTATATTACTGCGTAGAAAACGAGCCAGGGATGGAAGTCTATTCCCTCCTTCGTAATGTTCCTGTTAAGATATGTACGTATGTAAGAAAAAGCACAAGAAGGAAGAACTAAAATTATTAGAGCTACATGTTAACTGAAGCGATGATAGCACCCCAAGATAACCCACATTTCTATGGTTCGTGTCTTCACTAAAAAGTCTTTGCTACGTTACAATTTATTGCGAAATAAACAGCAAAGATGTAAAATTAAATAATATTAGCAAACGTGCATATATAAAACAAACTAATTCTCTAACTACAAACACAACCAACCAAAAATGCTTAGTTATTGCTAGTAAATCTCATGCAAATCTCATGCAAATGTACGTTACAAATACTGAAAGAATGCAATGCTAAAATCGTGTTATAACCCTTTTTAGACTGCAGATTTTTGATATGTCGTGAAAAATGCTAAAACCTATCAGAAAAACCCAATTTCATTAGCCTCATCCCGGTCCATCATCTCGAAATTCACCAAAAACCGGCTCTCTCCGTATACCCAAAACACTAAATTAATTATAAAAAATTTTTACGAAATAAGTCACATGCAGTTTTTTGATATGTCTTAAGAAAGGGTAAAGCCTATCAGAAAAACCTAATTTCATTAGCCTCATCCCGGTCCATCACCTCCAAATTCGCCAAAAACCGGCTCTCTCCATATACCCAAAACACTAAATTAATTATAAAAAATTTTTACGAAATACAAGCCACATGCAGTTTTTTGATATGTCTTAAGGGACGCTAAAGCCTATCAAAATAACCCAATTTCATTACCCTGGTCCCGGTCCATAACCTTGAAATTCGCCAAAAACGGGCTCTCTCCATATACCCAAAACACTAAATTAATTATAAAAAATTTTTACGAAATACAAGCCACATGCAGTTTTTTGATAAGTCTTAAGGGACGCTAAAGCCTATCAGAAAAGCCTGATTTCATTACCCTGGTCCCGGTCCATAACCTTGAAATTCGCCAAAAACGGGCTCTCTCGATATACACAAGATCCAAAGGCTCCAATAGGTTCCAATAGTGTTGCTAACGAAATGTTCGATAATGTTTTTGTCTTTTTTCGGCATGTATTTTTAAGATTATACATTACGGGCACTCGTTTGCAATAGTAGTGCGTTTGTCCATGCACTTGCTCAAGAAGTTATATATATGCATGTTATTGAGTTGTCGGCATTTTTCTATATGTGAATCGCGTACTATTTTATTCAAAACATTCTATAGGCAAATAGAACATATGCTATGGCAAAAATGTTTGTGTGCGCTTGTGCGTGCGCTTGCTGATTAGCAGCCACTTGCCAACTGTCTGCCAACTTTTTGGCCATCTTTTTAAAAATTAAAATTAAGTAAGCACTTTTTGCATTTTATTGACAACTTTGTTAAACGAACAACTAAAACAAATATGGCTATTGATGCAAATGTGCTGAGCTTTTTGTATGGAGCTATGATTTTAATTTTGGTTAGTATTCAACTTGTTGTAGGAGAAGGTTAAAAAACAAATCCATAGATTTTGATGAGTTTTTTGAGCTCCTTGTCCTAGTTTTAATTAATAGTAGGGGCATCGAAGTAAATAAACATTCAATATGTAAAGAGAAACAGTAAAAATTCGTTGCTCGCTCATTCATTCAAAACCAATCTAAAAAATCGTGTTCGTTTAATGAGTTAAGGGAAAAACGCTCTGACAAACGTTTTACTTCAATTGATATTAAAAATTCCTCCACTAAATTCCTCCATTAAATTAGGCTTGTTGTGCATTTTTGTTGTTGTTGTTGTTGTTGTTGTTGTTGTTGTTGTTGTTGTTGTTGTTGTTGTTGTATTTACTATCTATATATCTGGTTATTTTCAAGTGTTTTATGTTTTTCGACTCAATGCCTACTTCCTGACAATATGGGCTTCTATGTCATCGAGCTTATGTTACCGAACTTATTTTTTTCAAACTTTATTTGAATTCTAAAAGCAGCCCGTAATGCCGCAAAATTATTTTTCGTTTTTTTCAATAAAGAAAATTATTATTTTATATTTTAATATGGTACTTGTACAAGCCGGTTCTCAATTTCCGAAGCCACTCGAAGAATTTGATGATGATCCAATAGGTTACAAACTGACATCGAAGGGATTACTGTTGCTACAAGAACTACAAGATGCCGGGGTAAGAATCGAAAAAGAAGAGAGATTTGAAAAGTATATGAAAGTCTTCTTCCATTCATAGGATGGCTACATACGTGATGCCAATTGCGCCACATGTCGAGATGAGAAACAAGCCCCGCAGCCAAAGCTCAAAACCAAAGGGATGGCCCGACGCCAACGGATAGTGGAAAAGCGAGCCGAAAAGAAAAAATTTGTGGAAAAGTAAAAAAAAAAGGTCTACGTCTACGTGTGAAAGATTGAGAGGGGCTCCTGTTATGATCTGAAACAAAATTTGACGACCATTTAATAAATACGCTTAAATGCATTTGTTTTTGCCAAAACATTAGAGAGCTTCTTATTTATTTTTAGAGAAAATTTTGAATATATCGATAACTCGGTAAGTGTTACACATATGGGATCAGAGAATATCTTAAAAAGTGTACTCTAATGGAGATGATAACAATTTGACACACCGTTCGCTCCTCAAATACCTTCAGCGAGTAAGGAATTGCTCGTCTTTCAAAAGGCCATTTTTCTTGTTGCCGATCGATAAGCTAATTAATAAACATTAGCACTGTTATTGATAACACGTAAGCAAAAAGTCGCAAAGGATCCTCTTTTCTTCTTCTTCTTTTGAAAGCAAAGTCTTTTGGAGCAAAATGGTGGAACATCTCTCATATATTTCTGCGTTCCTGGTTTTACAATATTGTTTGTTATTCTTACTTTAGGTACTTTATTGGGGACTGAGCAGTCTTCGACTGCACAAATAGTCAATTACGAAAATATATGTGTATGTATGTCAATATGAAAGCAGAAAAGTTTCTAAATTGTTTTTAATCAAAATATTGAATGCTATTACGTCACATTTAGTCACAAATTTGAGTTGAAATCTAATCGCCAAAAACATCCGACATAACAGATGGAGTAACTTATCCCGTTAAAATTGAATGCTTCTGCATGTAATCAATTTTCCAAATTGATCGGGTGATGTAGATTTTAATGCCTAAATATAGTTTGACAAAATTGACATCGTGTGAAATCAAAACAAACTCATCGTTGAATTTCAAGTCGAATCTGAAAATCTGCACACGGTTAACGCTTCGTCCTGCCATCGCCTCTATTTATATATATATATATATATATATATATATATATATATATACATATATATGCACGAACCATAGTCTTCATCTTATATAAAGTAATTCGTACAATCGTTATATATATATCGGTATATATATATATATATATGTATATATCGGTATATATAAAAATCGAATTCTGTTATTAAGCGCAACTAAGTTTGTAAGGGCTTTCTTGGATCAATGATAAAATGAAGAGTCTCGTTCGATAGCAGATCAGTCGAATGATTTACGTATATTCTCCAAAATGTTCGCGACCTAGTGAACCATTGTGCAACAATATGATATGTTATTTTTTGCAAAGAAAGATTGGTTGTACGCTTGATGGCGCTAAACAGAGAATGTGCCTATGTGTTCCCGCAATGCCCACTCTGCGAAACGTTTCGTCACAACGCGGACTCGCAATCCAAAGATGAGTCATTTGCATTAATGCTCCATTTGGTCTTTTGCACCGTTTAACAACAATTGAAATATCCTCGCGAATGAAACGGACTACCATGTGAAACAACCGATGAGGCAGCGAAAAATTGCGTGCTACCCAGCCATAAAAGTAGCGCCGATGCAGCGTTAACAGCTATTACTGAAGCACTTAGAGAAAACTTATAAACAACAACAATTTCATGGGTGCAAAAACAATAAGAACCGTTAAAAAAATTTGAAGGAATAGAAACTTTTGCATACTGCACGAACTTACCTTCTTTAACTTTCGTGAAAGACGAGCCATCGCGCGAACCAACTAAAAACGAAATCCTTTCATTAATTATTTATTTATTTATTTATTTATTTATTTATTTATTGTCTATATATATTTTGCAAATAAATTCACAAAATATGTATTTATCGCTTAGTAATTTAATTTAAGGTCTAAGATGATAATAAAGATTTGAACGGAGTAAACTGTCATGTTCCATAGGAGCGCTGGATCGAAGGATGATGAGTGTGTTCATTCTGTCAACACGTTTGCCATGCCCAAAAGGCAGATCCAAAGAGACCGTAAAATAGCTTCAAAATTTATCGGTCTATCTGTCCGTTTGCGCGGTCGCACAGGTCGCACTGTGGTAAACATGGTCCCGTTCGCAAAAATGCCGCAAAAATCGCCTGCAAACTTGAAAGAGAATTTAAAAATGGAATCAAACTTACGTAACAAACGTACGTAACAGATATTGCGAATACTTTTGGTTGTTACTCATAAAGTGCAACGCTTGGACGATACAAGTTTCTACGTTTATTCTGAAAATAGAGAAGGTCAGAAGCCGCGCCTACCCCACATTATAGAGTATGAAAATTTAGTTTAGTTTTTATACTTTTTTTTAGGATCATTAGGTTATCCATACAAATTATTCGGTTACCACCGAATATTATTTACTGACTTGCAATAATTTTTGATCTGCAGTGATTGTAAGTATATGGTTGTTGGTGGAATATATTATAGAAAATGGGAAGGAGACTACCTAAGTAAATCATAAAATTGAAGGAAATTTTAATTTTAATTTTCTTTTCAAACATAAAAAATTATTTAATTTAATATTTATGTGATAGAAATGTTATTGTTTTAGAGAAAATGTTGAAAAGTATTCGCTCTCTGAAAGGATGATCATTTCAATTCCCTCGACCAATTATGGTTAGTAGAGTTTTTTTTTAGGTGACTATGAGTAGTATCACGTAGAAAATCGAATTGATAAAAAAAAAGAAAAGAAAAAGAAGAAGATAATTTCCATTTTTAACACTTGCAATGTTAATTGTGAGAATTGATTGCATTTAATTCAAAAAAGAGAAAGGAAAAAAGAAAAAAGAAAAAAGAGAAAGGTAAACGTATTTGTTTACTCTCTCTCTCTCTCTCTCTCCTAAAAATAGAAATGTACAATTGAATGGGAATGGGGGAATACATATATATATATAGTGTCAGTTGTTCAACATATTAGATCCAATTAGAATCCTAAAGCCATTTGGGATTAAATAAAGTTATAAAGTAAATGCAATTTGCAATAATAACAAACTATTGTTGTTAGCAGTAATTGTATTTGTGGTGTGTTTCATACCAGTATCATACCAGTTCATATATACATATATACATATATACATAAATAACTTGATGGCTGCGTCTTTGCAAGCGTATATGTTTAAGGATGTTTGCATGCATCGGCATCAAGTACAATAAACTTAACCAAGAATGCATAGCTATGGATGAATACATACATATACGATGGGGCGTAGGCGTGCGCAGGGGTAAGCATTATTAGCATACAAAGACCCAAAAGTGCAAACTATCAATCCTTAGTACAGAAGACTTAGTGATGATTGTGTACATCCTCTTGAAAAGCTAATTAAAAGTTTTTGTTATTTTTTTTATTATCGTGCTTTCGTAAAAGTTCTCAAGAAACATACAAAGAATACAAACAAACAAAATGTTTCTCCTTCTCTCAGTAATAATGTTTCTCATCTTTTTTTATGTGTACACACACTATGGAATTCTTCAGATCGATCTAGAGCAGTCAGTATATTAAGTCATATCATAATCTTTGTTCTGCAATAAATGAAACGTTTTTTTTTTTTTGAGGAGCAGGGTAAGCAGGGAATCGAAACGCCCTAGCGCTAGTCAATTATGCTGTACTTTAATTAATATATCTCGGACGTTATACATAACTGATAGAGTCAGCGCCTAGCCTGGCGCCTAGCCTGCGTTATCTTTGAGTTGTTCGATTTGTATATATGTTGCCTGAAGTGAAGTTAACATGCCAATGGAAAACTTCGTGCCTTTTACTTTTGGCGACTTTTCTATTACCATTGCGTGCTTTACATTACAATACAAACCGTAATATGGATCGTGCTCATGATTGGAGCCGTGTGATTATGTGCTAGCACTCATAACCATGTATAACTATGCAACATTAACAGTAGACATGAAACGTCTTTCGCTCTTTCTTAGTTTCTTTAAAGGATCATGTGATGCGGTTAGCAAGCAACCTTTGCATGAGCGATCCCACCTCTACTCTTTACCTCTACTTTAAGACGGCACTATTCAAAAAAATGTTATTGCCGATGCACTACAAACACGCAAACATGCAAATAAATTTGTAAATGGATACAATTACCCATCGACCGGATTGAAGTTTTGGCGAACAGGCTACTACGAGCGTGAGCGCTAGAGTTAATGGGGATACTTTGAGGGTTTATTTTTGACAATCGCAGATCTTTATCATCTGTTGTGTATTAATATAATACTTGCACATACTTTTTTCTTAATTATTATTAGATTAGAATATTTGAGGAAAAATTTAATTTATTATTAGAAACCCATAAAGAAAACAATAAATCCCTGAAAAGTTGTTTCTTTTCTTCTTCTTTCTTGTGAAAAGTGTCTGATATTAACAAAGGCATTGTGTAAGGCATTGATTGCAATTTTTGAAAATTGCGTCACGAGATCAGCAAACATTGCATAAATAATTATGCGTAACATAAATTTCTTCGACATTTCTTCTCGAATACATTTTGGCGATATTTTAAGTCAGCCTCGTCAGACTTTTTAATCCCAAATTATAAGAATAAAGTTATGTGACTATTGGGAAAGTGCTCTTCTTAGGTTTCAGGACATAGTATACTGAAGGCATTTGAAGTCATCTCAAGTTTGTCGAGGCTTGCGATAGACGGGGGCGATCGATTTTTCACATGCAAGCAACTGTCACAGATTCATTTTGTAAACTTCGACATTTTGACAGATTTTCTAAAACAACTTCAAACAATTATTCTAAAATCATTTATCATATTTGTTGCTCTGAAATTCCTCGAGCCATAAATTGCACATCAAAAGGATAAAAAAAAAACCTATTTTCGACATTCATTGGGTGGAAATGAAAATTAAGTTTCAATTGAAATGATTCTGTCTTAACATCAGGACTCAATGGATTATAGTCTTTATATAGCCAAATGCCTAACAAACTTATATAGAAAACTTTCAGAGAAATATCGGGTTGAAGATCAATTAAAATCGTTATGGCAGTAAATTCAGCGGGCAGTAAAGTTACTGTTGAGCGTATCTTAAAGCGGAAACGACAACCGCCGGTTATTTATGTGCTTTATATTGCAACGTATTGCGTGGACGTTTATTCAACTCCTTTTGAAATTAAGCTCGCATACCTGAGCTGTGTGATGTGTTTTAGGACAGTAGTCGCTTTTATTTAGAATCCTTAGGACATCTATTTACAAATTGCCTACAGGAACTTATGTTTACAATGCTTTAACTTTCATTCTGTTCTTGTTCTTTTAAATATTGCGTTCAACTCTCTTGACCCAACTCTCTCGGCGCACTTTTGACTAACTGCCAAATACTCTGCAAATATTCTGCTTATACTCACTGGTTAATCCGTTTTCGTGCTAAATTTGTTATCGGTTGTTGTTAATCGTTTCGTCAGTCGTCAGCTGCATGACAAAGGTGTGTATATGGCTTTCCCTCTCTCTCTCTTCAGAATTTGGTTTCTTAGAATTTCATGAAACTTCAAATCATCAAATATGGAATTTTAGTAACCATACGATGCGAATAGAAAAAGTTATCCTAATAAAGAAATTATTTGTATGACCCCATCTAGGATCCACTCAGGCCACCGCTGGTGTACCATCCTATGCTATAAATCATCTGAGATATGTCTTCAAATAGAATATTACCGGAGCCAAGTGAACATATCTTTTAAACCAAGTTTTCTTTAATTATACCTTCGCGCACCTGTGCTGCGTATAGTGCGATAGACTCACCTTGCGTTGTATCAATCGATTCAGAATCGCTTTCTGATTCTCTTTTGTCTATCTATTTGTCCGTCTGTTGTCTGCCCATGTTTGTTTGTTTGTTCAACCAGCAATGCTGTGAAAAATTCAGATCGGATGAGGCAATTTTTTGAATCCCCTCTCATACAACCGCTCCTGCGAAAAGTGATCCTTGATATGGTAAAAACAATCAATTTTGAATATTTCGTGATGAAAATTGGTTTGCATTTTTAATTTGAGAGAAAAATTAAGTGGATTAAAATTAAACCACGTGAATATATTGCTTCGATCCCTATCCTTATAAGGGTGCCCTTTATGATGAAAGGTAGTGCGTATTGCATATAGCAATTTGGCAATAAATTAAGCGTAGGGAGTTTGCATCGCATAGGTCCGTTACTTAGACTCCACCATACATAGGGGTTTTCATGGGAAGCAAGCCATCTCATGGCGCCAGAATCTAATTTATAGGGGTTTTCATGGGAAGCAAGCCATCTCACGGCGCCAGAATCTAATTTATAGGGGTTTTCATGGGAAGCAAGCCNGGCGCCAGAATCTAATTTATAGGGGTTTTCATGGGAAGCAAGCCATCTCACGGCGCCAGAATCTAATTTATAGGGGTTTTCATGGGAAGCAAGCCATCTCACGGCGCCAGAATCTAATTTATAGTGTTTTATAACGGAAACATAATCGAAAAATAATCAAATCTTTGATATTAAATAATTTTGCTAAATGTGGGTCGTGTCAAGTCACCTTTTCGGTATTCGACAAAATATGCACTTCTGCGAAAAGCAGACTTTTACGCAAAAATAACTTATAATTATTGCTGTATTGTAAGGGAAATGTGTGAATAATTGGATTAGGCAAAGTGATGTAGGAGGGTATCTAAGGATCGGCGTTACTCTACTATAATTTTCTTATTTGTACTTTATTCGTTCTTGAATACTAGCTCCTCTATCCGCCTAAATCCACGAAAACTGACTGATATTCTGTTCATGCATTAAAAAAAAACAAGTGTTGACAAGACTAATATTTAGTATCCAAAAATTGAGTTCATCGGGCTACCGCCTCTAAGAGGTGTATTTAAAAGCTACATTCATCGAACGGACTTCAACTAAAAAAAAAAAAGTTTTTGCTTTTCGTAAATGTTAAGGTAAATAGAATACATATTAAAATTCTTCTCTTTTATAGCATAAGTAAAGAAATTCATTTAGATGGCTGTGTTAAGGCCTTCAAGTCGTTATTGCTTAAATCTTTCCCTTAAAAAAAGTATGAAGCTAAACACACCAGTGCACCAAATTTCGGCAAAAAATCTCAAAAATTTCAACTTTTCGATTGAACACAAGATACTCAAGATGAGAAGACAGACAGATGGACAAGCAAGCTTAGAATTACTTTCGCTATCGATCGGTATATTAAAAGGTGGGTTTAAATCATTCAAGTCATTCAATTAATATACCTTCGTACAGCAACCGATATAGGATATAATGAACAGTTAAGATGATATATTTTATTGTTGGAATGAATCGTAGCTATCTTCTAATAAAAATGATTCTCTTTTATGCAGTCTTTTATGTAATGTATGTAATATTTCTTAGCCCCATTTTAAAATATTTCTCATTAAAGTATTCCCGTGAATTTAATAAAGTTTTATAAGCTTATCACAGAGGCTATACTGCCTAACTGTTTATAACGTAGTAATGAGCTTCGCAAGCTTTGATAAATTGGTCGACAAAAAATGAATGTTAGAGCAGCGTTGGACTGATTGATTATATTGCCCGTGAAAGAAATCGTCCTGAAGGTTGCATTTTACGAAAAATGTTGTTTTCTTATTTTAGTCCTGGCAATTGGTATCTCCAACGGTGGATGATCTCGCACCACGATGTCTAGTCATGAAATATCGGTTAAAATCAGAAAACAGAAAACAGAAAGCAGAAAACAGAAAACAGATTCACATCGAAGTTATCCTATCAAAGCACTTTATCACACTTTAATCTTTTTTGTTTTGCTAGCGTACTGCATAGCTGGCTGCTTGGTCGGTCGTTCGTCTGCTGCCTTTTTATCAGATTTGTTAAAGTCAACATAACAGCCGTAATGAGTGAAGACATTTTCGATGGATAAGTAAAACACTGCACTACTTTGCCTAACTAATTCTCTTGTCAAAGGTTTTATTTTTATTATTTTTCGCCTGTTTTTGTCATAGACTGCTACAAATCAAATTTTGTTGTCACATGAAGACTTACTTTTCATCAAAATTCTTATATAGTGTGTGTCCAGTTAATAGATTTGTATCGTTCAAATTACTGCCGTGACTCAATATTCATTATGAAATACTAAGACTTCGATTTCTTTGTCATCTTAAGGGTTCGAAAAATTGTCTCATTTAATCCAAATTTTTTACATCAGTTCAATATGCGGAAATGCTATTATTATTACTCAGCAGCAGATTGTTGTTGAGAGCTTTCGAAAATAATGAATTTTTTCGTGGATAGACTTCTTCGAAAACAAGATGGGAGATATGGGAGATGGTTGCAAAATGGATGCATTTCCAATAGGGTTTTAATAGGGCCAGAAAATTATGAGCGTTTTATTAAAATATTTTAGAAATTTCCACAAATACACATTGGCACATACACATCGGATGGGCAGATCATAGATGGACAGACATCAAATAAACAGATAAATGATGGACTGAGAGAGAGACAAGCAGACACACAATTCCGACAGCTTAAAGTGTAAATTGCGCAAAGTTAATATGTCTTGTATAGAAAATACTGTAGGATGTAGGATGCAAAAAGCCGAAATCTGACTCGACTATATTATGTAAAAATCATCTTTATGTTTTTAAAAGCGTTAAAACGCTTCGCAATAGATTGATGTGTAGATTGAAATTGAGTGAATGAATGTATCGATCATCCATTCACTTGGAATTATTATTTCTTCTAATTGTTTTGCAAACCTAATGTAACTACCAAAAAAAACACTATAACACTATCAGGATAGCAAGCAAGACATGACAAGAGGGTGTTTCGTTGTCGTCTCATCACAAAATTGTAGTTTTCTTATTTGATTTATGGCATAAATATTTTTATATTACTTTCAACCTTTATTTCAAAAAGCATTTATGTTCCTTTGTTTGCCATTACCTTTGTAAAGGGCAACGTGCTGGAAACATAGCATTTGCTGATATTTTGTTAACACCACTACTTTCATAGTTTTTGCTGTCGCATGTCCCAGTAGGTTGGTTAGTCAGCGAAATTCTCACACTCACTCATATGGCTTAAAAAAATTTTCCCAACACATATCGGTTGTGCATCTTTTTTTCTCTTCAACGTTCTTCGTTGCAAAAACCGTGCATATAAACTCTCTCTCATCTTCTGTGTATTTGTAGTTTAGAGATAGCGTTAACAATGTTGAAAAGCATTAACCAAATCGGTTTTGCAAATTTCGTGTATAGAGAAAGAGAGAAAGAGAGAGAAAGAGAGAGAGATAGAGAGAGAGAAAAGTTGACATGAAACATAAGCAACTAAGTCGACCAAAGTTATATATAGAGTTGGCATTGTTAACATTGTTGTTGTTGTTGTTGTTGTTATATATTTGTTACTATCAGCGCGCATTAATTGAAGTGGAAATGGTTACCAGCCACATAGCCAACCGCCAACCGCCAACCGCCAACCGCCAACCAACCAGTCAGCCAAATGAGCAACAGAAAAAATGCCAAAAGGAACGACTATTACCTTTAACAAGCTTTCCCTTACATTACATGCAATTCGTTTCATACTATTTTAATATGCTTTGCCACGCTTGCCAGTAAAGTTTCCGTTCTATTTAAAATTTTTGCTTAAGATTGCGTGTAATGTGAAGTCGTGTGGTATTTATATGCGTATGGTTTGGCTTGGAAGAGTTCTCTTTAAAATCAAATATAAAAACAATTAAATACAAGAATATATTAAATAATTTGAAATTTTTGACTTTAATAGTAATTTAATAAATTTAATAAATAAAAAATAGTCGTATTTAGAAAATAAAAAAAAATAAATAAATAAATAAATAAATTGAAAGCTTTTTTATTCTGCAATTATTTTATCGATTTTGATTACTGATGATGATGATGATGATGGATGAACTTTGAACCCGGAAAACTTTTAAAATACAATTGAATAAAAAAAAAAAAGAAGAAGAAAACAGAGAATATGTTATACGAAGTACTTAAAACCAACGAACATAAAAAATTCATAGTCTGCTTATCTTATCCCTGCTCTAAGTATCAGGGTTAACAGATACGTACAGACACATATACGTATAGACACATATACGTGTAGATATATATGCATGCATGCATGCATGCATGCATTCTTTGTAAAAGCGTCACAGTCACAGTATAGAATATAAGAAGCGAACGCAAGGCAGTTCGATTGAACTATGATTAAAGACCACCACCAATAGATTTGAAGGCTTCTGTCTGGCTATCTGTTTACCATTAGCTGTTGTTGACAAATGAAATGCTTGCTGACGATTTCATAAAATCGCCATTCAGTACGAATTTAAATGCAAATACAATTTTCTGCTTTGATACTTTTACTAACAGACTGTCAGTTAGCAACGGACTCTAGCAGTTGCGTTTAGTTGAAAAGTGCAAAAAACGAACAAGAAGTTAAAATTATTGTAACTAAATTGCGTCGACATTGGGAATTAATGATTGAATGCGAATGGAAAACAACCACAACATGACTTTCTTCTGTAAAATGAGGTGAAATGAATTGCAAACTCCGGATAATAGTAGATATGCTAACGGTGCAAAATAACAACAGCACTACGCTATAAGGGTTCAATTTTCTTTCTTTTTTACTCTTTTCTTTTTTTCTTTTGAAATGTAATCGGGGATAATAGCGATCTGCACGTACTAAAACTGCGGTTATATTTTTAAAATTTATATATTACATCGACAAACAAAAAAAAAAGAAAAATGTTATTAACATACGTGTCCTTGTCCCTAATGAAAGTAAAAGTCTTGTAAAGTACATGTATTTTTTCTTTCATGTCTTTTAAATACGAAATGGAGACACGACAAGACTCTCCCTCTCTGCTGCACTGCTCGTCACAGTTTCGCACCTAGTATAGCAAACGGCGCACTTTATAATAAAATGATTCCAAAGCTTACGACTTTCGAGCTTAAGAAAAACCTAAATTCGCTTAAATAAATTCTATTTTTTTTTAAAACACTCATTCAAAAATCATCCATCCATCCAGTAATCGAGATGAAAAAATTCTTAGACGATCACTAGACAAACTTATTTTCAATTAAAATTAAAATTTCATACAATAATCGGGTGACAACGGAATCCGCCGCGAGTACGATAATTGCGAGAAATGTGATCCCAAGAAAAACGCATTTCAAGTTGAAAACTATATAAAATTAAAAAAAAAATCGGAATTTTGCACCGTTTAAAATTTCTCCCCGCCCGCACACACCTTTTCGTATCATTTTTCCGAATATCTTGCTTCATAAATTCACACTAAAAATTATATTACATTTCGCTTCCGTACAAAGGTGTAGTTTTTAAAAGAAACGTTATATGGGATAGGTTTTCAAAAAAATAGATCCATTTGGTACAAAATCAGAGCGCTGGAGCTTCCTTTGGTCGTAGTTGCAGTGAGTGCAGTGAGTCGATCGATTATCACCCACCCATCAGGCTGCAGTCAACAATCCTTCCTTCCGATCGCTTTCTCTTACCTCACTTCCTTCTGACCGTTATGATATCACACCTACTGACTGAGGGCAGAATGGATGGAGGGCACAATTATGAATTTTTTTGTAAAATATTTCAAATTCAAAATTTTCAGTAAGCATGTTATTTGAAAATAATGAGACAGGTGTAGCGAAACAGTTAAACTATCACGAACCTAATATAAATATTTACCCAACCCATCCGACGAGCCAGGCCGGAAAACATGCGTTAGGTTCGTAGATCAACAATTTACATCATTGTATAACATATTTAATTAATACGTTACAATAATCTGGCTTAGTCCGGGAATTTTAAGATTTTTTTTGATCATTATTACCGAATATATATGTAGCTATGTATGTCGAATAGGAACATCTTACAAAAGAGCATAGGATTTAGATAAATTCTTCCTGAAGATCAGAAGGAGTCGTCTGCGTATTTATGGGCCGAATATGTTATAACAATTTTGACGAAGATATAAAATTTCTGATACCCTGAACGGAAATGAAACTTCCAACGCGTGAATGCTATTGACCTTAGGTGGTTGCACAGAAAATTCGGTTATAATTTATTTAAAACATAAGTAAACACATGTAGAAATGATAAAAGTCTTTTTATACAAACATTCTTCTCCTTTGCTCAAAGACATCCGCACACAACAAAAGGATGTCATCCTGTTCTCAATATTGTCTTGCTTATGTACAGTCAGCCTCATTAATATTTGCTTTTTTCGCTCAACAAAAAGCATACGTTACGTGGTTAAACCTCGTCCACTGTCCAAGCATAACATTTTTTTTTACTATTTTCTTCTACTACGGAATATATATATAAATATAAAAGTAAGACAAACAAAACATTATTCCAGAAGACAAGAAAATTAAATAAATTCAAAAACTTCAAAAACATAGCCTCATTAATGTTGGGAAAGATACGAGGAAAACAAAGAGCATATTATTAAAAATCAATATTTGGAGGGGCGTCCTCTTTGCGTAATTATGTCACTTTAACGTTTTGACGTATTTTGCCTAACTTTTTTTTGTGTACGAAACAGGGATCGCACTCCATACCTCTTGTAGTCTGTTCTTCAAGTCTTGGACGGAAGTGATTGAATGTTCTCGTACATTGCGGTCCAATGCATCCCACATATTTTTGATGGGCTTCATGATTGATGCTTTGTGCAGGAGGAGCAGTTCTATAAAAGCCATTCTCGAATCAAGCGAATTAAGCGAGACTTACGCTTGAGGTCGTTATCTTGGTAGAACTTGAATGTTTCCAAAACACCCAGTTTGTTCACTCTTTCGTTTTCCTTCAGTAGCCTTAACCTTTAGAATGCCATGCATAAATACCGATTTTCCGACTTCATTGACCCAATCCACTACCACTACTTAACTATAACATGACATGGCCGTAAGCTGTTGGTCGAAGAACGCAATAGGAAGCTAACACAGGGCTTCAAGGACCATAGAGTGGATTTCACAAGCGGTTACTTTTCTTCGAAAGAAGGACCCAACATTAATGGGACTCACTGTACGTACAATATATAGGTATGGAAATATATGTCATTTATATGAATAGACGTTAAGCTGTAATGGTAATGTTTAACAAACTACTTTATTTTGTAATTGGACTTAAATCACTAACTGGATGAAGGACACATTAAATATCTGTGATAAGGGAAAGTTAAAGTTATATTGTATACGTTTTTCCTATAAGTGTACACCCAAACGACGTTTAATGTATTTTTTGATATTTTTTTCATTTCTATTTTCTGTTTTCTGTTTTTTTTTTTTTTGTTTTTTTTTTTTTTTTTGAAAATGTCGCTCTTCTCCTCGATATCGAAAGGCATACTCAATTTTCGATGCAGCCATGTGTCAAGGTCCTGACCTATGCCGTAAACATGCATATAAAACTCACCTTACTCATGTCCATATTTATATATATATATATTAATGTTTTTCTTCCTCTTTAGCATGACCAAATTACTCAAGGGATGTTCCTCTCTCTATATATGTAACACGGTGGTGGTCGCGAAGAAGTAGGGGAAAGGAAAGAAAAAGAGTAAGTGGTCGCATCGTAGTGAATGTGTGCCCGACCGATTCAGCATTCACTACTAGCTGAGATTTGAACCGGAACCGGAACCGGAACCGGCGAACACTGACTTAGTGGTAGCGACGGCCATTTACCGGGCGTGCGGTTGTTTGTCTAAGACAGCGGTTACATGGATTGCAGATGCATCGTTGGCGGTAAAAGACATATGTGAATAATACGCATGTGGATTTCGAATAGGCGTACGTAATACGCCTACACGACGCTCACAGGGTCTGCATTATCGTTTATCGTGGTGAAATTTTCTGACTGAAATTAATCGACTTGAAACGTGGCTGTACCAGTTTGGGTGAAGATGAACGTCCGCGACGATTAACGACTGTAATCACTGGCAAAAACATCCCTTGATTTCACACATCCGGAGGTTATGAGTATGCCTTGACCACTCGTTTGAGACAGGTATGAGCTTGTATGAGCGTTGGATGCGACGTTTGCTCATAATGGAAAAAAAGACTGATTCACAAGTCCGTGGTTAAAATCGCTAAATCGCAGAAATGAAAGCTCGGCTAGCGAACTCCTCAAGCAAGTGTTATTGGTGTTGGCAAAACTCAAAAAAAAAAACTATGAAATGATTGTGGAAACTGAGGTGTATTTCAAGGGTCCTAACAAATCATTCTATGAAAATAGTAGCGTTGACAAGTAAAGCCGAGTTTTGCGAAACAATAGTTTTTTCCTACTTCTGTCGGAAACTTCTCCGTGAACTCTCCTATACACATATATACACATAATATATATTATATATATCATACATACATACATACACACATATCATATATATATCATAATTTATGGAAATGCTTATGTATTTTACAAGATGTCGTGAACAAATAAGAACTTTTGCTTACCTCTATCCCGCTGCTAAATAAAAAATAAATAGGAAAAGCATTTTTAGAAGAAAAAAAAAGCATTTTCAACTAAATCCGAATTTTTAACAAGAATTTCTAGCTTGGATGTAAATAAGCGCCAAATGCACGCTTACTATGATATTTGCTTAAAGAATATGAGAAAAAACCTATCTTCTCGATATGAAAATATCGATATCGTACGCCGTGTATCGTATTGTTACGGAAATTCCAAATCCAGTTTATTCCAACTAACCGAAGATAAATTCTCTACAGAGGGGAAACCTGCACAGTGCACATTCGCGACGCGTCATGCAGCTGGCGACCGAGGAAAGAGTTTAGCGGAAAAGCAATTAACGGCTTAAATGTTAATGAAGCCATGAACTTAGGTGACCGTGATACGCCTGTAAAAATGTACATAAACAGAATATTTGCAAAAGGCAGAGTAAGTCGGACACGAACATTTCAGTCGAAGAAGAAAATTAGAGTTGAGAAGTCATATGTAAATAATCCTATCGTTAAAGAAATTGATTGTAAATAAAGAATTTTGAAGTGACAACGTGCAAGGGAGAAGGAATATCGAGGATCTAGTGATGCGAACCGTATCTGTGTGTTTTCATTTCCGATTACGATTTTTAAAACAATTTGAGAATGCGAACTAAAAACCATAACAAAACATTTGCGATTTCGTAGAACGATATTTGAATTTTACTGGCTGTAGGAACAGTAATAAAATATTTGAGAAAATTTTCATTCTCATAGGACGAGACATGTTCCCCGTTCGTTGCATTCCTAAGGATGGGGAGAAAATATTTTTTTTAATCGCGTCTTTTGATGCTCTTCGACAATCGATAAGAAAAGGCTTTAGTGCAGTGGTGACGCAAGTTTAATATTAAGTTGCATAAAATGTTCTTCTTCTTCTTCGTTTTTTTTTTTTGAAATCTATTTTGACACTCGACTATTTGCAATATATTCTTTTCGCTTTCATCGGGTAAAAGTTTTCGCATTTTTACACACATTTTTTGTAGTTGTTGATTATTTATCAATTAAAGGCCTTAAGTATTGACATAGTTTTTTGTGCATCTCATCATTTCATCACAAGTTTAGCGTTAGCTCGAAGCATAAACTAACGAACGAACTTATAAACTTTTTAGAGGAATTTTTCATTCAGAAGTCAAATAATCAGACATAATACAGCGTAATACGCTTTAGACGCTTGTAGCCCCGGGCATGGGGGAAACTAAAGAGAAGAAATTATCCTTATGTGTATCGAATGAAAAGAAAGCAAACAATAAATAAGGCGCGCGCACATACAAACTCACATAGTGCATTCAACTTTTTAGTGACAATAATAAGAATAGTAAGTGTGACATGTTTTCACTATTTATTCATTCATTCATTCATTCAGTCAGTCAGTCAGTCATTCATTCACTCACTCTAGCATTCACACGTTTATGGAATGCATGTAAATCATTCCGACAGTCTAGCTCGGTTGGCTTAGTGAGTCATTAAAAAAAAGGAAAAGAAATAGAAAAAGAAAAAACTATGTTAAAATGATTGAGTGGAAAAGTGTTGAAAAATGCTTTGTATACTAAACTTAGATAGTTTTGTCTTTTTTGTCTACGTACCGAAAAATGTGGGAGGTAATCGTTTGCATCGTTTCGCTTGTAACATTCTTTTGCGTTAGCTAACACATTAACTCTATCGATTATGTGCAGTTTAAGAGTGCAACCATCTCTTTCTATAATCTTTCCTAGCTTACAAGGCTTTTGCGTATTCTTACCATTTCCATGATGGACCACCACCACCACCACATTGTCAGTGAATTCATTTGTGCCCATTTTTTCATTTGTTTCCGCTTCTTGTCTTCTTATCGTCATGCTCCCGCAAAATTGAGCATTCTCTTGGTCAATTTCTCCACGTTGGACTTAAGGGCCAGATCGAAATATGCCTAAAAATAATTTCTATTCGACTACTGGTTAACTGGGATAGATATCATTCTGAAATTTGAGGATCATGTACACAAAAATTGTCTAAACTTACGCGATGAGTATCCAAGATTTCTTACCAAACGACTGTAGCGATCTTATTTGTTGTTGTTCTTCGTTCACATTATATCAACTAAAAGCCTTTTAGTTCTCAAAACTTAAAAACTCTTGATTTACGGCCATGCATATGTATGTATGTGTGTGTGTGTGTGTGTGTATAGTAAATGGTGCTGATAATCATATATTTTTGCATATCATTCAGTAAATGCTTTTAAGTATTTTTTTTTTTTTTCTTATATTTTTTCCTTACTTAGGAAGGACTTTAAACTTTAAAATTATTTTAGAACTTTGTCTGTAGTAAATATGGACGTAAAGTATTTCTCATTAGTTCATGTTACTATGTACTACTCTGTCTGTGGAATACTAAGTTTCGCAGACTTATAAGATATATGGGATTATTTTTTATTATGCTATCTGACTCGGAAACCTTTTCTAACTCGATTTAAACAGGTTTGTGCCGTTCGTCTTTCTGTTATCTGTGAATCTAGCAAACTGCCTAGTGAAAGCTTTCGAGATATTAAAGATGATGTTTGATACACTGCAATGCTTCCGGCCAGCAACGAAGCCTGTTGAAAATGACCTTGATCGATTCTATTTTTAGTAGCTTCACTTGGAAAGCCCTATTTTGAAAAAGTCTATAGTATAAAAAACCAATTTTTGCATTTCTAATATTTCGCGGGAGAAAAATCAGTGGAAAATAGTATTTTGAGGTGGTAATGAATGTGCACAACTTGGATGGACTGAACTCCTTGCTCCATTTATATAGCAATAAGGTCTAATTTTAATTAGTTCGCGATACAAATTTCTCATGATTGGTGCTTTAACGAACAAATGTACTTTTGTAAAGTCGTGGTATAGAGTTCCAGTTTGCGTACTGCTCATCGTATAAGGGGTCTCATCAAAAGTAAGCCTTTTTAGACGATACTCTATGAAAGTAGGTGGAGGATACACTAACCGGAGGTCGGCTTTGATCGACGTTTAACTTTTACCTTGTCTTCTTCTTTTTTGATTTTTTTCTAATTAGATTTTCCTTTATATTAAAAACTATATAAACTACAAATAAATGGTTTCTTCATATTAAAAACCGTTAAAAAAAAAGAAGGAAAAAAAAACAAAAAAAAAAACAAATACAATTAACGAATCAATTAGCAAAAATTCATATGTGAACTATTTCGACCGATAATAGCGAAATTTAATGTAAAAATGATTGCGCAGTACTTTACCAAGTCCCAAAGGAAAATTTCTCAATTATCTGCTGTTGTGTTTTCCTTCTTTCGAGACCCTGTTATATAAATAGAAATTTTTTCGATCATCTAGTTTTAAGTGAGTATGAGTAAGACAATGACAATCCCTCTGCACACTCCAGGTGCATATCCTATAAGTATATTCTGCATGGACTATCTTACAGTAGCTGCGGTCGAAAATATCATCGTCATCATCATGATGAACAGATGGTGTAGATGAGATGGTGACGAGTGAGTAAATTATTCCCCATTTTAATATTGGAAGAGTGCTTGGACAAGCACTCATGGACAAAAGAACTTTCTCCCTGTAAACGAGATCTCATTTTAAAGGGCATTTAAATAATCAGCAGCAGCGGCTTGCGAGAATTGCTTCTGTAACAGTACAAAAAATGAAATCATGACTAAGCTTACGTAACTCATCTTTTTGGTCTAATGTAAGTGCGAAGGATGAATTGAAAGCACTGAATGTGGAGCAAGTTAGTGCGGAAATAACACATCACTTAATATGTCTCCGGTCTGACACATTTCACAGACATTTACAAATCCATATGGCTGCTGGTTACTGTCAGCTTTAAAAAACCTCACAATGCTCTGATAATTACGTTACTCGTTCAATTCCAAATAGTGAAAAATTCTGAATTTCGTTGCTTTTTGAAAAAAGGAGGAAAAAAAGCGTTAACAATCGGCATGAGCTTGAGAGATGTTGTGGCGGCTATCGACTGGCGAAAACATAAATTTATGGGTGGTTTGCTAATTTTTAACAAGGCCGTAAAGACACTAATCATGCCAAGCACTCCGACCGCCCGAATTCGGAAGTTGTTTCAAAACATATAAAAAAAGGGTACAAAATCGTTTTGGTTTGAATTGCGTGATAATTTATTTGGAATTTCATAGAAATGCCATAAGAATGCCAGGTTAGAGCGGAGACTTATTGAGTGATATGAAACAAGTGATCTTTTGTAACTATTACTAGCTGTAGTCCCATATAACATATTGTTACAAATTTCTGCTTTTCTAAGATACGGTCCGTACCACTAGATCGTTGGATATTGAAAAGAAAGTGCACTTCAAAGTTTTATTCCCTAAATTCCTAAATGTAGGATTATTTACAATTTATTTTTTTTAACGATACTTTTTAACTGCTCACTGCACAACTCTTATTATTCTTTACTTGAATGTTCTCCTACGACTAAATTGTCTTCGGCAAATAGTCTACTCTTATATACATTTTTGCAAGCATGTTACGATCACCTAACTTAATGGCTTCATTTTTAATCCGTTAAAATGCTTTTCTGCTAATCGTTTTTGCTCGGCCGGCAGCTGCATGCACTTGGGAATTTATTACTTACGAAAATCAATTTAGTTACCGTTAACTGGATTTTCGATTTTCGTAACAATAAAATGTATATTCGGCGATGACATCGAACGCCGTAGACGTGATTGCTGTATTTCAATACTGTTACGTGCAAAACGATTGCAATTCGAGTAATCGCGATCATCAAAAAGAAAATCTGCTCTCCGTTGAGTTTCACACCAAACCTTAGAGATGGCATTGAAGATTGAAGAACTTTCGAGGAAACGTATTGGGCGTAAGGGCGTAGTTGCAGCTTATTGCAGCTTGCAATTATTGACTTAAAAAAATGCTATAAATATTTATCGATAAAACAATCGAGACCGATCAGCCGACTAGCATCTCCGTTAAATGACATTATGTAATAGATATATATACATATATATAAACATATTTATATATATATATATATAATATATATA
>KK502411.1:2304001-2351700 GCA_000688735.1 Glossina austeni | reverse complement strand
TTCATTTCATTCATTTCATTCATTTCATTCATTTCATTCATTTCATTCATTTCATTCATTTCATTCATTTCATTCATTCATTCATTGCATTCATTCATTCATTCATTCATTGCATTCATTCATTTCATTCATTCATTCATTGCATTCATTGCATTCATTGCATTCATTGCATTCATTGCATTCATTGCATTCATTGCATTCATTGCATTCATTGCATTCATTTCATTCATTGCATTCATTTCATTAAACCTAAATTGATAGCTTTAATTTCGCTTGAGGGTTTTCGTTTTGCCGATTGCTTTTCTCATTTGCCTAAACGCGACATTCGTTAGTCGGTCTCTTCCAGTCGACTTAAAAAACAATCAAGGGATACAACCAGGGGGTACCGTTCTATTTAAAACTATATAAAAATTTTCTTAGCAAATTTGATTTTCCGAACAACAAGAAGAAATGAATTCAGTTTAAATATAAACGATTGGAATAATTTAACGGTAAAAAATTGATATGTGCTTGGCCAAGGCGTATATAATAGGTTGGAGGGGATGTTCTGTCGCATTTTAACTAGGCGGGTAATTTTTCTTGTAAATAAAACAAAACATCTGGCTAGTGAGACATTCGGATTTGTTTTTGCTCGTTTACCTGTTCTATAATATAAACGTAGTCTTTTTTTTACCGTTCATCATTTACTTATGATATTGAAAGCGAAAAACATGTCAGTGGGTAAAGCGCATTTACCACATTGCATGACGACATTGTATGAATTCAAAGAAGGAAGCAACGCATCGGTTGCATGTAAAAATTTATGTGCGGAAATGTAAATGTTCGTACTTGTCAAAGATGGTTTGGTAAGCTTCGTTTCGGGGATCTGAGCTTCCAAGAAAGCGATCGATCTGGACGACCATCCAAGATCGCTAATGATGTTTTGCGATCCACGTTGGAAAACAATCCACATTTAATAAGTCGAGAAATTGCAGAAGAGTTAGGCATTCATCGTACAACTGCTGGAGATCACATTAAATCTCTTGCGTTTGTGTTAAAGCCAAGTGTTTGGGTTCGACATGAATTAACCGAAAAGCATTTCTCTGATCGTGTAAGAACGTGTTCATCATATGCGATTAGACACAATGTGGACCCGTTTTTGGACAAGCTGGTTACTGGAGATGAAAAGGGGATTCTTTACGAGAATATTGAGAGGAAAAAACCAGGAGTATCATCAGCAACAATTCCAAAACCAACTATCAGCAAAAACTACTGCTATGTTTGCGGTGGGACAGAAAAAGGTCCAGTGCACTACACGTTGGTGAAACAGAAAAAAACCATTAATGCGGATCTGCACTGCAATCAGCTGTTTCAGGATAAATTGAACGCAGCTATCAAAGAAAAAAGGCTTGCATTAGCGTGTAGAAAAGGAATAGTGTTTCACCACGAAAAACTGAATGCGTTAGGAAGGGAAGTCCTTAGTCAGCCACCGTATTCACCTGGCATTGCATCATCCGATTATTACCTGTTCAGATGTCTGCAAAATTATCTAACGGGAAAAAAATTCAAGTCTTTTGCAAGTGTTTCTAAGGCAGTTGCTGGTATTTTGACTCCAAGGACGAGAACTTCTATAAAACAGGAATTCACAGGATGGAAAGATGAAAGATGGCAGCAGATTGTAACAAATAACGGAGCACATATAGTTGATTAATATTTCAAACGTAAATATAAATATAAATGAATTCAAATATTTTCTTTAAAATACGACAGAACTCCCCCTTCCCGCCAACCTTATAACATCTAAAAGACAGAATGTCAAGAGACATTCTTTTCATCATTTAGGAAATCTTAAGGACATAAACTCGCATACTTTTATCCTTCTTCTGCACCACGCACTCTACAGGGTATATTAAGGTTGTGAGGATGTTTGTAACACCCAAAAAGACTTAAAATAGGCGCGCGCTTTTTATTGTAACGATCACTTCTTCAGACTTGTTTGTCTAAAGTTCGTGCAGCTTTCAGCAAAAAATTTCTTTTTCCCAGAAAAAAAGGTAAAATTTCCATCGCTTACCGACAAACATCACTAAGTATTTCGGCATATCAGATGAATGTGAGAAATTATTCATATTGTTGTGTGAGAAGCGTTCATAAATTTCTGAAAAACTTATCCAACATTGAATTTTTGCTGTCGAAAATAAATCTAAATATTGCACAGCGGTTAACTAGACTTCGAATAGATTTTCGAATACCTAATAGAATTTACTACAGACTGTATGACTGTAGCGAGGAACATATCCGAACATTGTGGCGGCAATATAATGAGAACTAAAATTTGATTTACTTTGGCGTGAGTGTTGCTTTTATAAAAGCCAAGGAGTGTTAAACAGTGAAATGCTCTGCAATGTCAAGCTGTAGCTATACTTGTTAGTGATCAGATGGATCATGTTGTAGCTGAAAGTGAGAGCCCATTTCGCTTCGTGCTGTGCACGCTAAGCCCGACAAGGCAAGGCCGACAACTTGATTGGGAGCTTTAAGGAGTTCTCCAGTTGTGTAAGTAAGGTACGAATGGATTTGAGTTTGTCTTATGTTTTTTTTTGGTACTGACTGGACTGATAGGTGTGTAAGCGAATTAAGAGTTTGTGAGTACCTGGAGACCGGTGACATTTTGCTGCTTCGAGCCAAATGGTCCATCGCCGTTGACTTTTATGAGCAGAATCCATTGGTAAAGGGGAGCAATTTGCCATATAAAGGTGCCGCACCAAATAGGTGGCAGTTAATTGTAATGCGGTCCGTACGGCCGTACCCGAGTATTCATTAATGTGATCTTTAGGAAATTTAAAATTTCCGTTGTATCCAATAAAAGTAAACGTTCGTCTCACTCTGGACACCACGCAGACACGAAAAGAAAAAAGCTCATCATTCCTTTATAGGGAACCTATTTTTTACTCTATTTACAAATATGCATAAAATGTAGGTCTCGAATGGGCCAACTTTTTTGAACGTCATAAGTTTTTCGATTTCGATTAACGTCACCATGCTGAAAGTATAAGAATTGCCATCCATTCACACCGTTGGCCTTTTTTTCCCGGTCGCTTCAATAATTGTTATTCTCAAAATATCGCGATATATATATATAATCCACGGTATTGTTAATATATTCAATGAGAAAAAAAATTTAAAGGCCAACAAAAATTGGTGCGGCATTAATAATGTAGGCGGGGTGAAGGGGTCAGAGATTTCATATCCCGGCAAATACCCAAAATACCCACGAGCTTATAAATTCGAAACCCATAAATTTATGGTCAAGTATTGTACAGTTGCTTAGTTGTTCATATTTAAATTTTTCATGTGTGAAAGCAAAGGTACAGTCGGCTAAGGCCGGCTATTGAACATTGCGAACAATTTTAACTAAAATACTACCGAGTAAAATAATACTAAAATACAACCTTGTTCCGTATAAAGACCTCCTGTTTTGCGAGAATATAGGCCTAGGTGGTCCAAATTAACAATCTTCATGATAAAATATTAAAAAACGGATCTTACTACTATATGAAGCCCCGATTTTTATTAAAACATTTGTAAGGCAAGGAGTTTTAAGAATATGCTCGCATTTCACACAAATTTCGCAGATACGTTTAGTATCCGAAAATACCATAGTTTGAGTATTTGCGTTGAGAAATAGAGAAAATCAAAACCATTAAAATCTCAATTTTTTCAAAATAGTGCGTAATATGGGAGCTTATCTGACTGATGCGATTTAAACTGTTTTGATTAGCTTGGGTCCTCTGACCGACTTATTTTAAATGAGCGAAATTTCATTAAAATATTTTGATTTTCGAGTTCAATACAAAATTCACGTATAGGTAGATATTCGGCGGACAGACGAATAGACATTCTTAAATCGACTCAGACTCAGAAAATACTAAATGTTGAGTGTACCTTGACGCCTTGTAGGCGTTGTTGTGCACATTACTCCGCAATTAATGCGTCCTTTCGCGTGGCGTACGTTACGTAAAAAGCAACCCGCAACAGAGCATAATCCTGACTAAAATAAGTTGGTTGCGTTTGAACGTGGCATTAGCACACATGCTCGTGCATAGAGAAATAACAAATTTTTGCATTTTAACTATTCGCATGCATGAAATGTATGCGAAGCTCCCCTTGGAATCCTCAACACACTGCACAAAGGCAGGCAATCTAGTAAACTACTGCATCTACTTTCCGTAAGTCACACGTAATGCTTTTTTCTTTTTTTCGTACAATGCTTTCAACCAAATGAAATGAACATTANGTCACACGTAATGCTTTTTTCTTTTTTTCGTACAAGGAGGAGGAGGAGCTTAACATAACAACATATATATATATATATATATATATATATATATATATATATATATATATATATATATATATGTAAATGTAATTGTAAATCATGTAAAAAATAAAAAAAAGGTGTACGGAACCCGGGGCTTGAAATTGTTCAAATATTTACAATTTTCGCAAAATAAAATTTCAAATGTTTTCGGCCGTTTGTGTTGCGTTTGTGTTATGCTTGTGTTGTATGCACATTTAAATTACTGAAGTGAATAAAATATATTGTAAATTTATTTCAATAAAATTACCGTAATTTAGAAATATTCCATTGCGGGACTTTTTTGCTTACGCTAATTTTAGGGAAAATTCTCTCGAGTTCTTTTCAAATTAATGAAGATATACAAGGCATGGCGCGTGGCATGGTGTTCCATGGTATCCATCGCTATTAATGCGTGAAAATTGAAGTTATTTTTTTTAATTTTCGCAAATAATATTTTGAAAATTTTCTTTGATTTGATGCTTCAGGTTGGCGAGTTTTTTTTTAAGTTTTACAATAATTTTGAAAATTGAACTTTCGGAATTTCTATCAATATATTTGCAAATAGTTGGCCATCTTATTTTACGATGCTAAAGCTTTATCATTATTAATGTAGTAATAGGATGAGCGTATATTTTGGATGGTCGTCAAGAGCGATTAGAAATTTTTGTGGATTACGCAGCACATTTGTCATAAGTAGCTTTTTTTATCTTTGATTGATGACTCCCGTCAATCATGTTCGAGAATCAATTTAAGTGTTCTATAACGATGGGAAACTCGTGTGATTACTACGCATACACATTAAAACAAGGTACGTTTGACACAAAACTTTTTCTTCTCTCCTTTTCACAGAGAACACCCAATACGTGCAAATTGCTTTCCATTCACGATGATAGCGAACTAGAAAAACAAAAAAAAAAAGGTAAAAAGGGATCCTTTGTAAAATGCAATTATGTGATTGAGAGCTTTGAAAAACAAAATCAGTTTTCTATGCCAAAGGTGTTGCTTAATGAACCGATGCTTTGATGTATGCTTTCAGAGAACACAAACACCGAAATCATTTTATTAAAAATTATATACGATTAATGGAAAATTGTTTTTCATTACTTTCAAATAAAAATTTAATTAAAGTCTTCGCCAATTTGCTTCGTCCGCAGAAACTTGAACTTTGAACTTTTATCAATAGTTGCTCAAATACCCACCATTGAGACCTATATTCCCACATAGAGTAGCACATTATTGCGACTCTCTCAAGGTATCGCAATGTGCAACGTGCAACGTGCAACGTGCTTACGATTAGTAAAACATTTCGAAAAACCCAAATTTCCATCTACGTATGGTGATAAGTTGTAACTAAGGTCGGACGGATATCCATCTATCTAAAGTTTGCGGTAATTACTTCATGTTCAGCCGCCTTCTTTTTTTTTCGTTTTTCGTTGAAAGTACAGAGAATTCATTGTGGGGAGAAGAAACGGATTTAAAATTTTTGTTGTTTGGAGTGGCACCGCAAAGTCTGGAAATTACAAATTAACGCGCAATGGTAAAAGCCTTGTCGTACCTGCAAGACAAGTAAAAGCGCTCCGCCAATAAAGTGCGCGAAAAAGTGGTGGCACTCAAATCATTTTCAATAGCGTTCGTCCTTGCGTCAACGCACATTAGTAGACCGGGTGCAGGCAAAAAAAGCCAAGACGGACAGACAAATTTAGATCGATTTAGAAAGTGATTCTGAGCCGAATCGGTAAATTATAAGGTGAGTCTATGTAAACACCTTTGGTGTGCCACTACATCCGCACAAACTTAATGTACCCTCGTACGACAGACAAGTGGTGTTGGGTAAAATGCAAAAAACAAAAAATTTATATATTTTTTACCGGCGTAAGCTCCACCTTCTCTGTTTTACGTGCACGCCGTCTTGCTGTCCGCAAAAATGACGATTACGAAGTGAAAGCTTTGCCTACAATATCAAGAGTAATGTTAAACTCTTCCTTTATATTCTCGTCAAATCAATTGCATAACTTCATCATAAATCAATGTGAAGCTCGCAAATATTCTGAAAACTGTGCATACTCTACATCTATCTATCTATCTATATATCCGTATCTATGTTAGTTTACTACCATCCGACATTCTATGCTAAGCAACTTACCATAATTAGTTTAGTTAAGACTGTGTGTGTGTGTGTGTGTTTATGTTTTATGTTTTATGTTTATGTGGTAACAACTTATGATACTCCCGTTACATATGTGTTGTATATAAACACGTTTGCAGCGCACTATATACTTTTGAGATTGTATTTCTGACTTCGGCCATTTTGTAAGAGATAGGGTATAGAGTATAGCTGTAGGGCGCCAACCTGAGCCGGTGTCAACTTCATTTGAACGTACTATTGGTAGCCTAGCTTCTTAGAGCTATGAATAAATGTAACTAACTCTGTGCTAAAAAGTAAATGCCACCTACGAGAAACTGTACCTTGCTTTTTCGAAGGAAGGCGTGGCTAAATCTTACAAATCGTGATAGTGCAAAGTATGCTCACCGTCATCATCGTAGCCACATTTGAAGGGTTCGCTGAGCATGTGTGTGTGATATTGTCATGCGTTTGTTTGTTTCAACAAATCGAAACCATCACCAAGAAATGCTGACAAACAATACTTGATGCAAGTGGAACGAACGAACGAACGAAAATGGGTGCGATGTGCCAAAAGCCCATGACATCCTAGGCTTTATAGTATGAAGAAATTTGGCCCCATATAGGAAAACCCGCTTGGGATATATTTGTAATCCCCTGTTGGCAGATGTCTTATTATCTGCTCGAACGGTTCTTTCATTCACACCACTATACGTCCTCTTTAATACGGCCTCTTTGAACAGCCTGAGAAGGCGAGTTGAGGATCTCGCATTTACTTCATATTGTGTGCAATCGGTGAGAGAAATAATGACTGTTGCTGGACTTGCAATATTTTTTTCTTAGAAAGTGGTCGGGCAATCCCACAATCCCACGCATTGAATAACATAATAGAGCACACAGACAAACGGTACTCGAAACGACATTGAAGTATGTATCAAATTGAATTCTTTATCTTTGTGGATGTTTTTTTTTAAAAATTCTAAATTTACCAGGAATTTATTATTGTTTACTTATAACGTTAACGTAAAATGTTTTTCCATTATTTGCATATGCGTACGTTATGTGAGAGCCGTCGAATTTTTAAAATCCTCTAAAGAAAGCCGTCAATTTTTAAAGACCTATCGTCTCTATGCCGAATGCAATTCTTCGCCTATCTTCATCAAAACATATCACAAATTAGACCTTTTTGCTATATAAAGTTTTATCCTTTCGTAAGAGCGTTTTGTAATGTTTCCGATCTATATATAGTAAGGCCTTTGTTATTATTATAATTTTTATTTTAATTTTAATTTTAATTTTAATTTAACGCTACTTGTATCATACGGCACGCAGCAGATGGCGTCAAACTGTTCGCCCTTTCCTTGATTCGAAACGTCAATAATGTCTCCTCCAATCTGCTGTCAATAATTTTGGGCAACTTGGTGCTCATTCAACTTGACGATATTGAATGCGAGGAAATGTGTTTTTAAGACGAAACCCTCTCTCAACGGAATATTTAGTGGATTGATAAATAAGTGCTAGGGTTTACCTACCTTAGTACGACCTATACTGGAATATGCTTTCGTTATATGGGGACTTTCTTATCGTTGTCACACTAATTGCGTAGAATCTTTACAGACGTGGTTCCTGCTTTTTGTTTTTTTTTGGATGACATCTCGCTCTGCTATTGTTTAAGAATATGTTACTGTTTATGTGTTTACTTTCACTCGGGAAATGTAGGGAATTCTGCTAATTGTGTTACTTGCAGGTTAAGGTTGTTTTGTTAAATGAGATCAACTTTAATATTCCCATCCGGCCGTCGAGGATTTTTCTTTCTACAAAATTTAGCCAATGGAAGTTCAACCAATAGACTTTTCCAATCCACTTAGGGTTTCCTGTAAAAATCTAAATTAGTCTTATAATCTAATCTGTTTAGCGGATCCCGTTGCTTTCAGCGAAACTATTTGTTTTTTGTATACCCACGCAGTGCCGACGTCATAAGTAAACTAAAATCCACAATTCTAACTATCGAGCCCATGCTCCGCAAACATCCTAAATAATATAGGTAACGTTTTACTTAGCTTTGATAGGTTAACACCAACTAACTAATTGTTCACGGGGTGGACACTTAGTTGATGATATATCAGTTGTTGTGTGTGTGTGGTTGAGCAAGAGATCATTTGCGATCTCTGATTTGTGAATTTCGCAGTTTTAAGATTCCTTTTACGGTAATTTCAATTCGGTTAAGTCTTCAATCGTAAACATTGTATAATTGAACCGAAACTAGACGATAATCGAATTCTATGTATACGAATAAATAAATAAACGAACAAACAAAAAAATAACATATATAGCAAAGAATTTCATCCCATTCCCATTAAAATTTTTTAATACATCAAAACACTATTTCTCAACGAGAAGTTTCTCGAGAAGCTTCAATACAGGGCTTCAGATGGCTTCAATAGCGCTCGTCCTTTATTCAAGACAAGTCGGCATAGTAAAGTTTCATTGAAATATCCCGAAAGTGCGATTTGTAGGTTGAATTAAAAAAAAAAGAAGAATATAAGCAGACGGGACTGATGAGTTTAAACTTAATTTTCCTCTTACTGCTACTCTCAGTTTACTGGCGTAAGGCTAATACTTTGTGAGTGGGATGTGTACTGCAATCTTCTCGTATATATTTAAGAAGCATTATATAATAATAATAGTGACATGAAAATAAAAGCATTTAATAATTTCTTCTACGGGCTTCTGTTAAGCCTTGAGCGAATTATTGGTTTGAGCGAATTATTGGTTTTCCATATAGAAACTTACGATCATAATTTCTGCTTTTGCGTGACGCTTGTGACCTAAAAATCATTAAAATAAACTTTTCGCATTGCTAGTGAACTGAAAAGCGACAAAACAACTTTCTGCAGACTTTCTGCATTTTTTTCGGGGGCATTCAATGAAAAACGATTATTGTGTTGAGTATGGTGTTGTAAGGCTCCTGAGCTGACTTCCTCTAAATGCACGCACAATTACAATTTTTGTGCCGCATTTTTGTACGCATAATTAATTTATCGATTTTTGAATTGAGTAAGAGAAACATTTGCGTTTGTTATTTTAACGCACGAAACTGGAAATTACGTTACGTTGAGTATTTAAATGAGAGGAGTAAAGCAGGAATTGTTGAGTAATCGCACCTAAAAGCCGCCAAACATTCTAGATTCGATGCAGGATTGAATTCCGCCGTAATTGCCAAGTCCCGGCCTTTCGCTTACATTGGAGATATCTATCTGTTGGAAATCTTTTGTCAAGCATAAGGTTGGATTGAAATGCATTCAAATATCTGGGCATATCCCACTGCATATCCCACGAATACGCTTCGCTTCGACTTTCAGGACAACTTCTCGTACTACTCAGTTTCGTAATCATATCTAAGAGATAAAACAATGGCTCTTCATTCAGCATAATTTTCATTTTAATGCGTTAGTCACAATAAATTTTAGAGTAACAGGCGGCTCTAGTTTGCTGTGTGTATTTCTTCTTCGATGAAGGCAATTGAACTATGAATCTTTAAATTCCTGTTAATGGCATTCAACAGATCTATGGCTGATCGAAACGCATTGAAAATTTTACCATTTCTCTCTGTCAATTGTTTGAATAAATGAAATGGAATGCAAAAGGGGGGCGGCCGTGCTGTTTATGCTCAACTGTGAAGGCGTTCATCTTTGAATAAGTATTCCCCTCAATTATTAGTTTTTATATACTGGACAAAGGGGCTTTTCCTGACCAACTTTAAACATTGAATTTTGTTGGTTACTAGCGAAAAAGAAAAAAGTTATTTTTCGGGAACCAAGCCACACCAAGAACCAAGTTGCACTTCTTTCATTGCCCAAATTCCTTAAGTCGATCCTATGCAAGTAGGAATTATTCAGATACGTTTGTCTGAAGAGCCGTATCGATAGCGTTTGGCAGAGATTCGCGACACTACGCGTTTTCATACATGTTTATGGTTAGAGAGAAAAAAAAGTGTGGAAAGAGGAATAGGAGGCGGCGGCAAGCTGGAAGATGTATATCCGATTGATAAACGAATGTTATGCTTTCGCCGATGGAGCAGCACTATAGTTGCGGGCACACGTCGATCGTAATTAAAGTGTTGTCTGCCGCTTGAATTCGGTAGCATGCCGGCTGGATAGTCGCTCTTCTCCTCTGCCCGGTCAATATTGTGTTAGATTTTGTTATGTTTGTTCAAAACATAGCCCATAATCAAAATGCAATAAATCTTCTTCTTAATATAAAACCATTTGCAATAAATAAATAAATCAATAAATAAATTGCTACATGCATCCTTTCTCTCACTTTCTCTCCTATTACGTGCTATGTGCTACGTGCATGTTTGTATTATAGATATGCATTCCTATTATACATTTAATCATCTAATTTATTATATGGCTCGTATACTCAACATATTTATCTATCTATATTTACATGTGCCAAAATTAATTGCCACTCCACTCTACGCCAGAATGGTATTTGATGTGCTCTAATAAATGAAACGCAAGAGAATTTACATTGAAAATATATATTTGAAGTACGTATGTATAGTGAGTACTTGCATGGGAATATATATATATATATATATATGGGAATATATATATACATATTTATATATGTATAAATGTATTTAATACGGTACAATATTTTTAACTGCATAGATAATGGGTCGTAGTTGAAGGTAGTTGTAGGTAATATAAACAGTTATATATGTAAAAAATATCATTTGTTTGTATATAAAGTTTTTAATAAAAGAGAAATAGTTTTTAAACTTTTTCTTATTGAACTCAAACATACACAATATATATATATATATATATATATATATATATATATAAGTGTATGTATTATTATTTTATAATGGTTTTTTTTTTAATTGAATTTTATTGAAATAAAGTGTAATTAAAAAACAAATTGAATAAATTCGTAATGAAATGATTTAAAATTTATATAAATTTTTTTCATTTAATTTAACAAGAAACGCATACTAAAAACTACCGTGTTGGTGCATACTTACAATACATTGTACATTAATTTGAAATTAAAATTGTTTACTTAATTTTCGCTCTTCTAAACAAATATGAATTTGATTTTCAGTCTCCCAGTTAGTTTGGTTTTCGCTTTTAATTTGTTATGATTTTGTTGCGTTTATTGATTTCACTTGATTCGTGGACTCTATATGAACTTACTTATTAAACATTTCGTTATTTTTTTATTAATGGCGTGTTGAATACGTACTGTATGCTGAATACAAATATGGCATTTCGTGTTCTTTCGGGTTTTCGGGTTGTTTAACAATGATTTCTAAGATATGTATTTATATGGTATGTGGGTTAATTGATCGTTAAATGTTCTGCTATATATTTGGGTATATGTATGTATGTATGTATGTATGTATGTATGTATATGGTTATATGCGGGCATCCAAAAGTTCTTTATACTCAACGCCACTAGAAAGAAAGCAAAAATGCGCGAAAAGACCGCATTACTTATACTCATATTGTAAGGTAAGCCGATAATATTAGATGAGCGAAGCTGTCCAAACTAATTTAGATTATATTTAGATTAGAAATTTGAATAAACAATTGATATATTTGATATATTCACTTCTTACGACAGTTACTATAGGCGTTGTCATTTAACGCCTTGTCTTGATTTGGCGAAAACTTTTTAAAGCAGGGAAAAGTTTTGCTAGAAGACATAGAGCGTGTCTTAGATTTGCTCCCCTTTATAATTCCATTTTAGTAGGGAAACGATATGTGTATATATATATAGAGGCATATTGTTGCGGAAGGTACCGGGAATTGGCTGTTCAAAAAAAAATTAATTGACGTCACATTTAAGCAAAAGCTAACGGAAAATTATGTTTTTTAAGTAATTTTATGAATTGATTTTTTGTTCAAAATAGATGTTTATGTCAATTATTCTCTCTTCACAATGGAGTTTCATTTGTTAAAGAGTTTTTAGAAAAAAATCGATGAAATTATGAAATTATCGTAAAAGGAAGAGCACATGAATAGAAAAATCCATGATGTGGTTGAATATTTACTTAACTTTGATCGACAATCAGTTGAAAAGTATAGATCAAGTTGTTGTTATGTCTGGCCTCATGAATCTGATTTGAAAGGTGGCTTAGGTCTTGGCACAACTTCGTTATCTTAAACGGGATTCATTTTCACAAAAATGACTGCATAAACTTCCATTATTGAATAGAAAGTAAAGCCTATTTTTGAGACAATTTCCGTCACTTTGTAGTCCTATTTCGCGTGTCAGCCGCGGAAAAAATTTCTATTAGCAATGAACTTAACTTGCCATACTAATACACTATAACTGAAAAATAATTCATTAAAATAATCATAAACATAATAGTGAATTAAAAAATCATATATATGAACCAAGTATTAGCTAATTATTTCAGTTCGAGCATCTGCCGAGAAACTATCAAATCATCAAATGAATAAATGCATCCCCATTCAATGATGGCGATGGTAAAAGGAATGGTTTGCTGATTTATTTGTTCTTTTATTATGTCAAACATTTCATGGCATTACATCTGTTTTGCACTATGCATTACATTATTGGATATGAGGTGATCGGAACTTTCATTTTCTTTTTTTTTAATGTTTAATGTTGCGTTTTCAAATTTTTAGACTCATAGCGCAATAAACTATTGAGAGCCACCAAATACGGTAAAAGCGATTTTTACTATCCTTAATATAATGCCTTTATAAAAAAACGAGGAAAAGCCTTATGGTGAGACACGTCTCATCGGTCAATATCCTACACCACTTTGCTGAATACAGTTATGCGTATAAGGACTTTTCAAAGTCGCTGTTATGTGGGGAGTGGTCGATAAAATGGTCTGATCCGAACGATTTCTAATAGTGTTCGTTCTTAGGCCAAAACATTTCGACGCACCAAATTTCAGTAAAATAGCTCAAAAATTGCGATCTACAGTTTGAACACAAGCGCATAGGTGGACAGACGGACAGACGGACAGACGGACAGACAAGCTTACAATCGATCGACGTAATAAAAGATGAGTCTATCTCAAGTCCTTCTGGGCATACATCCTATTGCATACATCCTCACACATTTAATTTATAACCTTTTACAACATATGAAATAAAAAATCTAAAAAATTGAATATTTTTAAATAAATAAATAATATATTTATGATCTCAAGTGTGGTTTTGAGTCCGTAAGCATACAAAAACTCTTTGATTCACATGATATTCCCGACGTCACAAACGAGTTCAGCTTTTCTAACTTGTTTTGCTTTTTTTTTTAATTAATTTATTTCTTAATGTTTCGTTTTGCGATAAATTAAGTTTGTAGTCTTGTAATTGCGAAGTTTCATCGTTAAAGGTTTGCTTTTCGAATTTTTAGCTTCTAAGGATTAAGAATAGCCTTGAGTTGAGATGCTTTGCTCGCTAAATTTCCCATCATTCTCTTCAAAGAGTTGCCTTTTTGTTTAAATGAGTCTTACAAAGCTGCATAAAAAACAGCTTCGATCGGAGTTGTCGACGACATCAGCGACTGTTTGCTAACGAATATGGAGTTTGTTAAGTTTAATTTGCAGTCAACTGAATTGAAGGGATTCGTGAGTACCGTCCTTTTGAAGTCCCTTTTTTACCCCTTTAAAGTAAATCAAAAGTTTTGATGACCAAATCGATTTTGCGACGATTTTTCGAATACGCGGCAACTCGGGCCAGTTACCAATCTTTCCAAACTACATTCTTTCTCTATATGCATCTCTTTTCTTATGCGAGCAGGCATCTAACAGACAAGTTAAAACATAATAGGCTGGCAAGACGGATTATCAAGAACAACAACAACAAACAATCAAATAACACTAACTATATATGTATAGAATAGCTATCGAAAGCACTCTTTCACTTATTTTCCTTATAAAATGTCACAAACTATTAGACGCTTGCTTGCATTGTATTTTGATCATTTTTTTTCATTTAAGTGAAGAAGACAATTATTGAGCAAAAATTGGTCCTACATATGTATACGAATCAAAATATTTTCCATCATTTTTTAACACTTTTTCCCATTTTTCTGGCAACATGACGATACCGTGTCGGACGAACGGTATTGTTTTGGCAACCAATCATCGACTGACTTTCACACTTCTTCTCAGCATTCCTGCACTCCTGCGTGCCAGCCAAGCTATGCGGCATAGATCTAAGAAAGTGGGAAGTGTGCTGGGTTGCGCGCAAACTTCTCATTTGAGTTGCGATAGTGCATCGTTGACAAGTCTTGTAACATATGCTGGAGCGTTGTCACGCAAGACGATTATTTTGCATCTGTTAACCGCTATGGATGGTTTTTTTTGCATCTGTTATTGGGATATGATGGACGAAGCATCACCATAAGCTTTCGAAAGTGTTTGTTGGTCTTCGGCAGCAGACATTTCAAATCAAGTAACAAACGTAAATGATGTCGAAAATGCAATTTTAAACGTTCCATGATTAGCGTCGGCATACGCTAATACTAAATATAAAATTGTCGCTTTACCTAGAGATCGGTTAGAATCGTCGACTTTAACCGTTGTGTATATTTGTACTTCACATTACTTTAGCATGTTCGCCAATTGATGTCGCTGATCAAAATATTTGTAAAGGCTTGCCTTCACGTATGGATGATGATGATGATGATCCAAACTCATGAGTTGTAGCGGTTCACACTTAGCATAGTTGATTTCAAAATCTCAATCACAATACGATTCCATTCATAATGAACTAACTGACAGTTGGCAAAATACACATTAGAGAAGAGCAAATAATTTAACTTTCAGTTAAAAGTGTCAGTTGAAAAGCCTGTTTTTTTTAGTGAACTTTCAGTTTAAATTAACTTATGGAGAACGGCCTTTAGTCACGCGCGTCTCATTAAAAATTGAATAAAATTTCACGAATTTTTTTACGTTTTGTTCTCTACATATAAAAGTGTGTGTTGTGGAAACACGGTCAAGGAGATACCACCAAAAAAAAAAAAAAAAAAAAAAAAAAAAAAAAAAAAAAAAAAAAAAAAAAAAAAAAACAAGTGGATTTCTGTGGAAGTTGTTGCGCTATTGTTTTCTTTTGAAAATATTATTACAAATGCAAAAATACTGCGAGGAGGCGAAATCGGGCAACACGTCCGGGGGCGTCAGAATAAGTTAGGTTAGATCGGCTATCTTAGTTTAGGATAGTCACGATTTAGTTATTTACAAACGCATCCTACTGGACGACTGTGTATGCGTATCTCAGCGGAAACAGCTGATTTTTGGCTGAGATCTTGTTGAGATTTTAAGGCACGGTTAATTGGTTTGTTCGCTTCGTTGTGTGAGTAGCCGTCACAATCAAACGTGTCGCGAGGTTTTCATCAAGTCATCGCCGACACCAATAAAAGCTAATAAAATCCAAGTCGAAAAAAGACACTAAGTCAAGAGTATAAATATCTAAATTACGAAACACTAAATCAAAGAATGCAAAGGTTCAGCAAAAAAAAAAAAAAAAAAAAAAAAATCGATAATACTAAGTCCAAGGAAAGTTAAGCGAAACTCAAATGCAAATCTGTTCAAGTCAAGGCCAAAAATACAAATAACAAAGCCGAATAAAAGTGGAAGAATAGTGGAATTAGTATCTAAATAGCGATGCAAATCCAGTCTTTATATCCGGGACAAATAGCTATATACTGTCTATTTTTTTTGTTTTTAAGAATACCAAGTGGGTCGCAAACAAAGAAAGTTCTTGTGGGAGTAGAACCCGTGGACATGACCACAATAAATTTCTTACGGTATATTTAGAAATTTCCTTCAGTGAATTGATCGGTTGTTTTTCGTAAATAAATTCGTAAAGATATTAAGATAATTGCGTGCTAATACGGTAGCATTTTACTTATCAAATAAAGTTTCAAAAATTATGCTGCCAGAGTCAAATAATAGGAAAAATTCTTTTGCATCTTTTCAGAGAGTCATTCTTCTCACAAGTCCTTAGCGTTACTGAAACCGGTTAAAAGGCATTCTCAAGTCAAAGTTTCTATCCTGAGATCCTATGCTTCATTCAATCATATTTAATCTCTACAAATCGAGTGTATTTAATGTGTTCAATTAACTAATTCGATCAATAAGTAATGGATTTAAGGCGGCAAATATTATAGAACATCAGTTAACATCAGTCCGGTATGATATGGCAACACTGTAGCGTTACCAAATTAACTACAATTTGTGTAAACTAAGTGTCAGAATGTTATGACATGCGTCGGATGAAGGTTGGTACTATCCAAAAACCATCAGTGCGTCCACACTGTTGCCACATATGTATCATTGAGTGATATAATGAATTTTTTTTTTTTTTTTTTAGCGGAATTAGATTTTATTTTTTCACGTATTTTCCTTTTTTTTAGTTCACTACACCGTCTGAGATTTCTGAGAATTCTGAGAAATATTATTTATCGATCAAGACAAGAATTTTTATGAAAGCTTCCAAAAAGACAATAACCGCTGGGGATCGAATCCGCCAAATTCATATAATTTTTTGAGTACGTTGAGTACGTATCATGATTATAACTCTTCTTCTCTTTTTGTAGTCTTTTTTCTTCAAACGCGACCATTTATTTTGAATTTTTCTCAATTCAGCTAATCCGATAAGGCCGAATAGTGTAAGGCTTTTACCCTACAGGCATCTCCCTTTTGTATTTTGTTCGCTTTGGTGCACTTCGACTCGGTCAACGTTGTTCCTTTGAGTCTTCATACGGTTTCGGTTCATATTAATGAACCTGGCAAATATAAATCACCATAAGAAGTGCCTATGAATGTTCCTAAATGCCTCACTGAAGTGATCATACGTTTGAACGCCTTTTTTTATCGAAAGCACATTTTGATACGCAATTGTTTGAGGCAAAGTAGTCGGTAGCACAGTCCCATACGACATGACATGGCAACGAACACAGATAAGCCGCGCACCCTCAATTTTAGATTTAGGTTTATCACGTGTGCTTGCGTGATCAGGGACCAATTTCTGGACCGGAACATATTTGCCGCAATGTCTTTTGTCAATTTCTTTTCGTTTTTTTATCCTTATAACAAGAGAATAATCTTTTCTTTTTTTTCCCCCTAATCAAAGCTATTTATTTTTTACGGTTCCTACGGTCTACGAACGACAGCTTCTCGAAGGTCATCTGAGACCATGTTTTGTCTGCTACGAACTGTCTTTAGGTCCTTACTTACTGTTTAATCCAATATATATACGCCCTTATAGCGTACTGCGTTCTACTGCTTGCTGCAGGAATGAGTGTCCGAGTGAGTGTACAATGGAAAAATGTCTGCGTGAGATTAAAACTTCACCACTTGCTAAACAATAAACCAAAGAATATTTGAAAAGCAAAAAAAGGACGAAAATAATGTTCGCATGTTTGTCAAAATGTTTGTTATTTATATGATTTTGACGGGATTAAATATTTGTTTACAATCTTTCATGTCAAAAATTTTGTTGGTCATTAATACTCGTGTACACACACACACACATATATATATATATATATTGGTGTATACGCCTTTGTATTTAACTTTCGGTTTAAATATTTGGTTACAAATTTTATTTAAAAAAGCACAAAAATTGGTTCTGGTAGATGTGTTGTGTTGTTGTTGTTGTTGAATTTTGATTTGGGCCTTTACCTGAAACCTTATCAGAAATTGTACAAATTTCAACAAATTGTCAATTGTGTACAAACGATTTAGTGTTTTAGTATTATTTGGTAAAGTTTGTTTTCTTATGGAAGCTATCACTTGAACAAATAATATTTATATGACAAATAAGTCGCTGCAGCTTGAAGAGTTTCTCCTTTTCGTTACATTAATAGCTCGTTTAAAACGCAACACTGATGAAAGGAAAATTTTAGTACGACTTGTTAGCTTCGAGACAGTCTTACGATTGCAATCATTTACTAAACCGCTGGCCTCTATCTGAGCAGATGATCGGTATGTTTGTTGTGGCGATTCTTTGTATTGCTGCTGAGAATCAGCTCCATCGACAACTCTTAATAATATATTAGTGCTGGCTGCCTTATCGTGTGAACGTCTTGCTTTGGGCGATGAGTTGACGCTAGAAAATGGCGTACGACTAGCGCTTACTTTAAGACCCGCTGTTAACAATTCGAATTTACTACTGGGCTTGACATTCGTTAAATAGTGTCTCCCACCACCACTGGCACTTCGGTTGCTTGCCAAGTGTTGCGTATCTTCTTCATCTTCCAACTCACTTTCACCCATTTTCAGAATACTCTCCAAATTTAGAGGACGTTTTGTTGTTTTCCTTGTTGGGCCTTTAGTACTAATGGACGATAACGATGACTTGCCGCCAACAGTTGTTGAGGACAGAGTTGTACTAGCAGTGCGCTCGCTGCCAGTGCCAATGCCTTCATCTGCCATCATACCGGGTACGATTATATTGCTCGATTGATTATCAATGCACTCCGTTTCAATGTTGCGGTCATTTTCATCTTCCCGATCGTCGTTATCGTCATCAATGTCCGTTTGACACATAGATACTTGACGTACCATACGTCTTTGTGGGGCGTAGAGGCGGCGGTGCTTCTGTATTGTATTCTGTAAATTTAAACGTTGACGATCCTTTTCACTCAGATTACGTATTCGTTGCGGATTTAATTTGACCTGAGCGACTATACCGACCAACAATTCGTCGACATTGTGATTAAGGCCAGAAGACGTCTCTATAAATTTACAGGCAATATCTTTGGCAAGTTTCCGGGCCACTAAAAGCCAGGAGATACAAAGGAAAAAAAAAAAAAAGTACAAAAAACACTTTTCGTAATAAATTCAAATTTTGTTTAAAATTTTTCGTTTTGTTGCAGCAATTACTTAAACTTAAAACTTTGTTTTTTTTTTGCTTACTTTGGCGATTGACTTCACGGTGACGCTCCAAATCAGTTTTGTTTCCAACGAGTATAGCGCCGCGTGTTAAAAGCATTTCATTTTCTTTGAGATAGTGAAGAATTTTTTCGGCAGCCTTGAAGGACGAGCGATCCACCACCGAATAGACCACCACAAATAAATCAATGTTATATGTGGAACAAAAGGCCTCCGTCTAAATCATAAACACACGATACGAATATATATATANCATTTAGACGACAATGTCAAGCAGTCCATGTCATCAGTAAAGACAATATAGAATATAGAATATAGAATATGGAATAAAAAAAGACCATAATATGAGATAAACTAACGCATATGTTCTCTTGTTCTTATTATCTTATCCAACATATAATGAATGGTCTTCATTATGCGTTTTGTTTGTGTGGTGTAAAGTTTCAATGTTAATGACAAGCTGGGTAACAGTTGCGCTTGAAAGAACCATTAAATGTTTTATTACTTCACTATAATCGCACAGAAATGCAGAGAAATTCGCAACACTAATAATGTTATAAACACTTGCACCACACCACACCACACACGTTGTGAAAACGAAAGAATTAAAATAAAAATTAAGCAAAGTATCAGGGTTCAAGTTCAAGGTTTCTTCCTTAATGTATGTCTCTCCCTCTTTCGATGTTCGACATCGTATCGTAACAAATAGTACCATCTCGTAGTCTCAGTCGTAGTCTTAGCGTTTCTTGCTATTTAAAGTTTTATCTTCTCTCGGTTTTATACCGTAATCGTTACATACGAATGCTTGACTTACCGACATTTCGCATGCTGGATGATCAATGATTTCTAAGTCTGTTTCAATGCCATCAACAAGTACTGAAACCGTTTTCTGGCCGTAGTCGTCATCTGCGAAAAAATAAAAATTTTGTATAAATCATTGCAAATACTTTTTTTTTAACTTCTTGTATACTTTTATCACATATATTGATATTTAAAAGCAATTCGGACGCAACAAGTCCAAGTGAATTTTGTTTGACAGCCAACTTTTAAAAACTGATTTCTTGTTAATAAACGAATTAATTATAGTGGCACTCGGCCCATCATTAAATACCTTACACCAGTTTGTTTAACGCAGTTAACGCAGTTATTCATCTAACGATTTTTCAAAGTAACGCGTTAATAACGTTCATCCTTGAGCTAAGAAATGTCGGTGCAAGATGAGAGCAAGAAAAATGTGTGTAACGTATGACGAGAAGAAGTCTATGAAGACCGCGAATCAGCGTTTTCTTCTTTAAAATAAAAATTATTAAAAAAACAGGTAAGAGCATTATAGTCGGGCAAGGCCGACCATTAGATACCCTATACAGCCTAGTCTAATACAAATAGTTATTCACTCGTTTTCGTAATAATACACCAAAAATTGCACATGATTTTCATTCAAAAGCATACGTTTCATGGAAACCCGCATATTTGGAGGATTCGCAAAATATTCCATGGCATCTTACAAACTCAATTACCAAACTCAATTTATTTCTTCAAAATTTTATTATTATTCAGTTTCCGTCATGGAAAACTAGAAAACAGACTTTTTCTCCCAGACAGACAGACTTTTTCTCTCTTTTCTTATTCACGGCAACACCTGTTTATGTTATGGTCTAAAAAATAGATATATGTGATCCACACTCCGAACGATTACTATTCGCGAGAGATCTTGTGGAAATGGAGTGGGGCCCAATAGATCCATATGACTCAAATTTGGTTCACTTAATTTTGTTTTCAAATTACATCACAAACATTAACAATTACATCTTTTTGGCGTATAAAGGTTTATATAACCTAAAAATATTCATACTCATGGGTATTCAACAATTAAATATAAGCGGACCAAACTGGAGAAGGTTGGCTTCTTTGTCAATTTTCGTCAAAATTACGAACTAATTTTTACCATGATATAATTAAAAATTATATATTTTCACCGTATAAAGATTCAGTGCAGAACAGTTATATGTACGGGGGTTCGAAAAATTGGCCCAACCGAACCAAATTTTTCATATCAATTTACACCGAAGAATTTTTGGAAAAATTTTGAAAATTGCAATTGTTTCCAACTTCACGAAATAGAGTGGAGTGGCGGAAAAAGTAGATCAATCCGAACCGATTTCAATAGCTTTTCCCCTAAGTCAGAGCACGTCACCGAGACGGTACCGAATTTCGATTTCATCGAAATATCTCCAAAATTGCGACTTGTAGTTTGTTGAACAAGGTGTTACATGGACAGACATCGGATAGACGGATAGATCGATTAACCAACTATTTCTGTTGGGTTTTCGGATCCATAAATGAATACATCTTCACTTGTGTCACGTGCCCAAAAAATTGAAATTGGATCTCATAGTGACAATAGCGACCGGATAACGGATTCGGAGCAACTTCATCTTCCGCCTTCCTCAACTGTTCATATCCACATGCGCCGCAACAAGCTCCGACGTCAGCACATTCTAGCTTAAACTTAGCATTACGATTTTATAAATAATAAATTGACGCAACATATTCCGATCTTCTAGGCATTTCCATACGGTATATATATGTAATACCATTACGCACCAAGCACGAACAACATCCTGCTCCAAATGATACATTTACGGGAAATTTCTGTTGTATTTCACGATCTGCAGATAAGTTTACTTTTCTGGCCATGGTAGACAGATGGAATGCGTAGCGCAATTGGCATACAAGAGGACTGCTGTCATCGCACTTTATCAATTAGTTGCTAAGTGCAGAGTGAACTAAATGCTATGGATAATGCATTGTCGAAAGGGGGCAACGCATCGATTGTTTGTAAAAAATGAGGTGACGCGTTGGAAAGTGAAACACAAGATAGTTTGCCAAATTCCATTCTGGACAATTCAATGTCGGGGAAGATCGTCGTTCTAGTCGATAAGGAAATTTTACAAAATCATGTTGGAGAGTAACCCACATGCCAAGCCAGCACTTTACAATGGCAAAGGGACTCGGCCACTCGGGACACCATTCGACTGCTGAAGAACCAAACATCTGCAAATTCGAATGTTTTATTTAACATATGATAGAACTTTCCTTTCAATCACTACACACAAAAACGCAAAATTTTAAAGGACTTGAAATGTGTTCAACTCACCGCAATCATCGCAAACAATCTCCGAGACAAAATAGGAAAAGACAAAAATCACAAAGAAGAAGAAAGAGCATATTAGGAATTTATACCGCCACCGACATATAATACGAAGCTCCTACATAATGCGCCCGCTATAAATAGAAACATATGTCTTTCGAACATATGTCTTGTCATTGACATCGCTGTGGACGTAAGTCTTATGTTCAAACTAAATTAAGGTAGAGCGGGGAAAAAAATAAGCCTTCAATTTAATGCAAATAAAGGGAAGAAGAAATAAGAAAAAACTGAAAGGGAAAACAAAGAGAAACACAAAATAGGTGTACGCCCATGTACCTGTAAGTTGTAATCGTGAAGCTTCATAAGTATAGGGCGGAAGCCTACCAATCGAAGCACTAGATGAGTACAAACAAGAAAAGTTTGCCAAGCATTTGTTTCGAAAATTCAAGATTTTTGACGACTAGACTATCTTTGATTATATTGTTCGATTCCGATATCGAAATTAAGTGAAAACTATTATTAAAACGATTATAAAGAACACGAAAGATGTTAAACAGCTTATAATTTAGTGTAACGGGTTTACGTTTAACTGACCGAAATTGACGGAGAACGGCACTGGGTGCGTTTAATTGGAAATTTCGATCGATTTTCTAGCGGAGATAAATCAATAAATCTAATATTAATTCCATATAAGTTCTCTAGCGTTTTCCTCGAGTTCTTTATCTGAATTCTGTATATAGAACGGCAACGAGAACTCCGCTATTGTCTCTTTGCCTTGAAATCTATCCTCTAAGTCTAAAAAAAGTATTTATTTGTAGCGGAGAGCGTAAGACGTTCTTTTTATCCGATTCCTACAAGCATTACGAAATGAACTCTTGCTTGATCTCCTGTTCATTTTATATGGACTCTGATGCGTAAATTCTCGAAAATGTGTTCAATACCTTCAAAATCAAATAAGTGCTTAACATATTCTCTATGTTGAAATTGGTTTGCATTGATTTCTCCGGCCATTTTGGATGTATATCCAATTCCGATTCACTTTAATTGTTTGTACGATATAAGTTTTAGTTATTCGTAAGGTGCCGCCAGGTGTGTAAGAGTGTGCAACAAAATGTAAGAGATGGATCTCAATAAGTCGCATTTACGGCACTGCGTGTTATTCTCTTTTAAATTGAAAAAAACCACAACAACAATTGACAACGATAAAGGTTCTGGAAAGGTTCCGCGAAAGCGAAAACGAAAGCGAAAGCGAAAGACGTTAAATTTTGGAAATTTGAAGTTTATTTAGACGCAAATCTGATATAAACCCGAAAAGACGTTGTTGTTGTAAGAATAAGTCAATCCGCAATTTCAATTCGATGGCTTACAATGGGAAAGAAAATGGACTCCTCATGAGGTATTCGAAGAGAACCCGAACTGATATCTGCTAACATTTGTCAAGTTTCTATAACTGGAAGGATCTTTATTTTTAACAAATTATTGCGGGCGAGGAAAATGTCAGACATTCTTATATGAAGAAAAGCATAGGTTGGTGCAAGGCAACACTCCAAATCTCTTGGAGCTCGCCATTCCTTAGCAAAAGTGCAACTATGCGTTCATTTGCGTTCACGGAGTTGTAAAGCCTATTAAGGAAAAAAAAAACTGCTCACGAAATTGCTCGATATGCAGTCAGTCGAAACTGGCAGGGAACTACCTGATAAGTTACAAAAGACAGAGATAGAGAGTGCTGGTGAATACTGGGATTATTAGACTTCGTAACAAGCACACAAATAAAATAATTACATATGAATGTCATTGAAAAATACATAGTTCTTGTTGCATATACTATCGATAAATGTATTATAGTAGTGTAGAGTAATTTCGGATAGCAATATTTAGAAAGCTTAAAAAGCAGGCAAGATCTGTAATGTGTGACTTGTACGTTGCTCGAATATTAGGCCGTCTGTTCTTTGGTCGTGAGGTCTGTGAGGTCTCAAAATAAGCCGCATTCATTAGCAAAAATGCGAGCAGTAACAATAATTTGACTTTGTTAACCTGACCTTAAACACTAATTGATGGATGGCCTGAAAATGTAGGGTGATATTCATTCCTATCGGATTATATTTGGGATGATGAGTATTCAAAAGTCGGCTGAAAAAGCTAATAAACTTTTCTCATTGATTTTCATTATTGTACCCTACATCGCTTGTGGTGCAGGGTATATTAAGTGTGTGCCTAGTTATGTAACACGCAGAAGGGCCCTTTATTTTACGGACGAACGATTCAGAGTCATCTGCTGAATCGATCTAACCTTGCTTGTCTATCCGTTTGTTCGTGTGCCTGCGTGTCTGCCCAAGCTATAGATCACAAATTTTTAAGATATTTTGATGACATTTGGAACACTAATGTGCTTTTGCCCACGAACGAACGACCGCTCCCCTTTTTCTATCACTCCTTATATAACGTCAAAATTTGAAAAGTCGTTAAATGAAAAAAATTCGAATTTTTCAAAATCTCTCAAATAACTTACTCCGTAAGAGTACTTGGAATGGCTGGGGCACTATTTTGAAGCCATCTCTCATATAATCATTCCGTACCGTATAATCAAAACCGTATCTTTATAGGTTCTTCTATAATTTTTAATATTAGGTTGGGGAAAAAGAAATCCATTATTTTTTCGGTAGATAGCTGCACTGGTAGATTTCTCGTAAAGTAACGATCAAACAATTTCAGATTTATGCTCGTTGGAAAGGTGACATTTCGCAGTAAAAAAAATTCTTTTGTTGTTTTTTGTTTGGTGCATTCAGTTGTGAGTTACAGCGTGTTAAAAATGGAAGTGAACAAAGAGAAAATTCGGTACATTTTACAGTTTTTCTTTGACAAAGGCGTAAATGCAAGCCAGGCGGCTAAAATTGTGAATGGTGTTTATGGTTCCGATACTGTAACAGCCAATTATGTGCAATTTTGGTTTCGTAGATTCCGTTCAGGAATTTTTGATGTTAAAGATGCACCTCGCACAGGTAGCCTACCGGTCGTCGAAAATGTCGATAAAATCGGAGAAATGATCGAAGTTGATCGGCATGTTAGCAGTCGTAACATCGCCCAGGAACTAAAAATCGACCATAAAACAGCTTTAAACCATTTACACAAAGCTGGATTCAAAAAGAAGCAAAAGCAGAAGAAGAACTAATGCATTTCTTTTTCCCCAACCTAACCTATTTATAATAACAAATTATTGACATACAAGTCAACCTTAACGAATTTAAAGCAGTTTAGTAGGTCTACATTTTCTACACTATGTATGTAAATATGTGTGTAATTTTTGGCTGTATTAGGCCAAGTTGGGCAGGGTAACTAATAGTTGGCCTTTCCTGGCTGTGAAAAAGGGGAAATAAAAGAGCGCGGAACGTGCCTAACAAATATTTCATGGATTAAATAATTAAATTATATTGCAGCGGAAAATATGCATTAATGGCTTTAAATTTAATTTAATTTTAGTAAGTAGAAATCCTCTTAATTAAATAGTGGATTTTTAGTGCTGTAAAAATGTCAATTTTAATAATGGCATGTCTCGGATTCCAAGTAGAGATGATTATCAATCACATCGAAGAAATATTCAAGTATCCGTTAAATTCATTAAGTGAGAAATCCAAGAATGTTATGATTATGTGTAGTTAAGTCTGTGTGTGTGTGTACGACTTAATTTTCTTATTTCCTTTTTCTAAATGTGAACCTTTTCACAAATATTTCGTCAAGTTATTAATTATCTTGAGAAAATATCGTTGCTACGCATATGCCTGAAAGACTTTTACGAAAAATTAATAAAAAGTCATATACAGGAGAGGATAAGCAAACAGATAGATGAAAGAGTGATCCATTCTTTGGCACAAACGTTACTACAAACGTAATTGCAAAATACCTCGTAGCTGACACAGTCTGATGTAATAAAACAAATAAATAAATCCAGCCATTAACTTAATGTTATAATTGCGTGTTAGGTTTGTGTGTTTTAGTAAGACTTTAAATATTAACATTTAGAGCACAGAGGACAGAGCACAGAGGACAGCGTGAAATAAAGCGAATCAATAAAATACTAAATAAAGTTGCTTTAAAATTTTTAAATAAAATTCAAATGACGTCATTTAGAAAGATGAAGAGAATAAACACAACAACTAAGATACAGAACGAATCAAAATAAATGAAATAAAATCATTTCTATATATATTGAGACGATATAGTCGAACCGGAACAAGAGGCACAACACCCCCAAAAGCTTACGTTGAGAAAACATTCGCCTCCGTCTTATTTCACCGTCAGTTTTCACTTAATATGAGCGGTTAGCCAAGATACGGTAACACACATTCACATGCAACTGAATCCTTTTTCGTTTGGGAGATCGTTAACAGTTCATAAACAACCCAAGATTTTGCTTTAGGCGCAAGCTACGTGGCTTTGACTTTAACTTGACATACTTAGTTCTTCGGTTCGGTAATTATCGATGAAGTAAACTTTTCTTAACTTTCAAGAGCAAAGATTTCTATGTTTCTTCTCGCCATGTAAGGAATAAATTAACGCTAACCTCTCGTTGAAGGCTTCATAAACCTGGCTAACATAACAAAAGCATTTACTACGTTGATGCAAGTAACGTAAAAAATGCTTGTACAGTTCTTGTGTGCAATTTTGACTTCCACATTGACCTCATGGTATTAACTAGCAAAGCATATGTCGAGTTTACAGAGGTAATTATCGAACGATGTTTGCTTTATTATTATTATTATTTTTTTTTTTTGTGTATAAATCTAGCTGAGATATCGTTGACATGGAATTTAGCGAGGGAAACGCCTACTCAATTATGAAAATATCACGAAGCATTTGTACGACATCAGCCCACAAGCAAATGTCATCCGACAACATCTACATAAATTCTTTTTATATTATTATTTAATTTAGTTAATAAGTTATCCAGGTGCCAGGTGCCAGGTGCCAGGTGCCAAAGTTAGGAAAGCCACTGCGAACTTCTTAGCAAGAAAAACATTTTTTAGTTGTTTAATAGGCGTTTTGACCTTTCTAGAAAAAGGGAAAAAAGCTTCATGGTCTGAGAGAAATTTTGCTCTGGATTTCCGATCTGTTTGCTTAAGCGTACAGTCTAATGTGCTGCCTGTTGATTTTTACTTTCTCAAAAATACACTAACAGAGGTCTTTAGAAAGTGTTTACGATCGCTTTAAAACATTTCCAAAGAAAAATTATCTAGCGTAGCGTCGTCGAGACAATGGCTGTGCGAGTGCTCTGCCGCGAAATTGAAAATTTTAGATGAAACTTTTGTTATTAGTTAGGAATTTCGCGGCTAATTTCTAATATTCTTTCTAATATTTCTCTTCAGATCTATCGTTGGCAGGTGTGCCAAAAGCGGCTTCTAATAAAAAATCGACAAGGTCGGAGAGTAACACAGAGTGGCGGCATATAATATATAATATATCGTATAACAAAACAAGTAAGCACATTATAGTCGGGCAAGGCCGACTATTCGATATACAACATCGCTTCGTCTAGTTCAGTTATTCGCTTATTTTTATTATTTTTATATAATAAACAGTTACATATTGTTTTCATGCAAAGGCATGGTACGTCCCATGAAAGCCTGCATATGGAAGGATTCTCAAAACATTACTTTACAAAATTTTATTATAATTCAGTCATAGAAGACTAGGAATTAGACGTTCCCTCCATACAATGGCTCGCTTTGCGTAATAATGCCCTAGTCGAACCAAATTTTTCATGCCAATACCAATACTATAAGAGAGCAAAGCAAGGTTTGTCGACAAATTCTGAAAATTGCGACTCGTTTCCATATAACGATTTGTCAAAATAGGGCGTTATGCATGTTAGTGTGGAATTTCATTAAAATATGTCAAATATTGCAGCCTGTAGTTTCAACACCACAATACATGGGCAGACATCAAACAGACGGACGGACAGGCTTAGATCGATTCAGAATATGATTCTGAATCAGTTGGTATAATAAAAGGAGGGGCTGTCTTAATCCCTTCTGCGTGTTACATACGTCGTAACTAATTTAATATATAATATATACTGTACCACAAAGGGTGTAGGGTATAATAAATAAACTTGTGATTGTTTTGAATTTTTTTAAGCAACAGTTGCATTTTAGTCAATTGCCGTCTTCGTCTAATTTCGCATAGCGGGATTTCTGCTGGATTCGGAGAAAAGGCGAAGCTTTACATTGACGTGAAAGTGATTCAAAGTATTTGCAAAGTAACGTTCTCAAGAACACCCCTATGGACGAAAATATAGCTTCAACAGGAGTACTTTGAATAAAATAGGTGAGGCTTGCCATTTACTTTAGCCGCCGTGTAATAAATTTTTTCCCAATTCGTACGCTAAGTAATGAAAGCAGACCTTAGTGGTGCACATCGAAAGCTTATAAACTACGTAAACGAATACAGAATACAGTTCAACTTGGAACTAATTATCATGATATCATTCTAATACGTAGGGTGTCTAAAAAATAATTGAACTGTTTCTTGATCTGTACGGCGTATGTCACGGTCCTTTCGGATCAGCATATTGTAATTTAGGCAACAGCACTTTGATTAGCATGTCACCGTAGCAACGAGAAGCAACATTAACTTTAGGTTATGGTCCGTTCGGTCGCATTTTCGCAAAAGAATTGCCCAGAATCCGCATCAAAAAGTGAAGATGATTTTCTTCGCAAACTCAGCGTTTACTTGTTCTCCATTATCAACCCTTATGCTGCCCACTTTGTCGTTGTTGGCAACACTTTACCGCACAAATGACGTAAAATTAAAATTTGGGTGAACTTTGGGACTGCCTGTAATAGTAGGGCGGCTTTCCAAATGGTTTCTCAAAGAAGAACGAAAATGCAAGTCAATCAAGGAAAAATTAAAAAACTGCTATAACAGTAAATCAAGATTTGCTTTGTCTTGTAAAGTACGATTCAATTTTTTTTCTTTTCATTCTCTCTCTTTCTCTTATTAAAATCGATCGGATCGAAATGCTTAACGTAATTTTTGATAATTAACTTGAAATTCATGTTTTCCCCAATCAATCTTGATATATATTAATGGTCCATGTCATTGCCTTTCAAGTGAGAAAAAAAAAAAAAAAAAAAAATTCAATATCACAATAGCTCCCATAGGATTAATTTATGCGGTTTATGCGGTGCTGTGGAAATCCGACTCTTGCTAGTTTCAAAATAATATAAATCATTGCGATGGGGAAGAGAACTCACATTAAATCACTATTTTCAACGCTTCTCCTTTTACATACATTCATCTATCTTGACCGGAAGGGTATGTTAAATTTGCCCAAATGCATGCAACACTCCGAAGGATTCGAAAGAGTTTTTCTGCATTCAGCGAACGCATCTTATACGATAAGTTTCCCTAGATAAGTTGCATATTTTTATGAAATATTTACAATGAAAACAATTCGCGGTGAATGAAGATAACAATCAACTATTTATAAAAGTAATTAAAAGAACATATGTAATATGAAGCTCGCGTACACGTATCACATATAATATTAAGCAATTACTTCCCTTAATAATCCGATTAATTATTTTATAATGAATTTTATAATGTAAGGATTTTAAAAACATAGTTAATGAACGATATGTTATTTAAAATGAATAAAAAATTAATTTTAAAAATAAAAAGAGGATATGTTGCGGCAGGATAATAAAGCGGCGTCCTTATCAGCCTTTAAGAACTTTAACAATATAGTAAATGAATTTCATAAATAAAAACTTGATGGAACTAAAAACAACATTAATGTGAATAAATACAAAAGAGTAGCAATTGAATAAACCATTCATTCATTACGTTACGTTACGTTACGTTACGTTACGTGTTGGATGTAAGTACATTTTCAAGCCTATCAGCGCATTTATAATCTACACTTTTAAAGCGAGTTACTTTCATTGGAAATTATAATAGTATTCTAGAAGTGGAAGAGCAACCGACCACACGATGGTCAGAAACACTAATCTTCGAAAACTTCCATTAGCAGGGCGAAGACATTACAATGGTTTACAATTTGTTTGCCTTCTATATATTCAACGCTTCTTAGTGGAGTTGTAAACAAGCTATAACTTGGTCAACATACGTCCATTTAGAAGGCCTCATTCCGGGCCACCACTCTGGGCAAGTCTGCTTCTTCGTTTAGAACAATAAAATATTAGTTGGGCAAGGTTTCTCATCTCGAAATTTTCAGTTAATATGCTATACGTAATGCCTTTCGGGATGTGTGCCAGGTAGGCGTGGTAGCAAATAAATCAAAAAAAGTTAAAAGGATGGAATCGGTTCCAAAGAATGCAAAAAAATTATGGCGGAGATTGTTTCTGCAGCACGCGAATGATAATCTTCACTGGTCCTCTTCAAAAAAGACAAACAATGAACAGCGAGTGTTATGCGAATTTATTTTACCGCTTGAGGAAAGAAATCAAGTGAAAAGAAAATTTTTATTTCATCAAGCGAACACCCGTTCATCGATCCGTTTTTGTCTATAGTTGACAACTATTTTGAGATGTCTGACTGTTCTCTCTCTCTGTAAGTAGAGTTTTGAGAAAGAATTCTACTACGTTGACATAACGGAGCTTCATTTATATTCCCAGGCCTGGGAGACACATTTCGTTCACATCAATGCACACGTCCATAAGGGACACGGAGGATTAATTTTAAGTGCAAAGAAGATACTCACACAAAGCTAGGTACAAGTGTTTACCTACGTTCATCTGAGAGCTTAATGTCATTAACGTCACCGCCAACTAATCCGCTTACAGCATTTTACAAGTTTTATAATAACTTTAATTGGTGTAAGTTGGTCCAGTCGTATGGTAAGACGTTAAGAATCTTCCTAAAGTTCATACAACGGTCTTCCAGTTTCCATAAGGGTTTTCTTCTTTCTAAGGAGGATGGTCAGAGGAAGAAGTTAGGGCTTCAACAAGCCCATGATTACCTTTAAATGAATTGTGTAAAAGTAAAAGGATTGCCACCAATGTCACGATTTTTTCCTCTTCACATATGATATCACCTATGATATTTAAGGTATATTGCCACCGTGCGACCTTTTCTGATTTTGTTATGCTTAATTTCGTTGAGAACACTTACAAAAGCGAACATTTTCAATGTTTTGAACAACTGGAATTGCATTAGGCGACCCTTTTAGATGTGATTCAATCTATAATTTAATTGATGGTCTCAGTGGTCAGAGTTCCAATCGTCAAAATTCATATTTCTATCCTACTATTTCGAAAATACAAAAAGATGCCAAGATACAAAGCCATTGAGCATCACTTTAAACGTTTTGGATTTAATACAAACCTTTCGTTGTTGTTCGATTTAAGATTTAAGGGACTAGCGACTCCACAAAGCCGCTTAACTGTCGGCCATTGATAGAATTGAATCAGGCAATAAGAGAAAAAAGTTCTCGCCGCTATGTCGGGCGATACATGTGCGCTTTTTTTCCACCTCAGTTGATTGCATTCTCTGCACAAATCTGAACATATCACAATCACACCAACAATCACATCATCTGCCATTTGAAGTCTGCGTTATGAACAAAAATTGAACAATAAATTGTAACTAACATATTGCAGTGAACTCATGTCAACCTGCTTGAATATCTTGATATCTTGAACGAGACTAACTTAACATAAACACAAGATCATGATTTATGCTTTTGTGCTTAATAGATTTTAGATGGGATAAGCACTGAAATAGTATTAACATAAACACAGACGATGTTAAAAAAAAAAAGCACTATATGGTTTTCGGCCCTGGCCCAGCATTATGTCGTCTAGCTTTGTCTGAACATTTTTTTGAATTCAAGGATCTTTGCTAACCAATGACCAGTGACCAATGAAAGCATGTTTAGCTCGGTTTTTTTCTTTTATCTCAAAAATGAAGACCGACCAACGCATAAAGCGATAATGAACGGTCTAATTAAAGTTTAGTTTATGTTGGAAAAAAAAAAAGGAAGAAAGTTTGCTCTTCACAAAATACGCTTCCTTGACCACGTTAGCATTGGTAATTAAATTTGATGTCAATGTCAATGGATTAAAATGCAAAGTTTTCACTCAAGACTTTAGTTTTACTTATTTTATGGTATAAGGCGCAAGGGCATATTAAGTTTGTGCGGATGTATGCAACACTCAGAATGACTTGAGATAGACCCGCACCTTCCATTACACCGGTCGTCTCAGAATAACTTGTCGCGTCGATTTAAGCTTTCCTGTCCATCTGTCTACTACGGAAGCCATTCAAAATGGTTCGGATCGCTTTCCCTTTTCCAACCACCCCCATATGAAGTTTCATTTTGAGTGGTCGTTACGTGAATAACAGTATTAAGCGAAATGGTTTAGGATATTTAATGGTGGGCTGCGTCCCACTATTGTGTTTTCACTTTTTTTCTATAAGATATCATATGCAGGGAAGCACACCAACAGAAGACCAAATCAACTTGATCCTAATTTATATTACATTAAACAAACAGAAAAAATGATCCATGTGCCGATGATTATATTATGTATATGTGTGTGTCTATTATTTCATTTTGTATATATTTTAAGAAACAATTAGTAATCGATATGTTAATCCTTTTTTTTTTTGTAAGGCCTTTGGATATCGGCTATAATAAGGCGAACTCTCATCAGATTGTCAAGTGTTGCGCGCTAAGGGTATATTAATTCATTTATTAACTCTTTTTTTTTTTTTTTTAAATATTCCTTTCAATGCTCTTGTCCGCATTGATTGCGTTCATTTAATATTTATTTCCAGCTATACACATCTTTTCATACACAATTAGTTTCATTTGCCTTTCAATTAAAATGTAAAAATAAGTACAACAAGTAGATTATAATTGCGTTCAGCCAGCCAGTCAACAACTTTACTGGGGATAAAGCAATAGAGCAGCAAAAGAAAAGTGAAACTAGATTTAAAAGTTTGCGCTTGTTCCGTTATCGGAGGTGTGTGTGTGTGTGTGTGTGTTTGTGTGTGTGTGGTCGAGATTGCTTGATTTTATGATTGTCTGTCTATGCATGTGCACAGTATTTTATATACGAATTACAGTATGGCACCGTAGTTTTTTAAGCTCTTACCCGACATCATCTAAGTCGTGCAATATAAATGAATAATAACGTTATTATAACACCGTAAGGGATCACGGAACATGTATATAGAAATATAGAAAGGAAAATACGAAAGGAAATATATTGACTTGCGCCGAATGTTCTGACAGTCTGTCACTATATGTGCATTTTGCATGATATTTATTTGCAAGATAGAGCAGACATTTTTTTACTCGTTGTCGGATTCGGATCGCATTACGATACCGTATTGCGTATATATTTCAAATGAGTTTTTACTGACTGCGGACGAACTTTAAGGATAATATCATCTTCTATTCACCACCAATACATGCGCATAATTTCTCTCTATATTTATCTTAAAGAATATAAAAATTTTTTTTTTTTTTTTTTTTTTTTTTTTTGAAAATGTTGTAGAGCTCCCGGGGGGTTTTTCGAAATATTAATTTACAAAAAAGAAAAATGATTTCAATTAAAATTTTTTGAACAAAATCAATACATCGAACATCGGAAAATTTTAGTTTATTAAAAAAATCTCACGAGCCCCCTCCCCCTATGAGAAGTTTGTTTTGAAGTTGCAGTCAAAACTTGAAGACGAAGAAACCAGCGGTAAGATAAGCTTGAAAAACATAGTTTAGGGAGAAAAGCATCCAATGCGTTCAATGCGTAATTTTGAAGAAATCTCTCATTTGCTATGCAACTGATTTAATTACACATTGAACACTTTAGGGCACGTGGCAAGGTTGCTTTTTAATTTTTCTTCTTCTTCAACTTCAAAGCTTTCCGTACTCCGTCAGGATTTTCATTGTACTCAAAACACGATCGTTCTCGATCCAAAAATTCATCTTTTTGTCCTTTTAAAATTGCTTCCCCTTATAATCATAATATAAAAAGTATTTAAGCTAATAAAAAACAACATGAAAATCAATAAAAAAAACCAATAGATAAGACATTAATTATCGTTTGTAGCCCTTACATGATTTTTGAGATTTCAAAAACTTTTGTATTTTTGCTTTGTTATCTGAACTAATAGCACAACAAGTCAAGAACACTTCCCCAAAGGTTCATGTCAATCGCAGTACAACTCGAAAAGAAACAACGCCTCTGGAAATTTTTACTACAAAGTTATCTACTGCTGTTACTACTACTACTACTACTACTACTATTACGGCTACTATTGTACTGGACATTAGCGGATCCAGCGATTTTATTGAAATTTTGCTCACTTCATCTTAATGAAAACAATTTGACTTTTTGATTTCAGAACGTGGGATATCTGAAAATCATCGCACCTGAGTGGCCTGAAATTTTAAGGCTTTTTAATGGAAATTTTCCAAAAATATAATCGTAGTTTTTCTTTCGAAATGATGAAAATGATGGGGGAAAACTTGGGGGATTTTTGAAACAGTCCTTATGACTGCGATTAAAGAGCACATGTGTGCAAGTTAGCGAACATGTATTGTATATATATATATATATATATATATATATATATATATACAGATGAGCAGCAAAGAAATTTTGAAAGAATTAAAAAAAAGAAAAAACTCAATGACACTAAAAGAATCTTACATCTTAGGCATATGGTAGATAGAAGACTTACCTAAACTTAGATCATAAGCGCAAATGTATTCGGATGTTGTGAACTGATAGGTTAATGTGGTTTTACCGACACTAGATGTGCCCAACATGGCAATTTTATAAACAGGTATTTGCGCTTTATGACCACCGGTCTCTTCAATTAGTACATCACCAGATGTGCGTGATGCGTTACTGTAAATAAAAGAGGGGAGAAAATACACTATATTACGTTTAAATCAAACTTTTTTTATAGCAAACAGCTGTAAATGGCACAAATGGCACAAATGGAGCAACAGACAGATCGATAACTTTGAAATTTCACGTCATTAAAAAATTTATGGAATTTGTATAACTGTTCAAATCTATTTATTATTATTACGATCGCTTCGCAAGCGGAAGATGCTCACTGATAGTAGTGTATAAAAAATCCATTTGACCATAAAAATAAAAATACAGACCAATACCTTACAGAATCGATGGGTGTTATCCCTCTAGTATTATCGAAGTGAAAGCAACCGATATTTTTTAATTTTTGTAAAACAGACATGGATTTATTTGTGTCTATTGTCTATTGTAATTTACGATTAATAAGCAGAAAAGCCAGTAAGCGACGGAAAACCCAGACTACAGGCGTCTCTTTCGACTGGCATGGCGCATTTGCGATACCAACTAGCGGCAAATTTCAAGCCATTTGCTTGATCTTTGCGACCCGAAGTATGTTTACAGATATTGTACACTCAGACAGACGGACAGGCATAAGTCGATTAAGAATTTGATATTGGCTTTACGAAGTGCCCTTCTGGGTGATGCAAACGTTTGGATACAATGTACTTACTTATCTGGCACGCACGCACATTAACATTTAGATGCTTATATAGTGACATTAAATAATTCATGTTGAGTACGTGGTGTTACTGCCGCGCTATAGTGAAAATAATAGCACGAAAACATCAACATCAGAATCTTCCAAATGCAAGAAAGTAAAATCGCCCCGAATTCGGACGTATCTTTTATCAATAACTGAATGACTGAGATTTGCTAATTACCAGTCATTTAATTGCTTCCTCTTTCGTTCTCACTATCTGCATGAACAAGTATTTTATTAAACGTTTGCAAAGCAAAAGCAAAAAGATTTTTGTGTCTCGAAGTGAATGTGCGCTATGATATACATACAAGTATACAAGTGTGCACTTTTGAAAACTTGGGTTCAATATTGGGTTCAATAAATTAAATAAAAACGACATTTTATCGTTTATTTTATATTGAAGACGTCTCTCTAAATTCTATATTCGCCAAAAGCTTTAACGAATACAAATGAAAATTTTGCATATCAACGTATGCAAAGAAATTTTTATATTATTAAAAAGAGTTACGTTTTAGAAATAATTATCTTAATTAAATTCCGGCTGTTTTTTGATAAAATTCAGCAGCGATTAAAAAATACTGGTTACAAAGCTTAATGGTGGCTTAATATTCACCGTCGTTATCTACAGTCTTTTGCCGCTTATCGGGTAACTTACGGGCTTGGAGGCGAAATAGTCATCGACCCATTTCGGCTTTGCACTTCTATAAACCATCGACCTGCTAAATACGATTGCATCAACATGAATAAGCGGTAATCGAAAGGGCCCACGTGTGGAAAATACCGCAAGGTACAGTAAAACTCCCCAGCCTAAGTTAAAAGTGACTTGCTGAGTTACCTTTCCTGGACTCGCCCAGATATATGCGAGTTTCATTCTTTTTAAGACAGACATTTTTTGCTTAAAATCTCGCAAACCGCTTTTCAACTCTTTCATGACTTTCTTGCGCTGGAACCCCAAGCCAACTTAACAATTTCAGTAGCTTTCGCTGCATTTTTTTCCAATTTAAAGCAGAATAACATGCAGTGTCGCAAATGCGTCTCTTTAAACTTTGATATATACTGGATGACAGCTTGTAAACAACTCATTCTTCTTTCGCCGCTCAAACAACAATGTCTAAGTCTAAGAAATTTCGGGGAAATTGAAAGCTTTAGGGTATGTTTTATGAAACAAACAACTTTACAATGCAACTATTTTTAGTTGTAGGCATGTAAAAAATTTGGAGTAGGCCGCGGTTCACCCCAAAATACTCCACACGATCCAACACTTAATCATATTTCGACATTTCAGAATGCGGCGTTATATAGGAAATGGTCGAAAAATGATCTGATCCGAATCATCTTCGATAGCGTTTCTGCTTGGCCAAAAACACCACACGCAAAACAACAGCACACCAAAGACGATCAAAATGTCTCAAAAATGACGGCCTGTTGCTTGAAACAGAAAGAATGGACAGATGGACAAACAAGCTTAAATCGATTTGGAAAGCGATTCGGAATTGATGAGTTTTTCGCTTATTTCGCACATATGCGCTTACATATATATATATACAATTAAATGGCTGCTAATTGCTACAATTGCTGATAACAGAAGTGCAAAAGTCCGCGAGATTTTTCTAATATGCATTTTTCTAACAGTTTCTGATGATGTCTGTCTCTATGTCTTTAGTTCCCTCTGATAATAGTTTGAGCAATTGTTTAACATTCAAATGGCATAATGAATAAGTTTTAAACTTTTGAAAAAAGCTAAACGACTTTATAGTTAATTATGAATAGCGTACCTGTTATGTCGATCCACGCCGCTATTTGAGGTGCCAGTCGATGTTACCGAATTAATAGACCTTGAACGTCGACTTCTATTTAAGAAGAGAATGAAATATGAAGAAATATTTTGATTCGCTAACGTTTTCTCTTTTCTCTTTTCTCTGTTCTGTGTTGTCTTTTTTCTTTTTTCTTTTTGCGTTATTTAAAGTTTTCCGTTTACCTTAAGGAATCTCCCAAATTGCATACGCCATGTGATGTAATACTAAAACTACGCAATCGATAATATTCCAAATCCAAGTCTGCGCAATGTATAGCTGCTCTACGTGTATCGGCTAAACGTGGCTGAAAAACGAAACAAGACAGAATGACAAGACCTAAGCATATACTATTATAACTTTCAACTCTACATGGAATGTTAAGGAAAAATGAAAAATCGTTGAATCGTTGAATGAAAGCGGAAATATTTGTAAAGAATTTTTCCTAATTTTTTTACATCCACCCAAAATTTTTAATAAACACACATGTGCATACTTTTTTTACAAGCATATAGAAACGGTTAAGAGTACTTGTAACAACGCGCTATGCACGCACTGTATAGCGAAAGTTCAATGTACCGTTGATCTCTAGAGTAAATGAATTTCTCAGGCTTTTTTCGTTTCTTTTTTCTTTTTTTTTTCCTTTTTTTTTTTTCCTTTTTCTTGAATTTCAAAGTTTCAAAGAAAAGTACGCTCGAATTGGAAAAGCAACAAAGCTACGGCTATCTAACAACTGAACTCGAGCTTGGCCCGTGCCAAGCACATATGTGTTACGGCACAAGCATCCGAAGTGAAAGTTTTCTTAAATGCTCAGTTTCTCTTACCTTTCTACTCTCGGCTGGCATACTGGATGTACGTAAACGCTGCTTTTGCTTATTGGTTATCTGACCAATTGTTGCCGAATTGCCACCGTTCGTTAGAGCACTGCTGCTGCCTACACCGGCACCACGCTCTTGCGGTATACTTGAGGGTGAATCCATGTCAGCGACGCTTTCACCTGTCCTGTCGTGCACATCGTCGCGCGTTGGCGTATCGGCCACCAACGGCCCATTGGGAGGGCAACCCGGTGTAAACGTCGCTGCCGAATTTAATATATTGCTCGTAGAGTCCTCAAGTAGCACGTCAAGCTCTTTTGCCGTATCATTATCTTCACCATTTGCATTGCCTTTGCTATGACTTATGTATGTGTTAAATTTGTGTGCTTGAGCTTTACTTGCAATACATCCATCGTTATATAGCGGTGACGTGGCAGAGTATTGCGGTGACACAGCCCCAGACATGGCTTGTTGAAATGTTAAAACACCGCCAGAGTCGACCGGTATTAAATTCATACGTTTCGGTTTACTGTTGATTGGCGATTTCACCACATTAATCCGATCTCTGAAAACGGAATGCAAATAATTTGTGAAAATTACTTTATTAAGCGATTTATTAAGATTTTGACCCTTCAACTTTGATGCCTTACACTTAGTTAGTTAGTTGTTCTGATTGGCCGATTTTTTTTCGAATTAAAAGCTTTTGCGATTTCAACATATACAGATTTTCCGATTTAGAGAATAATTTTTTATCTGAAAATCGTTTTGTATGGTACTCATGTGTTAGTCGTTTACCTTTAAAATGTGTTTAGTTGAACATTTAAACGAGTAAGTGCGCACCACCACGTCCTACGCCTAATGCACAATCGCTTTGTGCATCTGGCACATAAGCAAATTAAAAAAAAAAAAAAACAGGTAAGAAAGTTAAATTCGGTCGGGACCGAATCTTTTATACCCATCACCATTATCCTAAAAACTGTAAAAGGAGTAAAAGAACAAAATTTTCGTGCTCTATAGCTGGATTTCTTCTATTTTCAAAATAATCGTCGTCGTCGTCGTCGTCGTCGTCGTCGTATAGACATGTGGACGTTGTAGGCGTGGCCATTAAAAAGTTTAATTCAAATCCCAATTCTTTTGCAAATTTGTAGGCGATATTTCCAGTTCCAGGCCAGTTTCGGGAGAGTGTTTACCACAAATATTGCAAAGTTGCGCAAACAGACAGATGGACAGACGAACGGGCAGACATATTTAGTTGTATTCCAAATTTGAAACTGGCCAAGAATTTGTATACTTTATGGGGTTTTAGAAGCTAATTTCTGCGCATTATTGAAGAAGGTATTGAAAAACCAATTAAATTTTAATACACTGTAATATCGGGTAGGCGTGGTCAATTTTTGTTTTTTTTTTGCACTTGTGCTACAACATCACCCACAGAATATGCGTTCAATTCAATTTTTATACTCTCATCTGTTATAGTTTCTGAGTAACTAGCAACATCAATTTTTTATTCCTTTTTGGAAGACAAAGGTGTTCTCATTTTCCGTGGCGCTGTGGGCGTGCGCTTCAACCGATCTGGCCCATTTTCCATTTCAACCTGCGTGCAAGAGCTACCAACATTTCCGTCAAATTTCAAGACGATTGCTTCGTCTTTACGGCCAGGCAAATGTTTGCAACAGATATTACGCAGACGGACAGACACAGGTGGACGGATAGACAGACAGACAGACAGACGGGCATGCCCAAATAGATTTAGAACTTGATATTGATCAAAAGTATATAGACTTTGTGGAGCCTCTGATGCTTCATTGTGGGCGTTGCAAACGCTTCCAGATATTGAATATACCCCTTCGGTGATTGATATAAAAAACCAAAAACAAATAAAACCAAGATGATATTTATATATATATATATATATATATGTATATATATATCAGTTACAAAGGCATAACCTAATGACTATATAAGAAAAAGTGCAAGCGTATACGACATTTGACATAAATCGATATAGTTATGTGTGAATATGTGAATATTAAAAAACTTTGGCTTTGGTCTATGTCACGTTTGTAAAAAATAGCCCTTAAACAAGCGCAAATATTAAGTGGAATTTTTGTAGTCTATCGAGGCCCAACAAATAAAAATGTCACGTCGCATATTAGGGAACTGATTTACTTTTCGATCCATTCATTACAATTTATTTATTTTTTCTCCTAAAGGGATTGACAAATAAATAATTTTTCCCTGTTTTTTTTTTTTAAATTAAACTAAAAAATCGAAATCAATTTCAATCAATAAATTCTTTTCATTTTGCATTCGACCGCACTTTTCCAATTTCCTTTATTATTATTATTATTATTATTATTATTATTATTATTATTATTATTACTATAATTTTAGACTAACGAAATAAATTCTTAGAGTAATAGAAAAAAAGGCATTGAGCACTAGCAGCACAGGCTATCGGCTCTAATTTAAAAAGGCTCAATATCTTTATTGAGCAAAATATTGAGCCTAATAGTTTTGAATAAAGTAATATGTTGGTTGTACTGATATTCTGTTCTGTGGTTGATTTTAGAATGTCCATACGATTAGGATAGTCGCTCCAAATGCAATACTTCTAGTCCAGGGAAAAGTTAACGCAGTCATAGAGAATGTGCTTTATAGTGAGAATTTGTTGTGTTTGTTGTTGTAGATTGGGGAGGAAGACTTCTGCAAGATCCATTGGTGAGTTGCAATTGTACGGCCAAAGCGAATCCTCGATAATATTTGGATCTTGATTTTTCCCAACAGTTGTTGGATATAAAGGTGGAATTAATTGAGGGCTAATAGAACGGCAGTGCTGACGATGGTATTGTGGACTTAATTTCTTTTAAAAAAGTGTTAGAAATTTTTGAGCAACTCCAAGCTACGATTACTAAGAAAGAGGACACACTACGATTTTGATTCTCTTTATAACATATTTATGGGCTTCTGATAAAAACGTTGCGTTCTCCATTTGCTTCCTTCATGACTTATGTCATGACTTTTAATCTACTTTGATGTTTCAACCTTTGAATATTTTGTAAAAATCGAACCCTTAAACGCGTAATGATGTCGATCTACATCGCATCTTTAAAATCTCACTATCTCTTTATGTAGCAGCTTTAGCATAGTGTTTTTTATTTTTCTACGTATCTGAGTAAAATTTCATTTCGTCGACTTTTTCGTATCAGAATTATTTATATAAAAAGTAGAGAGTAGTTGCAGAACGTAGAGGAAAAATTGTTTTCGAACGGAAACGAGGTAAGACTGATGAGTAATATCTGTTCAGTATTTTTGTATATAATAATAAATTTATGAAAGAAAAATACATGAGTATGTAAAGTCGCTCCTATTGATAAAAAAATTATTGCTGTTGCTACGAAACTCTCACACATGATGGTTTGAGTTTAGCTGAAAAGTAGTCGATTTTCTAAGAAAGAAGAAATTCCTAAAAATGGTGAAACAAAATCCACATTCACAATGTTTTGTCTGGTAAGTGGCTTTCAAAGAGATATAAAAGCAGAATGACTAGAATGAACTTTGCGCGGGCTTTAGAGAAATCGTTGGAGATTTGACGGAAGAAGAGAGCATGATAGGCGAACAAGAAAGCACTATCCCAGATAGAGGGCGAAATAATTTTAGAAATTCATTTAATAGTAGTGGCCTCCTCGACAAAAGAATCATTTGTCTAATGATGCCTGAAAAATTAACTCATGAACCCATGAGCACATTAGATCCGGATATAGCCAATCTAGATATGCCATGCAGATGTTTCCTCCATGATTATATTCCTGATTTTCTTCAAAAGTTGTAAAGGTAAGTGAAACTACACTCTATGCCATTCCAGCAAACCCATTAAACTCTTCCATGCTAACTGGTTACGAATTGTTATTTTGCTATTGATGTCGGTTCATGATCTTCCTATGAACCAATGAAGAACACTATGCCGGTGAATCGTTTTGCGTTAACAAGAAGCGTGTCAATAACAATGAAAAAAATTTTTATGAGAGATCATCCAAATCACGATCGCACAATATCGCACAATATCAGACCTGTAATATATTACCCAAGTGAAAGATTTTCATCTATTCCTATAGGCCAACGCCTCTCAATAAGCTAACGAATCTGCTTAACAAAAATAGGTCATTTCCTGAATTAATATTTCGCTCATATGCCTCACAATTGATGCGACAAAATACTTGTTTTATGCCTTCTCATGGGACACGCCTACCATTTGAGTTGTATTCCGGACAATAAGACAAAAGACATACCAAAGATACCAGGTGAGCCAGATTAGGAAGTCACAAATAATGTCGTCTTACGATTAGCTTTAGTGATACCAAGGATCAGGAATTATATAGCGTTTTTCAATAATTTTTACACATTTTTACCCCTGGCATACATGCAGTTTTCGGAACTGTACAACAGCATGAATTGCCTAATTATAGATTCGCGGAGAAGAAGTACCTAATGAAGTGGAGTCTTCCTGAAGGAAATCATTAGGAAAGTATTCCTGATGGTGTTGACCTTTTAGCAACGGTGTTGAAAGACAACCAGGTTTTTACTTTGCTGTCCATTTATATTGGCTCGCAACCCGTAGGCAAACGATCGACATCTCTTATCCAAAAATAGTGCAAGAGTCTAATATCCACATGGAAGGAGAGGACTTGACGAATAGCTACTTAGGTGGCTATCGTATAAGAGTCGCAAATGGTACCCCCGCCTATTCTATCGTCTATTGGACCTTGGCGTAATAAAGTCGTTGCTACTTATGAAGGAAAAATTCCATTGCAAAAGACATCCCAAACAAACAACTACCTTGGTTCCGGGTCAGTTCCGAAACGATTTGGCTGATGCTCTTTGCGGTGTGGGATCTCGTATCAAAGGCAATAAAAAAGGCCGGCCTACTAATGGCTCATTACAGCAAAGTTCACAGGCGAGAATATCTACACACGTCACCGTATCCTTTGCCATCTATCGATGTATGAAAAGACCGCGTTGGCCACTGGTCTATATTTATCTTTTATACAAATTGAGATGTAAAGTTCCGCTATGCAAGGGTAACACCGCACACAGTGGTCATGTAGCAAATGTAATGTTCCTTTATATTAAAATACTAAGAGTAGTCGCTTCATGGATTTTCATGTTTTGTAATGTAATGAGAAGCGTTATATATGTCTGAAGTATTATATTATTATGCGCAGTAAATTTGAAGAGCTCAAGGATAGATTTTGCATGATGATGTAGAAGTCCATCAATATATTTCGTTTTTTGAAAATGAAAGAAAAATTCTTATATAAATAAAAATTCTTTTATCTTTCCCATCTCCTGGTTGATTTCAATTTTTTTTTTTTTTTTTTTTTTTAAATAAAATTTCATACATTGAAGGGTAAAGCATAAAAAAAAAAAAAATTTGAAAAAATGTTTCCTATAATTTTTCGTCAACAATGAAACTTCAATTATGTTGACAGGCGAAATAAAAGAAAAAAAAAAAAAAAAACAAGGGACACACAAAATGGATTTTCAGAATTTGCAAAAAAAAAAAAAAAATGTTTTCAAATTTAATTGACGTAATTGATGTTCACTTATAACTCGGTCTTCCATGTCGAAAAGTGTTTTTCAAAAATTAAAATCCATTTTAAAATATTAAATAAACAAAATAAAGCAATTTGTGCCATTCATTTATTTAAAGGTTAACCTTGAAATTTACTTTAAGTGTTTTGGTTATAGTCACCACAAATGAACGATGGCATGTGCTGCGCATTTTGTCAAAACATTTGCAACGCCTAAAATAGAATCTCAGATATCCGATAAAGTATGAAAGCTCTTGATCTGTATCATATTCGGAATCGATCAAGTTATATACGCCTGTCTGTCCGCTTATCTATGTAATTTTTTTGGTAAGGGTTGTGTCGCTCCCAAAAATTAAGATTCAAATTCAAATTTCGAAAAATGTTGGAAGCGCTTGCATGAAGGTTGGTTGGTATTGAAATCGGTCAACGCACTCTCCCACCGCACAACATAAGCCCATTATACATCCCCTTTGTTGTAAGATTTTTGCTCATTACTCATAAAGTACAACAGATATACTCTGCGAACGATCGTGAGAGCGCCTCTAGAAAAATCGATAAATTCAGCGGAGCCAACCTAACGTCATAGTGTATTGAAAATTGCAATTTTCGCGCCCTCGGCTGGTGCCGGATATTCTAAAGTTATGCATCTATGCATATATGTCCTAGAAATACTTAAAGTAAACTCACATTTTATCATACAGACTGAATTGATTTAAGGTTGTCTTTCCGTCTGTCTGTTTGTCCGAAGTCGGTCAATGTGTTTTCATGTTCAGCCTATGGGTTGCAAATGTTGTGATTTTTTGGCGAGATTGGGTACAATGACGTGGTTTGGCCCAAAAGCGAACACTGTTAAAAATGAACTGCAGTTAGATTCACCTTTCAGAGCGCATTTTGTGTTCAATCCGCATGTCCCAATTTCCGAGATATTTGAATCAAATTTGACGAACGTTGTCGAGAATAAACTCGCTCCAAAATCGGTATATAACAACAATTTGCAATTTTTCGAATTTCTCGACAAAAATTGTTGCGAAAACTTTGCATCACAGGGTCTGTGTTTTTTTTTTTTTTTTTTTTTTTTTTTTTTTTTTTTGGATCTGCTCTCATATAACCGTTTCCATGAAAAATAAGCTTTAATTTCTAATATTTCATGATGAAAACTGGTCCATAATAGTCATTTGAGATAAAAACTAACTGCAACAAATTAGAACCATGTGGATCAAGTTTTTGAACCAAACTCCACGCAACGATTTTCATGAAACTGAATAACTCTTTATGTAGAATCAAAGTGGATTCAGATCAATAATGTCTATGCCAAAAAAAAATTATAGTTGCTATGCTAAATTTGGATCGTGTCAAGTCGAACATAAAACCTCTCATGGAAAATATACCATGAAAGGAAGACAAAGTATAGGTTTTGGTATTTTGTCACAAAAATAAATATAGAAAATTGTAATAGGTGAAGTGGCGTAGGGCATTCAACGACCGGTAGTCTCCCCCCAACATAAAGTTTTTAACTTATTTATTATGGCATAGTTATTGCATGATAAGCTCATTCTAAGTTAGCCATTCAAACACATACAAAACAAGAAACATTTATATATATCGCGCTGTTGGTTTATATAAAAATACTTTCACCGACACATCTCAAAGCAAACATTATGGATAGATTTGTATATAAAACCTTGTCGGAAAGTGTAACGCTACTGTATGCCAAAGAAACTAAGCCACTGCTATGGAGATTCCGGCAAGATAATGATCTGAAACATTGATGCAATTTGGTGAAAGCCTGGTTCCGGGAGCATAACTTGGATGTGATTGAATGGTTAAGTCACTCTCCCGGCCTCAATCCTATTGATAATTCTCTGAGGAGGACTCAAATGCCATGTTTCCGTCAGCCATAAAAAAAAATTGTGCGAAATATTCAAAAAATATGGTATAATAAACACCCTACTAGAGATAATTAATTTCATCCATAGGTAGAAGAATCGAAGTTGTCCTTAAAACCAATGGTGATTATATCGGCTATTGACTGCCTGAACTGATTTATACAAAAATTTTTACTTTTAAGTACAAAATCTTGCGTTCTTTTCAAGCTTTTATATATACACTTACACTGATACTTACATTGTCCGCCTGAATACATTTTTGATATTTTTAAATATCGGAATATTTCTATTCTATAAATGAAATATATATAGAAAATAAGAGCAAAATGAAAAAATACCCTCCACCACAACACATAACACAACACGCACCTATTTTCCTCTTCACATCTGTATAGGTATTTAGCAGTTAAGTTCATTTTCGTTGGAACACATTTTTTTACCACTTAGCTATAAAAAATACAAAAATACGGAGTAATATTGTTACCAACTATATAAAAAGTCAATTTTATTATCATCGGCATACATCATTAGTTTTGTATCTGCAGCCGCAGTTCGGGAACACCTATATTAATTTTGTCATACTTTCTATCGAAACACTGAACCAGCTGCACATAAGCAAAAACATTTACATTAATTATATATATCTTATATGTATATATATATATATATGTATGTCGTAAAATATATATTTTTAATTTTTCGCTTTTAGGCGATTTATACACTTTATGCTTATAATAAGCTGTTAATTTAGGACGTGCTTCTAGGCTACCTACGCCCTGACTCAAACCTGATTTGAGCCATTCAACCAAGAGCGTGATATATATACGTATATAAATATATATATATATGCGGGCGATCTTAAGCACTAACTTTCGACATTTTACCAGGGTCAGAATACGAGGTACATATATTAGGGGGACCCATAAGTAATCAATTATTTTGCATTATTTTGCATAGACAAAATGTTTTTTTGAAATGATATTTTTAGTTTTTAATCGTTTATGTAATCGCCGTCGTTTACGACGACTTGTTGCCATCGTTTCTGCAAAAGTTCAACCCCCCTCTCGAAGAAGTGGGGTGGACGTGACTTAAAATATAACTCAAGGTGCATTTGAACATCAAACAAGAAATGAAAATTTTTATTTCATAACGAATGCTCCAGTGACCTGAACAGATAGTAGTCCGACGTTGCTAGGTCCGGAGAGTATGGAGGCTGCGGTAGAAGTTCCCAGCCTAACTGCTTAATTTTCTCTTGAGTAATCTTCGCTACATGAGGGCGGGCATTATCTTGTTGGAGCATCACACCTTTTCTGTTCACTAAAGCTGGTCTTTTTTCTATGAGTGCGGACTGTAACCGTTGTAATTGTTGACAATACACGTCAGCGGTAACTGTCTCCCCAGGTTTCAATAATTCGTAATGCACTGGTACCGGAACAATCCCACCAAATACACAATAACACCTTCCTCAGGGATAGAGTTGGTTTAGTGGTAGGAAGAGGTCTCTCGTTTGCAGACAACAACAATGGATCTCTGCTTAGTCTGGTGAGCATGGAATTACAAAT
>KK502411.1:2249711-2302752 GCA_000688735.1 Glossina austeni | reverse complement strand
CAAATCCGAGTTGAAAACTTAAATTAAGAATTTTGCATTTTTGCATGATTCGCAGTTTTCTGACACTACATACCAATGACGATCGAACGAACGCCTGGTTAAATATCGACGACGGTGTGTAACACAGATTTTGATGACTCTGATGCACCTTTTCCAACCGTTACGAACAATGATACCCCGATTTTTCGTATAGCGATAATTATTAAAAATTTTATAAAAATTTTACATACCGTGCATTAGTGTACGTATTAGTTTGCGTCAAGGTTGTATTCGTTTCTTGATTCGTGGCGCCAGCTGAATTTCCTGCTGTTGTTGCATTGCCATGATTGTAGCTATAATCGGTTGAGAGAAGAGTTGTTGCAATCGATGATGAACGTCGTCTATTTAAAACGGGCGATTTTTGTTGCCGCAAATTCTTTTAAATGAAATGAAAAAGAGAAACAAAATGAGAAAAGAAAAGAAAAGGAAAGAAAAGTTACGGAAATAAGATAAGAAATCGTTACTAAAAATGCATTTTTTTTCAATTGTTCGAATAACTTACAATGATGTTATTTCTATTTTCATTTGTTTTTTGATTAAAATTACAAGCAACGCCGGTACCGGCTCCCGTGCCACTGCTTTCTGGATAATCTATAAATTGTTCATCTTCGCTGTATGCTGTCTGCTTATTGACACCCATTTTATTTGCGCTATTCGAGCTATTATTGCAATTGTTGCCCAAAGCAGCGGAATTATTATTGTTATTGATGCCAGTTGTCATCATCAATGTTGTCGCACCGACGACATTTCCTGTGGAATTCATATTAAATGCACTAATACTTCTATTTTCCATACCACATAACTGATAATGATTTGTGGTGCCTGTGGAGGTGGTTACATTCGTAGTTGTCGTTGTTGTAGCTACCGCCGTTGCATTAGTAGTTGTTATTGCTGATATTAACGACGCTGCCGCAGTTCCACATAATGACGATAGATTGCTTTTGCTATTCACTCTCATTAAACCGCTTTGCTGTTGGACTCTTTGCAAAGCCGTCTCTTTTGTATGAAAAGCACCGATACCAGCATTTTTCGGTGGCTGTGGTAAAGAACGATGCTGCTGATGTTGATGTTGATGTTGATGTTGATGTTGATGTTGCTGTTGCTGTTGTGTACTATCTTTTAATATTGATTTCGGTACGACGGTGGTGTTTGACGGTTGCTGATTTGGTTGTTGTTGCTGCTGCTGTTGTTGTTGTTGTTGTTTTATTTGATGATTTTGACTCTGATGCGGTTGTTTTAAAATTGGTTTGAGCACAGTATACGGAATGTTCGTGGTCGGCGGAGTAGACGATGCTGAGCTAATTGTGTCACTCTCATCACAACTGACGTCTAAAGAGGTAGAAATTACAAATAAGCAAACAAATTTCGCAAACATTGCCCGAATACAAATGAAAAAGTTTCAAATTCTTTCATCAATTTGTGGTTGGATTTTTCGCCAAACGAGAAACGTGTCATTGTATTACAGTACTAGATAAGCTTATGTAAATATTTAAATATTCTAATCAACTTAAATTGGAAATCGTTCGCTTTATCGTTCCCGTCTGTATGCTTACCACACATCATCAACTAACATACTCGTCAATCATATGCTCAGCGTATAATGAAAATGTTACTATTGTCACGTGTAAAATTGTAAAATTAATTATGTCGTGAGGTTCACTACTAAGCTTACTTTACTTCTACTGCTCTATTATATTGAATTCAGTCATGCAGGCATCTCCATGCTAGCATTCGTCCACCCAGAAAAAGAGACAATAGCAGCTTATGTGTGCGAAATTCTACATATTTATTTACCCACGATACACAACAACTCGATATGATATGATAAGTATCTGATATTTACAATGGCTGTGGCGTTGTGGGTGTGGCGGTGTGGTGTTGTGGTGTATTTGCATGCCAGAGAAAGCAAAAGTAAAGCAAAAAACCGAAAACAAAAATATACAAAAAAAGCAAAAGCATTTTAATTGAATTTTTGAAAACGTGTAAAATATTGGGCGTACGGTACGCATGAGTTAATTAGTTTCAATAACGATCATGTATTTTATCAGTTACTAGAGAACGAAATCGTAATTAAAAAAATGCTTTTTTTTTTTTTTTTTTTTTTTTTTTTTTTGTATACGTGATAAAGTGAAGATTTTGCAAATTGTTTACAATTATATCCAGCAGAAAGCGATTTTTAATGCTGACCACCTTTTAGTTCATTTAAGTCGATCGAACAAATAAAAGTCAAAGGCATTTTTTAAATAAAGCACAAGGCATTCATTCCAAAATGAACTGATATACGATGAACTAACTGACTTTGGCGAGATTCTTTCTATTCTTTTTTTGCTTTTTTTTTTCTCTGCTTTGGAAAATGTTTTGTTCTAACAAAGCGGACAACAACGAATCACACGATCCGAGACATAGCGTAGTTATTGTAGGCTGTGAAGATGTTAATGTTCGTTTTATTACGCAGCGAAGTGATTTGTATTGGTCGGCAAGACGTACATATAACTTGAAATAATTGCGGAGTTCACAAGCAATTGAGAATTTTAACAAAGCTCGACGACATTCGCCAGCAACTTTTGTTAACATAAATAATGAAAATAACAAAAAAATGGTGAAAACATGTGCATTCGAGGTTGAGGTTGAGAGAATGACTTGCTAGACGATTTATATTATAAATGAAAAACTTCTCTTCCTCCTTCCTCCTGTCTAATCATCTACTATGGGTATCTTATTTTTTATCACAAATCTAAAATGTTAGGCTGTGTGTCGGGATGCGTTTTATATGATTAACCTAACTTTTCTAACGTTGAGCGTGATTTTGCTATAAAGGAGAACAAAAAAAAAAAAAACATCTTTCAAGAAATAATGAAAATATTTGGAAGTTCATGCTATTCTAAGCCTTTCCAACCTTATGTGTTAAACATTGTATTCCCGGCGCAGTAACCCTTTAATATTAGTTGTGCTATAAGACAAGATTATTGTAAGTTACGCGAACGACAAAAAGAATGACCTCACAGGGATATTGCTTAGAACACTGCTGAAAGTCTATATTAGATCGTCGCATTTTATTCAGTTAGCAGAAGGATCGCGTCCTGATTTTCTAAAAAGAGCAAATGTTTGCTTTTCATTTTACTTACGGTTTAATCAAACTGTGAACAACTTTATTAATTCATGTTTTCGTAAGGAAAAGAAAGTTGAGGACTTACACCGAACAATTTATAATGAAAACTTATATTATAGGCGTCCTTAAAAATATCAATATTTTCACTCTACCTGAACGGAAATAAATTCATTTAACAGAACCAAGTAATGTTGCGACATGTGCATGTCTCGTGCCTTGTTGTTTGATATACATTGCTAATCGAAAAGGAAATTAAAACATCTCATCCCGGCCTAGCCGAGTATTAAACGCCATTGCGTTTGACGAAAGATTATGTCTTGGTGACATTGAAAGAGTTTCCCCGATTCGATTAGTTTGTCCGGAAAACTATTTTCAATGATTTTTGGCGACAGATATTAAAAATCACCAATTTTTTCTCTCTCTCTATATATATTTCAGTTATATGGAAAGTGGTCATAAAAATGGGCCGATCCAGGCCATTTTCAGCAGAATTTGTCAGTGCATTAAATTTCATTCCGAGAATTGCAATCCATAGGTTGCACACAAAAGTACTTTGGCGGACGTTGGACAGACAGATTGGTAGACACGCTCAAACTGTGTTGAAAGATGATTTTGAATAATGATGAAAAATAGTCTATCACCAGTCTTTCACCAGACATCTCGTATGCCACATATTACAGATAAGAACAAGAATTGGCAAGGATTGAAAAACTACGCAGTGACCGTTCAAGCACCGATGACCGCACCGATGATCGTTAACAATGACTTGCGTTATTCCACTGACTGAAATTACGTTGCTTTAGCTACAAATGTTTTCAAGACCCCAATGCATGCGCATGTCGCGGCAATTTCCACGCCTAATATTTAGTTGGAAGAATATTTAAAATTGCCAGAAGGATGACCAAAAATATATTCGGAAAAGAATGCATTAAAAAAAGCAGAAGATTTTTCATTTAAAAAATCGAAATTATTTTTTTACTAAGTCGTACACTTCTTGGCATATGTCCTAATAGAAAGGGCAAACGTTCATCTCGAGATTATCAATTAATTGATTTCTTGGCGCCCATAAAAGGTAAATAAGTTCACGCATTAATGAATATGTCCCCTATAAGAGTCAAAGCTCACGAGTGATGGTTGCGTCAGTCGTACGGTCGTACAGATCGTACGGGTCGTAACAAATTTTACAATAAAATAAATTGAACTTTTCAAAGAAAAAATGTGTAACTTGAGAAGTAGTCATAAGAATTCTATGTAAATGCTGTTCACCGCAAGTACAAGTTTCCAAATCCAATATAGTTTTAAAGGCAGCTATCGGCTAATACTCAGTTTGTTCGGAAATTGATTACGAATTTGATGTAATCATCGCGTTCTCGTAGGACAAAGCAATTAAGCAACTGTCCAGTTTTTATATCTTTTATCCTTTTGAATTTCACTCAGCTCAGCTCAATCATTTCACACTTCGGTGGCCGGCTAAAGAGACTGTAAACATTCGTTAAAGCTTAAGGCCATTTGGCCTAGATATTAAACAAAACAAAAAAAGAAAGAAAGAAAGAGAAGTTGACTCGTGTCATGCGACACCTCCAACACAGCTCACAACTACATTTGTTTTTTTCTTTTCGTTATTTCGATATTTATTTCAAATTATTTCCTTTTTTTTTTTGGCATTTTTCAGTCTGCTTACCAAAGTCGAAAGCACGTTCCAAAATAATTGAATGACGCTTCTGTGGCGGTTGTTTGATTATCTGTTGACTAGTTGCAGATGAAACCGGTTGTTGCTGCTGTTGCTGTTGTTGCTGTTGCTGTTGTTGTTGTTGTTGTTGCTGTTGCTGTTGCTGTTGCTGTTGCTGGTGCTGGTGCTGCTGTGATTGAGGATGGTGAGGAAGTTGATTTTGACCATTGGCCAAATAATTTGTTATATTACTTAGGGTTGAGCTTCCGGCATTATCTTCGCCGTCTGGTCCCAAACGTGTGCTGCTGCTGCTATAGTCGTAATGATAAGTATTTTGTGGCTGAAATTGCTGCTTTTGCAGCTTTTGATATTGCAACGCTGATAAAGTAGTGGGCTGCTGTTGAAATAGTTGCTGTTGACTGGAACTTTTCAAAGGTAGTTGTTGTTGAAGTGCGATTTTTTGCTTCTGCTGCTGATGATGCTGTGGCTGATGTAAGCAACAATATTTCATATGCTTGCAAAATAAATTATTACTACTGCCACCCAGTTTGACACTATTCAAAAGACCGCCACCAGCAACAGATACGCCCGCGGCACCTCCGCCGGCACCACAGACAGATGTTGTGCGTTCAGACGTTCCGAAGTTATTCAACAAATTATTACTCGAACTGATGGCGTTGTTTCGTGGCCTGTTAAAACGAAAAGAATTTGAACGGCCTACGTGATGAACGGCACTGCCATGTATACTCGCTTCTCCTGGCCCTTTGTCGCCAGCATGACTGCAATTTAAATTATGTCTATTACGAGGATTAGTCGAGCATCTTAAACTGCCACCGTAACGTCTTTGCTGAAATTGATTTGTATTCACACGCGGTATTACCTGCAAGTATAACAATGTTCCCAAGATTGTCAACACACATTGTGCACACTTACACAAACTTACTCATGAAGTTTATTAGCTAATCAAACGAACGAGAGTGCAAATAATTTATGTTAGTTTGATTATACAGTCGTTTCGTACGTATTGTGCATCACCACTGACTGATACGCTTGATACTACGGCGGCAGATACTAAAAGATTTCATTTACATATGTATGTATTTATTCTTCTTATTCTCACATAAAAGATCGCCACAAAGGAAGGAAGACTGTATTGCAGACGGGCATATAGTCCTCTTTATTTATTTATATATGTTTATATATTTATTAACAAGTTTATTGTTTCTTTGCTTAGACTCTTTTTTGTTCATACTATAAATAGAGAGCTGGTTGTGCTTTCATATTGAGAGTTATATTCCTTGAGTTTACAACGTACGTTCACAACAGTGTTACTAAAAGATATCACAAGTCTCGAATATACTGAGTTGATTGTATTTATTTCAGTTTATAGAGTTTATTATTATTAAGGAGGGGTCCTCTCTTATGTTTGTTTTTTTTTAAAACTTATTAAAGTAAAGTAAAGTCTCATGTAATTTACCCAGAACGAGGATTAATGAACAAATTCTTAAATGCATGCATTATTACTCTTTAAATTTTTTAAAAAGAATTCTCAAGCTCTCAAGCATTACTTTGACATCTGCTACTTGAAAACGAGTTTATCATCCCCCCTGATATATATCAAATGAAACGTAATTTAACTGACAACAAATCTACTGCATAGCTCTATACGTAATTCGCAAAGATTTTATATTCAAACTCTTACACAACTGCAAGCACCAGTGGTAGTGCACTGAACGAAAACCATTTTATATGTCTATGCACACATACATAACGATGTACTCGATGTTAGGAAAAGGTGAATACATTTGCACACACATATATTTGTTGTTATTCTTAAAAAGGAAAAACTAAAATAATTACATAAAAAAAAAATCAAAATAAAAATAAAAATAAAAAAAAGAAAGATGTACACAGTAGTTGATATTATTCTATAGTTGACGTGCGGCATAGATTTAAGTAAAATAAAATACTACTTTAAAGTAACAAATACTTAAAAGAATTAAAGTTGAACTGACTTGAGTGCCTTCGATTAGGCCGAACACTTTCTTATCTCGCATCGACTTAATAAAAGAAAAAAATTTCAATAACTAATTCTAGCTTAGTAGTCTGTCGACGTACGCTTAAAATCTAACATTCTTTTACCGCAGATTGATTTTGAACATTTACACGCAGGCAGAAAGTAAGCTCACGTTATATTAACTATTAGTTAAGTAAGAAATTTATATAGATTTTCATACAAAATTTTGATTAATTTGCACAAATTTGTACAAACGATGTCACTTTACCTAATACACTTAGCTATTAGAACATTATCGATGCTATATTTTATTAAAATAGGGTTATTTTATCCGAAAATTATCTAGAACGTTACAGTGGCTCCCGGCCAAACTCTAAACACACTACACAACTCGGTTTAATTTAAGTTATTTATGTAACAATTTTTCAAATTATTTGTTTGTTATTTGGGAAGTGGTCGGAAAAGTGATGCACTCCGAACTATTTTTAATAGTGTTCGTCCCTACGTCAAAACATATAAGTGCACCAAATTTAACTAAAATATCTCAAAAATTGCGATAAGTAAAATAAGAACAAGATTAAGGCGGACAGACGGACACGAAAGCGTAGACCGCTTCAGAAAATGATTACGAATCGATCGATATTATAATAGATGGGTGGTGTTATCTGAACTCCTTCTGGCTTTTGCATTTATTCGCACAAATTTTATATGCGCTACACCACACAAAAAAGAAACAAATAAAAACATTTATTGATACAAATGAAACTGCAAGTCTTAAAACAAATCTAGACTAGATGTTACAATTATCCTCCTGGAAAAATAAACCAAAATTTTTCTAGAAGCATAACTTGAAGTTTTGCGAATATCGTGCGTTTCTTCCAAAATTTAGACTTTAACCCGCGTCAAATTACATTAAAAAAAAAAAAAAAAAAAAAAAGACAAAAATCGGCTGTAGAATCGGTGAATTTTAAATAATTGAAAAAATCTCGTGATTCTCATTTGAGACGTCGAAGAAAAATCGAAGAAGACAGCGGTACAGTAAACTCGGCGTATACCTGTATACAGAGAAAAACGCATCTAACCCGTTCAAGTGTCAATGTCTGCAATCAATTGTTAGCTACGTTGCGGATATCAGTTGCGGATAGAGTTCTTTGAAAATTTCTTACAGTTAACTTTAAGCTCACAAATAAGCCGCTCGATCACCCAGAAAACTCAAAGATCATTAATGGCGAACAATAGATCACCGCTGAACCTGATCGAACTTAAAGTACTAAAGAATTATCGTTGAAGTTAGGCGTTAACAAACTATTGTTACGCTGAACTCATTTACCTCAAATCGGCAAAACGAAAAAATTCAATTTCTATAAATTTCATCCTTCACTACCTGATCTTATACTTAACGAGTTATTCAGTTCAGTATTTAAAATATATACACATATGTATGGGTCGAAGGAGACCTCAGGTAGGGTAGGGTAAAGACGAAGCCACGGCTTATGATCTGCCCGTTCGATAAGTAGGTTTCGTTCGTCCCTTTGTTCTTATAAAGGTGAAGCACGCGTGCGTCTTCCAATTGTAACTCTCTATGGAGTATGAGTAGCACAAAAATTTAAATCCTCCTCCCGCCCCTACCCCAAATATCGCTGAACTAGCTAGCTCAGCCATGGCACGTGCCTTCATCTCTACAACCTCCGATCCTCTCCAAGTGCCACTTAAGAGTAGCAGTTAAATTAATAAAATCAGTAGTTCGATATTCAGGCAGCCAGTGCGGGTTTTCAGATTATGGATTACATATAAGTGGCCATATATATGTATATATATATAGTATATAGTATTTCAGTTGTATTTGAAAAATTAGCTTTTTAATAAAAAAATTGTTGCAAAACTCTTAAAATGTATTCTCCTAAACGATTACCTTATCTTCTAACAAATTCGAAAACAATTCCATGTGGTCTTCATCTTCGTTCATCATAGTGAAATAGTTTTTAAACGTATCCGGAAATGAGGCCGGAAATTGTCCTTGTCTAGCATCCAATTTTGTATCCATCGCTGCAATGTAAAAAAAAAAAAAACAATAACAAGCCATTAAAAAACGGAAATCAATTGGATTTACTGCACTTCATATTAAGGTTAAATGTTTTGGAAAACGATGCAATTACCTGATGCGCAATTCTCACATTGTCTTCATAATTTAAATACAAGTATGTCATGTTTAGAATAAAAGTCCACTTTTTCGAATATCACAAGAATGCTTTTTCTTTTTTACACTGTACACCACTTGTGAACCAATCGTGTACTGAGTTTACACTGAGTTCAGGTGTACAACACCTGAAAGGACTCACCTTTCGTTATACCACTCAATTCAAAATCACTTTCTAAAGCAAAATATATCTTTCTTTTTGAATTAATCGAAATGTATGTGTCTGTCTGTCTTTCTGTGGTTGATACACCAATCTGGCTAACTTGTTATGGCCCAAGGACGAATGCTATTAAAAGTGGTTCGCATCAGACCACTTTCTCGGCCATTTTCCACATAGTGCATACGTCGATAACGTATTAAGTATTAAGCGAAATGGTCGTCTGGTGGTAACCCCTAGCCCACTATAATTAATTTACTTGTTTTAATAACAAATTATAATTCTTATAGGCATTTACAAGTAAATGTCAATTTCATCGACCACAAATCGTAAGTCAAGTTTTCCTTGTATACGTCGCCTCTGAATAACGGCTTAGAAAAGTGGTACCCAACAGGCAAGATCTCAATAGCATAAGAGTATCATTCATTTTGTCCATATTATCTCACATGTTCTCTCCAGAGAAAAAGTTGTAAAAAATCTTCCCTTTGGCTTAGGAGTTTATTTCTAAAATATACAAAATGCGCAAGCAAATGCTTGCTGTATATGATGGGTTGTGACCCGCAATCATAAATCCCATGTTTCATAAAAACACAAAACAGCGTAATTATGCACAGAGCACTCAATAAACTCTTTTCGGCTGTATTAAAAAAAAAAAAAAAAACAAAAAGAAAAAAGAAAGAAACGAGTAAAGGTATGCATGTACATACGAACATACGAACGTAAATGGTTTGCTCACTGAAAACTTCCTCTAATTGCCGGCGTTTCCGGCGCTCTTGTACTCTCTTCAATAGAGGTATACACACGTTTAACATGTAAACATGCCATCAATATTTCATACCAGTGCAGAAGCATTACTAGGATTATATCCACCGTCGCAGAATATTCCTGCACGGCCCTAACACTAACGCAAACGGCAAAATATTTTTTGCAATACAACCACATTGAATTAACACAATAACAACACCGAGCACCGTCAGGTATATGTTAAGCTACTCGTACACATACACATACGAAACATACACCACATCATTCGCCACGCATTGCACACATAGCATAGATAACCTGAGGTCAAAGCAATCATGTGCTATGACCGAGCAGCGCTGGAGGCAGCGCTTTATAGAAAATCGCACGTCACGCACGTAGAAAATCGTTACGATTCGAGAAAGCGATTTAGTTTCTTATACTTCTTCTTCTTGTATATGGCTGATATATCAACATTCGTTCCTGATTTGTTCCTATTCAGTGCATCTGCTATGTCTCATAAGTCTCACGAGCCAATTTTGAATTCTTCAAAACGGATTTCAGTTTTGAAATGCAGCTAAATTAGCCTGACTACGTTTAACGGCACTATGACTGAACTGGAAAAAGTGATACTTAGGAGAACAATTGCTACGATCACCTCAATTACTTTAACAAAGGTTTCTTAGTATAACAGCTGGTTCCAACTTCCAAGACTTCCAAAACTTCCAAGACTTCCAATAGTGTACATAGAAATTTCAAACCGCCGAAAATCGCATAACAAATCTGAAAAAATAAATTGCATAGCAAAAAAATATCCTAAGAAGATTGCAGTCGGGAAAAGCCGGCCGTTAAATGCCTTACATTGCTTCGTCTAATAAAAGTTTTCATTCATTTTCATGATAGAATAGCAAAAATTATATCTTATTGCTATGCAAAGGTACGCTTTTCACGGCCATCCGTAAACTTTAACAAAATGAATTTTCTCGTCACAGATTTTATTAATCTTCATCTATTTTCGTCATAGAGTATCAAAAATTGTACTTTAGTGTCATGCAAGTATTTGCTGCACGGGATGATCCCAGAATTAAGCGATCCGGAAAAAGAACATAAAACTTATTTTCATATAACGACTTTTCTGAAATGGCACGTAATGTTTGTAGTGACCGCGAAAGCAGTCCACTCAACAAGACTCGTCCTTGGGCTAAAGCCCGCCAATATAGCGAATTTCGTTCAAATTTACTCACGATTTGCGACTCGTATATTAAGTACAAATACAAAGATACTTGGACATACATCGGACCGAGAGACGGACGGACGGACAGAGAAGCCTAACTTAATTCCGAAAATGGCTCTCAACCGATCGACATAACAAAATGTGGATCCATATTTAGTCCTTCTGAGCCCACTTGCGCCAGCAATGCTAGCAATTACTCTTATCTATACATATCGATATCTATGCCTTTTTTTAATTTTTTTTTTCCTGTCTATTTATAGAGAGTAGTAGCAGTGCACTAACAACTAGTAGCGATACGGGATTGGGGTAAAAGCATTCCGCAACCGTATTCACATTACATCGGGATGGTCCTTAATCGATTGTTGAACCTCAGTGTATCATCCTACATGCCCTGTCCTCGCATGAGATTGGGGGTTCGAATGTCGTCTCGTGTGGCTTTATGCCGAAGCATGCCGTGCGAAAAACAGACGCATTACGTCCATCTTTCCGTGTCCGTCAGCGTCGCCACCAACAGGTCCGCGCTGTCCTTTCTACTTCCAGAGATATGGAAAGCACATTGTTTAGACATGCCCAAGCCATGCAGACGAAAACACTGTGCTGTGCGTCCTCGTGCCTACTTTGGTGCAAGTGCATGCGTTATCTGCTCGTAAGTTGAAACGGCGCAAATAGCTCGAGAAATTTTCATGACCCGTCGAAACCTGGGTTAGGAAAAAATTGACTCCTAAATTTTTGCCACTTATTGCTCAAGATTTGGAGTTAGAGTGGCTTCCTTTTGTTTCGTTTTCTTACCGTTGTTGCCATTCCGTTAACGTACTCTGTCAGATAGCTATTTTAACTGCGCGGATATCGGTAGTGCGTTCTTCAAATAGTTTGGTTCCGTTTTTCGCGTTGTGTCTATACAATTGCTTCTTAAGCAACTGCTGGATGGGAAACATTCCTCCGAAGACCGCTGTCGCAGAAACGGAAATTGTGCGATAGGCTGATATCATTCTCGGCCTGGACGGCCGTTGAGCTACTTCTTTGGTAGGAGATGTTTTATTTTGTAGTCCTTTGTCTGCCCAAACGGATGCGGTGAACATCATTATAGCTTACGCTACATTCAAGTTTTCCTCTCGCTTATCTCGCTTACTCCGCGTATGCTTCGCACAGGGCAGTTGCACTTGCCAATGCTTCAATGCCGTAACGCTCTTAAAAGCCCCATACATCAGATCCAGACACGAAAAGAACCTAAGATGGAGCCTTTCTGCTGTAATCCTGTGTTCTGTAATGCTGCCTTGTGCTGCCTTATACAGTAGACTTCTATTATGCAAGTAGCTGTCTATCATTTTAATCAAGTACGGGGAAAACCTTCGCTTATTCAAACCCTTTATAATGGTTTTTTCAAACTGCCGGCTTGAAGGAGAAATTCGGAACAAGGAGCAATGGACCATCGGCTTCTCTACTCTCTTACTTGTGAAATTTGCAAACTTTCCTTCCTTCTGTGCCATAAATATCTGATTTAATCTTATAACTGATCTTCAAATTCCATCGTCCGAGTAATTGGTTAGTTATTATTAAAAAAAAAAAAAGGAGAAAGAATATATTATGTGTATCCCACATTCATCACTTCCAGATTACGGATGTTTCCATGTTCTCGATTAAGATAAAATTTTAAATCGATTTGATTATGTTTTCCTTTTTTTTTAGATAACAATCATGTGATGGAAGCTTAAATATCTATTTGGTCGCCCTTGAGTTCGTACTTCCATAACCGTAAAGGTATGAGTAGAAAAGGTTAAAAATGATGTAATATATCTGATAAAGAAGCAATAAGCACGAGGTATACATTGACCCAAAAATCGTTAATCAAAACAATCGAAAACAAACGAGAATAAATTCCGTGTAATTGTAAACGGGCCGTAACAAACATGAGTAGAAAATTATAAAGAAGGACATAAACGGACGAATTCAGGCAAGCCAAGCAATATGAAATGCAAAACAAGCCACATGCACATACAAACGCATACATGCAAACGCACACAAAAAAGCGATGCAAATAATTTTAAGGCAGAAGCTGGAGAAGGTTACATTTAAAGTGGATAAGTACATATATATACTGATCGAAAGAAGCTATAAAATGTGTGAGAATAACAATCGACTGCACATAATGACTAAACGGCAGCACACTTCAATTTAGGTGTAGCTAGGCGGTCGTGTCGCCGACTGGGGAATAGCAGCATGGATGGATGGCCTTAAACGGGTCAAAGTATCGCCTGTCAATAAAGCCGGCTTGCAATGTTTCACCGATTAACGCCCACATAGACACACACACACACACACACAATGAAAAATATTAAGATGTAAGTGGCAGAGTAATCCTTAAAAAAGGAATAGAAGAGAGGACCAACATATGAAGGAAACGTTGGTTGATAGAAGTTAGCAGGAAGATGGCACACATAATTATGTACGAGATGAAAAACGTGCCAGAAGCGGAGAATTTCCTAATAAATACTATACTAGAAATATTATTCATAGCGAGTTAGTTGCATAAACAGTGTCCATCCAGTTAGTTTACTAAACATTTACATATGATTCTGGAATTTTGCATCGAAAATATTTAAATTAATTTGCAGTCTTAACATCTCGCTATGGCTTGAAAATTAAATGGTTTTGTTTACTGTTATCGGTTGCCAAGGTTACGCATTTTTGCAATCGTTTCGGGTTTCGGGGTTCACTTGCAATTTGGTTCTGTACTGGTAGTGGGTGTGTCTCTGTACGAGTTGCGTAAATGCTTTTTTTCTTTCTTATTTATTTATACATGAATTATTATTTAATTTTTTTTTAATATTAATTAGCATAAGATGTACTTCGAAGAGTTAACTGAATTCGACTATTGGTTTATTTTAGTTGAGTTTGATGTGTAAGAAAATACCAAAGTGCCGAGAATATGAAACTTGTTCTTATTTACTGTCGAGCTAATGCTGCTGTTAAAAAGATGAGACATTAACGAGTAAAGACTCTTTGAAGGAGGAAAAGAAAAGAAGACCGACTTTATGCAAAGCATGGGGCGTGGTCTCCTAAATGGGACTGCATAACACAGGTGACTGAAAGTGTTTCCATTAACTTAAATTGAAACCCGAGATGGCCTTCAATAACATATATATTAACAATATCGGATATTTCACTTAGATAGGTACATATATATATATATATATATATATATATTGAGCTATGAGAAACAAAAATCTATCACTTCATGATAACATATTTGAAATAATATTTTTATGCGAACTGCCAACACGTAAAAGATATTTGCCTACTACGGACTATATTTAGTTCTTGAACGATTTCCCTGATTTTTTTCCCTGTTTTTTAATGGCGAAGAAATTAAAATCAAATCGAACGGTCGCAAAAAATTTTGTATTGATCTTATCCGTAACCTAAGAAAAAGTGCTGGAAAAATAGAAGCGAGCCGGCAGCGATTTTAGTGAAACTAATTTGCATTGTCTTCGCGTGCACACATATTTAAACACATCATTATGGTAAAAATCATACGTAAACTAAGTTTAAAATCTCAGGTAAAATTTTAAAATATGGATAAGCGTTTTCGTTCATAAAAGTGAGTATACAAGGGGTATAAAATGTTGCAGATGTTCAACCTAAGCTCATTTTAACCTCACTATTTTTCTTATAGTTTTGCTTGTGTATTTAAATACACTTAAGGCCCGGCGATATTTTTTTAATGTCGTTTTGTTCTTTTGCTCCAAACACTATAAGCTTTTCTTTGCTGGTTGATATTTTTAAATCATTTTGTATGCACACACACCCACGCACACACAAATATGTAATATAATTCATATATATGGAAAAATCATTTTTAATATTTTTTAAAAACTCTCCTAAAGAGAAAATACAAGAAAGAAATAAAAAAAACAAACAAAAAAAAAAAATTAGAAAAATTTTTAAATATTTATAAAAAGAGAAATACTGTTAAATTTTAAATTGTAAAAATTTGCCATTTTTTAGAGAAGGAAAAATTCTCACAAAATCGAATAGCCGTGAGATTGTTATCACATGCTACAGACTTATGCAAAAATTCCAACTCAAACAAGTTCAACCCTTATGATCGGGCAAGGCCCGACTGCAAAATACCTTACAGCGGCATTTCGCTTAACAGAATTTTTTAACTAGCTTCCAAAAACTAGTCCTGCTATTGCTATATAAAGATTGCTTGTTTACATTCATATGTAACTGGATTAAATAAACAGCCTATTCAATGCAAATTTTCGAAACCAAATTTCTGTTTTTCAACTGTCGAGCAAATGTCGCTTCTAAAAATAGACCTGCGTATGGATGGTAGTCAGGAAAATGATTATTCAATGACAGTTGAAGGTACCAAGTGTTTTCGGTCGATTCGGAATCGCTTTCTGACTCGTCAGTTTGTCTGTCCGTCTTTTTTGTGTTTTTTTGTGTTCAACCTACAGGTCGCCACTTTTCAGATGATTCGACAAAATATCTCAAATAAAAGACTAACAAGTTTTGGCTCAAGAATGAGCCCCATTTAAAAGGGATTTGATCGAATCAGTTTTAGGATAATTGGCCATATAATGCCGTATCTGGAAGACTAGCTATATTGACAAGCGTATTAAGCGAAGTTGTGGAGGATATTTAATGGTAACAGGGATCAAGGCATTACGATTTTTGTTTGTTAAATAAACTTTCAACCCACGATATAAGATCACAACTGAATGGATTACTGTTGTTTATTATTTTCAGATTTGAATATTATTCCCATTAGTGCATTAATAAACTTTCTTAATGTTTCATCTGCTAGACATATCTCGCTCATTGTAAGGCAACTTATAACTCTTAGTAACAGTATCTCCTGATAACCGACAAAAGGAGAAAAATTGTGTACAATGAATGAAATGAACGAACGAAATCATGCAGTATATGACGAATTTTAGTCTTGTCATAGGAGAGGCATAAACAAGTCAGGAAAGTTTGCAAGCAACCGCTTCTGGTCTGGTGATTAAGGTAAAACTTTATACGCCTCTTATTTACATTTTTAGCAAAGATTTTCACGATTTGATACGAGGTTTGTCGTTAACTTATGTAAACGAAAACAAAGTTAATTTGTGAGAAGATTTACTATTGAGTTACATCTGACGTTGATTATTGAGCATAGACTTAAAACCTTAGGTAAACTTAGGTTTCGTGCGTGATTCCATGATGACGAACAAGTACAAAATCCAAAAATTGTTGTATTAAATTTTTTTTTTCTTTTATCTGAAATTCTTCCCTTACTATCGGCATATACGTCGAGGCATTATAATGACAATACGCATACAACTCTACTTAAATTTTACTACATATTTATGCAAAATTCTAGTTAAATACTTTTATGGAAGATACATATGAGAATTCATATGCATTCGTCATCAATTATTGCTAAATCTCCAGTGTAAACGACTTCCTTAGAGGAATTTCAAATAAAAAAAAATCAAAATAAATAAAAAAAAGTTGATTTTTATTTTCCATTTTAAGAACATAGGAAAATACGAAGCAAATTTATCATGATTGTAATTTGAGAAAATGCATACAAAAACAAAAAAAATACATACGAGGTATGTTCAAAAAAAAAATTAATGACCTTTTATTTTTCTCGAAAATGATTTATTTATTCGTCAATACCTAGTTGGTCCCTATCAAAGTAATCCCCCTTAGATGTAATGCACTTATGCGAGTGATTTTTGCAATCCCCGAAGCACTTCTCACATAGTCTTCATCTTCTTAATTGTGGCAAGACTTCGACTTTCCATGGATATTTTCAGTTTTGGAGACAGCAAAAAGTTTCAGGGGACCTTGGCCCCGGTGAATAGGTGGGATAGGGTGGCGTGAGGCGTGATTAAGGCATTGTTTTTTTTGCCAAAAAATTACGAACAAGCAATAAAGTCTGAACTGGCATATTATTGTGCCACATGTTTCATGCCCAAAACATTCGAAGGAAGTTGCATAGCCCTTCAACCATAAAAATTTTCTTCATTTTGTTCGATAGAAAAGATCGCCAAGCATACCAAAATACATGTAACCCCATGTATATCTGTCAAAAAAAGAATAAAGATGCAAAGGGGTTTACAATGTCAACATATTGCTGTAATCAAAAAGTACAACACATTTAATATTAATTTTTTTAAAATCTATATATATCGCCTTCAAAGTAATCGACCTCAGATACTACACACTTATGCCAACGTTTGCTTCGGTCCACACAACAGTTATTATAGTCGAATGGCTTTCAAAGCTTTCTGCGATTTAGTTCACATTTCTCCAATCGAGTCAGAATATCGTCCCCGGAGGAGTCTTTTCAGTTTAGAAAATAGCTAAAAGTCATATGGGACGACATCACATGAACACGGTCGTTGTGGAACGATATAGGTTGAATTTTGAATGAAATGATCACGAAGAAATACAGTAGAAATAGAGGGTTTTTGGTACCGATCGAGATTGGACGCGTTTCCGGCCTTCAGATTCTTTTGAAATGCCAACAACATTGTTGTTGTTAATCGGCGGTTCTTGACCACCGAATCTTTGATATATTTAACGTGACTATCATCGACAGGGGGTTGATGGTCATCCGGAACGCTCTTCCTCTTCAATCGTTTTGTCTAAACTTTCTTGCATTAGGCATTTCATAATTTATTGATCAATCAGAAAAGAATGTGATGACTATAACGACTTTAAGACGCATGGAAAGTTATCGCGAGAGAAGATGAATTGTCCTTGCATTTTGTTAATATGTTCATCGATAGAAGGTATTGTGTTAAGGAAGACTGTAAGCTAATGATTTACTTGAATCACAACCGATTTCGACATTTATGGTCTTATCTTTTGAAAAGACATATTTTTTATTCATTCTTTCCAAAATTGCCACACAAGGGCACCTAGAAGCATTGTAACCTTTAAATTAATTGTCAGAATATTAGGAAATTTTGATACGCATCAGAAATAGCATGAACATGTCAACAGTGTTGGCATATACGTATCAGACCGGACACTTATTGAGCGATTGCAGTGTTATCCATGTAGAATTAAAAAACGAAGAGGGGAGAGCAAAAATGTTATCACTCCCTTCGGCATGTAAGCAAATGTTGTAAATGAAAAAAGTATCGGAAGGGCAACATGGTCAATATATCTTATAATACAATATATATATATATATATATAGTCACGTAGTAAGGTAATGTTTTGTGTTTGATGAAAAGCCGCAAGGTGTCGCGTATTAGGAGCTGTTCCACACTATTCACTATTGATTTCATTTTTTTTTTTTTTTCGGAATAAAAGTAAAGGATCAGGGATGATTCAATAGGAGAGACGTCATCTTCCATTACGATACTGCGACATCACAAACATTTTTAATGATTCGGCAGGACTTGGAAGAACTTGACTAAGTAGTGTTCATGGTACCTTGCCCTGTCCGATTATCAATTATTCTTCTAAAGGCGCAAAAATGACGTGAAAAGAGGTCTAAGGAAACCATTAGGTTTGTCTTTTCACCCTGCAACCACACAGTGAAATGTTGAAATGTGAAAAGTTACCAAAAAAATGTTAAAATGTTATCGATCAAAATCGTCCCTATTTGATTTAATAAAGTCCTTCAAAATTGATGTGAGATATGTCTGCGTGAGTTTTCGTAAAAAAAGCCACGAACTTTTCAATTTATCTATTATATAAATATATTTTGATGCGATCAATAAGTACATGAAAGCTTAACTTCGCTTAGAGACAACCTCCTTAATTAGTCATCAATACCAGCTTCACCAATTTTAAGGCAACCCCCCCCCCCCCCCCCCCCCCCCCCCCCTTTTTTTCACATTTAAAAGTGAAAAGTGAAAAGAAAGACATTTTTGGTTTAATCCTCCAATTCTGCAGAGGGTTTACCGTTTTATTTGGGTCTTTTTTTTTTTTTTCCTTTCTTAACGAATAAAACGAAAATATTGGGAAACAAAGGGCAATTTTTTCCAATTCTCTCCGTAGTTCAAATCAATTGCGATTTCGTTTCTACCCACAAAACAACTTTCGCGTATCCTATTATCCCGAAATGATATTTTTTCATAAATAAGATCTTCTGTTCATTCTCACTTGTCCTCTTTTTCTTCATTTCCTCCGTAATTAAAGGTAGTGTGGACACATCATTATTGAGCCATAGTTAAGCATAGTATGTATCGTGTATAGATAAAAGATAGCATTTCGATGTTCGCAACGGCGGTTGATAATGCGATAAGTGACCCTGAACTTTGGTTGACTACATAAGTATATTGGTAAGCGGGAAGCAACAAAGAAAAACAAAATATAAAGAAAGACAACAGAGGCAGTGAAAGACGCGTTTTTTCAATGGGTCATTATTTTAAATTGAAGAGCGACCCAGATGAAGAATGCGGTCGATCCAATAAACATTTAATTTCATCTTTATTATCGCTCGCATCTTTTGCGTGCTAAGTAAATAATTGTAACTAGTTTAGTGGCGAAAAATGATGATGATGCTGTCGGGGATGTATTGGGAAAAGAATTTCCTCTTAAAGCATATGACATAAGTGCAAAATGTTTAAAGAATATGCTCAACACAATTAAATTTTCCATTTTCTTTTCTTAAACGTATATAAAAAAATAAAAAAAAATCAACTTTTATCACGTTGCGCACAACTTCTGTTCTTCTTTTACTTTTACTTTTTCTTTCATTTTAATTAAACTCTACTTGAATATAATTCTTATGCTTTTGTTAATCTAAAGAAAGTATATTCTATTGTACTTAACATCACTAATTATAATGTGCAACAACCTTTCGTAAGCGCATAGAAAAAGAGAATACATACATATATACATACATACATATACGATATATATATATATATATATATATATATGCGTGTGTGTGTATATATGTAGTTATGGTATATAAAAATAAAACAAAGCTGAAGCTGAAGCTGAAAATAGTTTCCACACAATAACAACAATAACAACATGGAAAGCAACATTTTATGTCAATACTAAAATCGACCTACGGCAAAAAGTTCAACCATTTTATGCTTTGTATAGTAAACAAACAAAGAAAAAAATAAAAAAACAAAAGAGAAGAGAAGAGAAGAGAAAAAAACAACACAAAGAGAAATAAAATATGAGGGTCAAGTGCTAAGAGGCAGCAAATATGTGTGAGCTTATGGCTTNTGGCTTGCTCTTCTTCTTCTCACATATACTTTTCATTTTATATATACATATATATATATATATATATATATATATATATATATTTTCTTATTTTCTTTCTTAATTGGAAATGAAGAAAACATAAATAATATTTAGTGTTTTAAGCGTAAAGTTTTCAGTAGTAGAGACAGAGAGAGAGAGAGATTTCTTTTTAAGGCATATGGGTGTGTTTGTATGCACATCCGTTTAATCCAAACATTCACTGCTCACTATTTGTTCACTTTTTGTTTGCCATTACGTTTTCGGAAAACAAAACATAAAATGAAAAAAACGATAATTATATGAGGGAAACGGATATGAGGGAAAATGTTCAGTTTCATGAAACACTGTCAGCTTCTTTGCAAACTGACGGTATTATAAAAAGAAAATCATAAATAAAACGATATTTTTAAAGATGAAATAGCAATGACCAGCAATGTAGTCATAAAATTTTAAGTAATAATGATTAATAAAAACTATAATCATTTCCTTTCATCAGATCGAAATTGAAATAAACATTTTACTCATTCAATTGATAGTCGGCTCCCCTGATGAATGCTCTCCTTCTTCTCAAATCGATTAACCCTAATTTTTGACTTTTTCTTTTTTAAATTTTAATTTGAAAGCCCTGACTTAAAGGGCTCCTCGCTGTATATATTTTGAAAACAAATTTATCTAACAACGAGTATTAAGAGCATCTATTTAGCCAATTAAATAAAACTTTATTTTATTTTACAAACCAATTCATCATTAATTGATTTATGTAAATCGTAATAAAAATGTAATTTTTGAGCAAAGCAATTAAAAGTTAAATAAATGCATACGAAAATCATTTTCTATCGCCACTACAACGAACGCATGGCATAACAAATGTGAGTAAACAATTTTATCACTTTTCTCTATCATTATTTTGTATGAAGTTAACCGATTTGACAAGTGATTATTCATTTATATATTACCATGACATTTGGAAATAACTTGTATTAAATTTCGGATTAATGCTAATCGTGACGCATATTTGTTTGACGAAAATGTTCTTGAAATTTCATTTTTATAGTTAGCTACCAAGCATGCATGAGAAGAATGAGAAGAATGTGTGCTACAGAAATGCCATAACGCATATGTCTCTTCCTGATTAGCATCAAATTTGAAATCAATTTAAGCCTATCCGTCCGTCCGTCTGTGGAATGTCTGCGGTAAGCATTCCAACTGGCCAGCTGGCACAAAAGGTTGAAAGCTCTTGCCCACAACTTGATATTTTAAATGGACGAAATTGGTCGGAACACACGCCTACACACAAGCCTAAAACGATTTTCAAAAGCGGAGATAAGTTGAGTTTTTTCTAACAGCCGATCCTTCAGTAAGTAAGTTTGTTTAAAAGTAAAAAAAATTGGGCGTGCCCAGGCGAAATTTCATTTTTTTATAAAAACTTTCGCAATACATCGAAATAAACTTGAGCGAACCTATAAAGTATATGTAGTACTGATCAGTATCAAGTTCCGATTATTGCTTGGAATTTCTTGCACTTGGACGGTTTGGCGCTGAAAAAGGGCCAAATCGCTTTGGGGACATGCCCGCTAAACATCGTGAACTGTCTTCAAAAGCAAACGAAATGGACTCTTTGCTCATTGCATTACCCATAAGCTACAACAATAACAATTTGTATATTCTAGTTTAAGATAAAGGTGATGGGTGCAGAAGCTTCATCCGCTTGTCTTTCAAATCTCAATTCCAATTAGCCCAGCAGCTTCCAATGGAGCGTTTCTGAATATTTTGATTAGACGAAGATGAGTGAATTTGTAATAATCCATAGGAAATATGAACTCTCTATACTCTCTATATCACGTATTGGATAATGAGTTGAATAAGAGGAATAAATTGGATCCCAAAAATTTGATATTTTTCAGTTTACATTACATTATAATAAATAAGCAAAAAGTCAATATGTTTATTGTGATTGATTGTAGTTGTGTTCTGCATGGTTTTGGAACATTTCATATCATATCAAATATATGTTAGTAATGAATGTTATGCTAATAAATTAAGAAGATTAACAATCATTTATCATAGTCGACGTTATAGAGGAACTAAAACAAGAGTACATTAATCTCGTTCCCTCATCTCGTTTGCTTTTACATGTGCTGATATAGCAGACGAGCTCGTTATGTATGTTGAAAAGCATATGCTACTAGTAGTTACTAGTAGTAGTAGTAGTAGTAGTTACTAAAGGAATGCAAAATGGGCGAGTAAGTTATATCTTATAGTGCCTTATAGTGAAATCTGTTTATTTATTGTCATACATAAACCGTAAAATGAATTTATTGCAGATATTTTGCTATTCTATCCTATGGCCATTTAGTTTACTTCGTTTCAAATACGTTTAAATATGTTTTGTTCTTCTATTTCATCCGTCAATCAATTTAATCCGAAATTACTCAATTTTACACTTTAAAGATTTGCGATTTTCGATGAATTTATTAATAAACGAGAATGAAAAGTTTTCAAAGTTCGGCTTTGGCCGAATCTTTTATGTCCACCATTTTTGCCTTAAAAAGAAGGTAAAAAATAAAAGAAAATCAAGCATCGATATTGTATAGCAGTGGGTAAGCGTGGCCCATAGAATATATACTAAAACTTGTATCGTTGTATCCGCTATGAAGAGCTTATGAAAAATACAATTTGCTTGTTATTGAAGGCAGAAGGAGTGGCGTCAATTTGGTGTAGAAATTTAATTCATTTCCAATACCAATCTGATTGCAAGAAGCCCTACTTCTTAACGAAATTGTTGCCGTAACCAGGCACCCAGACAGACAGGTGGACTGACAAATGTGCCTAGATCGATTCAGAATTGAATAATAATGAAATATATATGTACTCCGAAGTTTTGCAAACGTTTCAACAAAATGAATATGAGCCACCAATTTCATCGGTAGTGGGAGTAAGAAAAGATTAGCCTACCAGTTCGCACAGACTATTTAAAAAATTAGAAAAGCCAAATATGCCAGCGCATTGAACTTTCAGATCGCAATGCATAGCTTAGTGTAAACGCATCCGCTCAATTATAGTTCTGATCAGCCACTTAATATACCTATAATTACAAAAAACACGTATCAGAATTTTTTTTTTCATTTGCAGCAGACTTGAGTCAAACTTGAGTATCCAAAATTACCGCTCAAATATCGAGTACATTACATCTGTCTTATAACTAAATATACAGGAGCTACACAATCAGCATAATTTTCTTCGACCTTATGAATATTTTCGCTTTACATTTCATTTCAAGCATTTTAACCAAAGATGCCTGGGACACTCTACAGCTAACAGCAATGTCAATTTCTTTTGGGTAACAAGGTCACCGTTAGATCCATCAATGAAAACAATGTTGCTGGCTCAGATACATGCGCTGATCAATCAATTGAAAGATTCTTAACAGAGAAAGCGTCACAAACGGAACGAAAACGAGTGAGAACGCTATAGTCAGGAAATTAAATGGACCCAACTTTTATTATACCGATCGATTCAGAATCACAATCTGAATTGATCTAAGCCTATCTGTCCGTCTGTCTGTCTGTCTGATGTCTGTCGATGTAAATTTGTGTTCAAGCTACACGTCGCAATTTTTGAGATATTTTGATGAAATCGCGTACAGTGACGTGTTTTGGTCCAAAGATGAACGCTGTTGAAAGTGATTCGGATCGGTTCCCTATTTCAACCACTCCCCATATAACGGCGTATTTTGAAAAAATTGCAATTTTCAAAATTTCTCGGCAAAAATGACTAAGTAGTAGTATTTCGACATTCTAAATTGGTCTGAAACCTTTCGATTGGCGGGGGCAATTTTTTGAACCCGCTCGTGTATAACGAAAATTGAAGTTCATACGACAAGAAGGCATAATTTTCAATGCTTCGCGATCAAAGTTGTATCATAATAATAATTTAACATAAAAAAATTGACTGCACCAAATTTGGAAAATCTCGGCCTATTTTTTGGATCCTACTCTAATAAGAATGTTTACGGAAATTGATCCTTTGCACATTCATTTCATACAAAATGAAACTCTACAAAATTTAGCCCATCTACGCCCATCTATTTGTGGATTCTTAAAAAGGATGCCTTTATATAGAAACAAGACACAATTTTTGTGTTTTATAATAAAAATAAGAATTGTGTTAGACAATGTAGTGTAAAGTATTTAAAGGTCGGCCTTCCTTTATGTTCTTTTTATGATGTTTATGGATGTCTTTGTTCGCGACATATCTGGGATAAATATCCCAAATATTCCATCGCAAGTGGGCATTAATTTGAAGCGTTTCTTCCTTGTAAAATTTCAATTTTTATATCATTTCAGAATTCATTCAGATTTTATACGATTTATTAACGCTTAACCTAAATATATATGAAGCGAATATTCGCTTCACTTAAAGAGCATGCTGATCAAGTAATAGATAGACTTGTTTTCATAAACATCTCTGGAAAATGTTGGTATATGCAGAAGGAAGCTTTCAAAACACGGTAGTGTGTATGCATATTCTTGATCACTATCAGGCTTTGAATTAATCTAATCATATCCGTCTGTGGGATATTGTGTGGCAAACATTCTCTTCGTCGCAAAAATGAATGATGAATGATGGGAGTTTGATGCTTGGCACAAACACTGAAAGCGCTTTCACACGGATTGTTATTGTTATTGAATGAGCGAAATTGGTCAAACGACACGCCCACAATACAACAAAAACTGAGATAGCCCATGTTTCCAGCAATCGAAAACATTAGGTTGATTATTCATTACTTCTGCACTACAGCAAATATCCGCCTACCAAGTCAGTTACTAATAAAATATCGAAGAAATCAAAATAAAGCATATCTAGGAATTATGTCAATTGAGTATTGAAACGACTGTTAATAGTCATAGCTTCATAGTCTCGTACGGATCGCGTAAACGTATTCTGAAGGGTATATCGCAACATCACTTGCAAACAAAAAAAAGAAAAAAACTGGATTTCAGGCGAAAACCACATCGAAGAAGAAATTAAAGAAGAAATACATGCATGACGTAATAAAAATAATTTTCGCTAATTTCGCAGAAATAAGTCGACATTTTTCATTTTCTGCCGGAACCGAATCGCAACTGGACGAACATATTCATTTTATTTAAATTAAATTGATTCGCGGTAGATTCTGCTTAAAATGAATTTATGTATATATCGCGTATCGGTATAGGTTTTGGCAAAAGAGTTAAATAAACGCAAATTATTTCGAACAAAAAATAATTAAAAATTCTAAAGTATTTCATTTAACAAACGTTAAAAGGAAATTTGGCAAATGCTTTCCTTACAACAACAAATTACGAGTGAATATCTCTTTCAGAAATTCTTCTAAACTATGGGCTCACGCCACTCGCTTCTTATTTACTAAACTGTATCGTGTTTAATCGCTCTAAGGAAATTCGTTTTTTTTTTTTTTTCGTTTGCAAGTAACAAGAGGCTCGGCATTATTCATTCAATGGCAGCACACATATATACACACATATAAACTAACAATACAATACTCTTTAAGTTGCTCAGAAAGATCTTGGCTGGCGCATTAAATTGGAAGAGAATTGCCAAGAGAACCAGAAGAGAAACAATAAACTAATTATTACTGACTGATATATATATATATACATATATATAGATATCGGAAAAAAACAAACCAACGAAAAAGAAAGTTGAACAAATTTCATAATATTCATAACATTATTATTTATTCGTGCTTTAGCTAAATTCACTTGTCTGCAGACAATTTATTATACACGCTTTGCGTTTCATATTTAATTCATCAGTTTGACGACATTTAAATGAAATGTTTTTTTTCAAGATTACAAACAAATATGACATAAATGATAATTTAAAGTTATGCTAGACTTGAAAAACACATTGAAAATATTTCTGTGTTCTCATCGTATTAAACGCAAAAATCATAATATAATGTAAGGCTTCGTTTAACTTTATCCCCGATGTGACGAAGTTTTTCATTTTCTGCCTTTTCGCGAAAGCATCAGTGAAACGAGCGAAAGCCGTACAAACATACATACATACATACATACACACGCATACATACATATATATATACATACGTCGTAAGTTAACCGCGATTTTTTTTCGAGATTTTTCTTCCATGGAAAATGCATATCCATATGCATTTATCAGCAACATAGTTGAGTGTAATTACCAAAAGAATTCAATGAGATACCTCATCATGTTAACTCTTCGATGGCTGCATATACAAATTGTGTTACTTTAAAAAAAAAAAATTGACATAAAAGTTCACCTTTGCTTGCGCATCTTGAATATCAAATGCGAGTGCATACGGATGCCAATGGATATTGGTGGGGTGTGGGGGGGTATTGTACAAGAAACGACAACCGTACTAAGCATGCCATCGAACTTTTAGGGTACATCTATGAAAATCATTTCTTTTTAAATCATTCATTTAAATCATATTTTGCTTCTCTGCAAAACACAAGCGAATGCGAAAAGCGAAATCTTTCCCCTCACAGCCTGTCACATACAGTTTAAATATTATAATATTGTACACTTTCTCTGCATTCAATTTTTACATATATACATTTTATTAAATTAGATCATTGACTTAGGGCAGATATTTAACATATTCAAAAAAATTACTTTTAAATAACTTGTAACACAGACTAACAGTAAGAACACTATGGTGCGCCATGGCCCCCACCATTAAAGATTGCTCTATTGTTATTGGTACAGGTAGTCCTTAGGTCAAAACATTTCAGTTTACATAATTTCACTTAAATAACTTTAAATTGAAAACAAAAAATTTAAAACCGGCAGACAAACAGACAGACAGACAGACAAGCTTAAATCAATTTAGAAAGATATAATATAAGAGCTGGTCAAGTTCTACTGCCTATTGCATACATTCGCATAAACTTAACACACCCTTGTCGAACAAGCAGAAGTGAAGAGCACAAAACAAACCAATTTCTATAGAAAATTGAAAATTTTTTCTGCACATTATCTAAATATGAATAACTTCATGGCTTCTTCAGGCTTAATTAAGTGCTTCGAAGCCACCGGAAATCTTGTTTACTTTGAAATTTAATCCGTAATTCCAATATCGTTCGATCGTTCGTAAGTTATTAAGTGGTACTAAATAAGTATATAATATATATGTACATGTATGTATATATGTAGTTTCTTGATAAAACTATTTGGTCGAATGGTAAGCAATTTTTACAATTTTTTATAAATGAATAAATTGGGAAAATACATAAGAAAATCATAAATATGAAATAATACATACATACGTACAAAAGAGTGTGCAATGAGATGTGAAATGTCGAGCATATGAGAACATGTGATTAGGTTGCAAAGAAGTTTTATCACTTTCGATTAATGAAATTCATTTTAATGAACTTCGATTCACATCGAATGTGTATGAAACAAATTCAAGTGACCTTAACCACCATCTTACATCATTTATACCCATTACGTGATGCAATGAGATATGAAATGTCGAGCATATGAGAACATGTGATTACGTTGGAAAGAAGTTTCATCACTTTCGATTAATGAAATTCATTCATAATGAACTTCGATTCACATCGAATGTGTATGAAACAAATTCAAGTGACCTTAACCACAATCTTACATCATTTATACCCATGATATATAATGTGATATATAATGGATTAATTAAATAAATAAAGGGATAAACGGAAATATGTATCGAAGACTCGGAAAATTATATATAAATATACATATGTACATATTTACGTACATATATACAATTTTCATCAATGTAAATATGAATGTTGCGAGTGGCTGTCTACGAATACGATAATTTGCTGAAGAGAACAAACTTAAGCATGATACTCTCGAGGATAGCTGAGAATTGACAAACGCGGTACATCACTTCCCTTAATATAATGCACACTTCTGTAGTATAAATAATCGAAAATTGTTGACTTTCCCCTCCTACTCTAGATGATGAACTGACAACTATGGAGTTTTCATGTTGTGTTAGCATATTCGCATTGAAATAGATGTAAAAGCGAGGATCCATGTACAGCTACCAAGCTATAGATATTATATATTAGATTTTTAAGTATGGAAGCCGTGTTTGCCCATAGATGGGCAACATCACGTGTACAGGACCCGCATGGCTGAAGTTATAGTTTTTTTTATAGTTTGGACATCCGCCTACGAAGCTATCGAATTTTGTGCCGAGCATTCGCAGACGATGTTTTATCTTTTTTACCCAAACAAAGCAAATAAAGTGGTTGGTAGATGATACGGTCATGACTGGTTTGTTCAAAAAACAAAAGCAAGCCTGGCATTCGAAAATTAGCAGACAGGTGTAAAAAATGTATAGTATGGCGATGGACATATAATCGGAATATTTACGTATAATTTTTCAATTCAATTACTTATAGGGTACTTTCAAATCGGGCACAATATACGTTACACGCTCTTAAGGGCCTAAACGAACAGTACAACAGTATAAAAAAATATATATATTTTGATAATTTGTTTCGGATAGAGGGAAAAGAAAGGTAATAGAATAATAATAATTGAGCGGCTTATTAGGGTACCTTTAGGTACTAAAGCAAATGCTCTTCTCCCTTTTGGAAAATACGATATTACGATACGATATCGGAGGCATCTTTCGAAGGAGCTCTACTGTCCGGGAAAATTTGTTTTAAAACCAAAAAGCCATTGAAGTTTAGGTAAGAAGTTCATAGGGCTTTCCGTTGAATGATTATTCCGGCAATAGAAAAAAAAAACACTCTTTTGTTAATAATAATAATAATGTTTAAATTAACTTATCAAAAATTCCCTATCCCTATAAACTGCTTTGCGAAATGTTACAATAGTAAAGACGTTGTTAAAAACTTGGACGAATAGAATGAAAATTGTGCTTCTTGGCTGAGCCTTTTTAAAAATTTCTTTTATTATGCTTTAGATAGGTTTTCTGATTTCTTGTTAGTCGGTGCTCCCAGAGCCGCAAAGTTGCCCTCGCAAATTCAAATATTCCTCGTCTTTCTCTTCCTTCGAACAAGGTGCTGCTCTGACAAGATGGCAAGCAAATCTATAATTCAACAGCCGAACGAATAATCTAAACAGAAAACCTTATCCCAAGCTTTTAATTTCGTGACAGAAACGTTCAGACTCCCAGAAGCTACGATAACTTACTTTTGTTTGGAATTGTTTTTAACAGAACATAGAAAGTTTCCCAAGGCATGTATTAGTTTATCAGAGAAGTTGAAAATCAACACATAAAACCAGTGGGCTGTAATGGCTCAACAGCCTCTCATAGCATGTAGGCGGGGTCCTGTTGAAAAACCTCGATATTTCAAAGAAGAAATTTTTTGGCATTCATTTTAAAATCTGATCAGTATATGGATGTTTCAGATGCCAAATCGTCCAAACTTCATTTTTGGGATTTTATTAATTTTAATATCAAAGCACTGCACGCATTAAAAACGAATTTCTCTAATAGCAGAATTTTTTTTCTCCACTGAATAATAAATAATTTTCGTCAGAAGCCAATCGGATTAACTCCATACTATAATGTATTTATATCATAATAAAAATCTATTTAACCCGCCGCAATAGTTTTCCTCTCCTACGGGGACATCTGTAAGTTTTTCGTTTTATTTCATTAGTCCCGTTACAAGAGAACTGTTATCGCTCACACGAACTGCCACAAGTTCAATGTTATTGTGAATTCTGTTTTTAAAAAAAGTAAACCATTAAGTAAAACATTAAGATGGAAGATGTTAATAAGAATTACTTGAGTGAGGAAAAATAATGAATCGGGTGATTCTTCCATACAAATTATTGGCAGAAAGCTCGGCTCAAGAAAACGATTTTTTATGTAATACGATTGGATGAAAAAGAAGCCGTACTCCTGGTAAATGGTACCGAAATTTCCAAAAGCATAACAGAATAAAAGATTCAGGATATAGAAATAGAAGTGGACGCTTAATATCTGAAGAAAACATTTGCTAATCTGCCATCTGTCGATGTCGTCGCAGAAGTGCAATGAAGAAATCATTTCGGATGAAAGAAAAGCTGCCATGGAGGCATTTTATCAGTTAGAGAGTCAAGTTGAGCAAAATATTTTTTAAGAGGGTGCGTTAAAGGCAAAGAAATAAAAAGCGGGGCGTCCGAAGGATAACAGTAAACTATACCTACTCCTCTCTTGTGAGATTTTGAAAAGGAAAAAAGTAAAGTAAGAGATAAGAACTTTTTTTATTATTATATGTGGAAAATATATATGGCTAGTAATGAGCGCTTAATTTGCATGAGTTCAATGATGGGCTTGTCGGCCGCTCATCTATTCTTCTCTATGCTGTGTGTTTTAGCATTTTGTTCTGCTTTTCTTCTTTTACTACCTATCCATTACTGGAAGTAGAAGTAGAAGATCACACCTATTTTTACATAATATTATTGCCTAAGTTAAACTTTTAACTAAAGCCTAAAAGTCTTCTCGGGTCCTTGCTGTATTTATAAATTCACCGATTGTTCCCAGCCCCAATTCGAATATTATGCAGCCACGACGTTTGCTTTCTACCCAAGCCTCTAAGCCCTTCGATGCGGCCGTCCACTATTAAGCGTAGGCGCTCATATTTTTCTCCGTGTACCATGTGTCCAAAATACGCAGTTTCTCGTTGTTTAGTCATCGTAGTAGCTCACGCTCAGAGTGTACTCCTCTCAAGAGAGACTTCAACGTTGGATATGCGACCTGCCAAAGCTATTTTTAGAATTCTACGGTAACATCACAACCCAAAGGCATCCTCTTCTCTCTCTCTCTCTCTCTCTCTTTCTCTCTCTCTCTCTCTCTCTTTCTCTCAACAATCGAAAAAAATGAAATTTTCGATTTTTGCCAAAAACGTAAAGGGTAACATCCTCCTAGATCCTCCTTTACAATGAAATATTCGTTTATTGCCTGAAACGTAAGGCATAACATCGTCAACAATAGAAAAAAATGAAATTTTCGTTTATTTGCAGAAACGTAAAGCATAACATCGTCAACAATCGAAAAAAATTATATTTTCGTTTTTTTGCCTGAAACGTCAGGCGTAACATCGTCAAAAATCGAAAAAAATGAAATTTTCGTTTATTCGCCTGAAACGTAAGGCGTAACATCCTCCTATATCGGGAACAATGAAATATTCGTTTTTTGCCTGAAACGTAAGGCATAAAATCGTCAACAATCGAAAAAAATGAAATTTTCGTTTATTCGCCTGAAACGTAAGGCGTAACATCCTCCTATATCGGGAACAATGAAATATTCGTTTATTGCCTGAAACGTAAGGCATAACATCGTCAACGATAGAAAAAAATGAAATTTTCGTTTATTCGCCTGAAACGTAAGGCGTAACAACCTCCTATATCGGTAACAATGAAATATTCGTTTTTTTGCCTGAAACGTCAGGCGTAACATCGTCAACAATAGAAGAAAATGAAATTTTCGTTTATTTGCAGAAACGTCAGGCGTAACATCGTCAAAAATCGAAAAAAATGATCTCTCTCAAGTCAAGTCAACTCTCTCGAGTCCGGTCTGCAGTTTTCCTTCAGTTAAAAGAAATTAACGAAAATAAAAAAGCTGATCTAGTTCTTTGCTTTATGGGCGCTTTATAGACGCCGCGATAGATGTGTTAAACAAATCCTTTAATGCTACACTTTCTTAGTTGAAGTTTGCTTGAAATTTTCGGCAAAGTTAATATTTTCGAAAAAAAAAAAAAAACCAAAAAGTATCTACAAAGGAATAATAAACTATTGTGTGCTAAATGCAACCGTATATAACAAAACATTTTAGTTCACCGAGGGAATATTGTGCTGATTTGTTATTGACATTAAAACTTTCAACTGTACGAGCACTACAAAGTTATTCCAGTTTTGTTACTTTTTGTTTAGATCGCAAAAAAATTTCACTATAAACAAAAGTTTTATATAAAACGAAAAACACACACACATACACACACAAAATAAGAAAAATAAGAGCAACACGTATTGACATACGTCTAGTAGGATAAGGAATGGGAAATAGAAGAGAAGAGAAGAGAAGAGAAGAGAAGAGAACTGGAGATGAATTCATTATCAAGGTATGTGAGTTCGGTTCGGTTCGGTTCGGTTCGGTTAAACTGCATACTTTCTAAACTTGTTTCGATTGCTGATATCTGAGCATAACGCGTCACGATTGTTTGTATGTATTCGATAACGTACTAAATTGAATCGAATGCAATGCATGCACAATGTATTCAAAATATATTTGCATAACGTTTTTGTGTTTATATATTCATGCTCATGTTCATGTTCACGTTCACGTTCATGTTCACTTGTTCGCTTGTTCGCTTGTTCGCTTGTTCCCATACATCCTTAATGGCTTAAATTTATTTATTTATTTTTTCTCTCTTTAAAGATTCTTAAGTTTTTTTATTTCTTATATTAGACGAGTGGTGGGATAAAATTTTACCTACTTGATTGTTTCTTTGCCTTTCATCTTATTCTTCGATTGGTTAACTATGTAACTAACCTGTACATGCTGTACATATAAAAATATCTACAGCATATCTACAGTATTACGCATTAATATTTAACACATTTGTTTTCGTTCGCTTCTACGACAAATGAACGTTTGTATGCCTGTGTTTGTGTGCACGTTGTCTGTGTACCCCCCTTGTCTTGTTATTTAAACCAAGTTGAAAAACTTTGTGTAAATGAAATTCTTTGGTTTCAGTGGTTTCTTATTTTATTATTATTTAATTGCTTCAGTTGCGGTTCATTTCTGGGCATTTCGATTTTTATTGCACGATAGTGTGTGTATGCAGAAATGATTCTCAATAGTAGTGCACTTTCGTGCACTAGACAAACAAGATATCATTTCAAGATATAAAAGATTTTTCCTTTCGTCAAAGTTAATCGTCAATAACTCGATTCTATGGCCTAATGCACGAGGAGTTTTAAAGTCGTCTTGAAAATTTTACTAATGTTTTCAGTTTGGCCAGCATGGTACCGTAGTGCCATTAAGTCCGTATTCGCTCCTGTAAAGAACGGTCGGGGTGTCGTCATAACTTAGGTACGAAACAGTTATTACCTAAGCGCAGATTAATGGAGAAAAAAATACAGCATTCAAAGAAAACCGCAAGTTGTTAGTAAACCTATTGACCCATTAAAAAAATTCTCTATCGATCATCGATGCCATAACGCACCGTGTAACGGTCATTTGTCGTGATTCGTATTTCGTATGCATCTTATCGACGCATAGTATTCGAATTTTCTCACAAAATATTCAGCTTTTTATTTATGGGAATAATTACAAAAACCGCAAGCACAAACGTAGTTACAACGCGTATAGTTGTGTGATTATGTGAACATTAGTAATGTCATATGTCAGCAGAAACGTCAGCAGAAATGTCAGAGTCTACATTTTTTAAGAAATTATCGCTATGCTCGCTATGCTCGCTATGCTCATTTGAGCATCGCAAGTGTTACGAAAGTTGAAATTTTTAAAACTGAATGAAACTTCGTGCGGAGCCTTAAGAATAAAATATAAATATTCCGGCAAAAATGAAAATTTCACTTCTTCTGAGAAATGCTTTCAAAGAAAAGCTATATTTGTCCTTCAGGCACATATGCTAATACACAGTCACAGTCATGTATCGGTATTTGTTACGAAGCAAAGCATAAAGAAAAAGTTGTTGTTGTTGTTTTATTTAGTTACGACGCGCTTCCTCAGAAAACAAATTAGAAAAATGTTGGTTATTAATACATAGGAAAGATAAGACGACACTAATACATATATATGATAATGTAAATGTCAGAAACTGAATGAGCGTAACATTCGGAGAAACTCTTCAGAATACTGCAAAAAACAAAAGGAAAAAACTCGAAAAAACTTTAATCATTTCGAAGCACTGCCGGCAATAACAAGCAACCTGTACGTGACATCGTTTTAATATATATATCATAAACATGCATTAATTGTCTGGAAAAGCTCGTTCCAATCCAATGCTCGTAGCACATGTCTAATTAAAAAAGCTTTCCACGATTTTTAATTCCGTTAGTTATTCCGTTCCTTATTCCCACTTTTACACACTTTTAGAAGCTTATGGTGAAGCTTATGCTCCATCATGTCCCGATTTTCGGCTTTAGTTTCAACGGTTCAACGGTTCAAAACTAATGATTTTGATGTCCATGACAAAGAAAGGCTTGGATGACACAAAAAAGTTGGAAGACAATGAATTACAAGACTTATTGAACGAAAACTCAGGCCAACTCAGGCCAGAGAACTGTCGAACTATGTATTGTTGCAAAAAAAAATCAGTGATAGCGACTAACAGACACAAGGTCGTCCTCTTGCATGACAACGCTCTATTACGCCTTGCAAGAGCTGTTGATAATACACTGTTGCAGCTCGAATGGGAAGTTCCGCCGCACCCAACCTACTCACCGGACATAACGTCTTTTTTTTTAACCACTTATTCAGATCGCTGCAGCATGACTTCGCAGACACGCGGTTTCGAAATGTTGAAGAAGGGCGAAAATGCGTCGACGATTGGATCGCGGCCAAGCTAATATCGAAAAAGTTGTAGAAACTGATGGAAAATATTCTGATTAATATATAACCGGTAGTTGTCTTCCAAATACATTTCCTATCTTAGTGGCTTTCTTAAGTGAGAAAGCAACATTCTTGAAGAGCGGCTAATCATTAAAAAATTTCTTTTCTATTTCATTTTCAATATGCAATCGCTGATGATGGGACTAAACGGGTGAGGAACGTTAATATAATTGAAAGGTTGAATCGCACAAAAATCGGCGCATATTAAAAGCTGCAGAAAATGCTTTAAATTTATTGTAAATTACTATATAGTTTACGGAATGTTTTTTGCCAACATCAATACTCATAATAAAGATGGATTGAAATTTCAATTAGGAAAAACATTCATATGATGTTTTGTGTGAATAAAAATTGAAAAAATCAAAACAAAACTTCCATTAACGGTCGATACTGAAATTGTTACAATAAAGAATTCGTTATGAAAACAAAACAAAAACATTATGCTCGGGCAAGACCGATCGTTAAATACTTTACATTATATCGCCTAATACACTACTTACATCACAACTTATTTTCATCACAACATAGCAAACATTGGCAAACTGGTTATAAGGCGACCTTTCATACGACGGACATTAAAACCTCAAAACTCGTCACCCAAATTTTGTATTTTTTCATCGAGAGCTTAATATTCTACAACTGTTTCCGCCACAAAATACCCAAAATTGAACGTTGTTACCATAAAAGACTTGGCTTTCAAAAAGCGCTTGAATGCAAGGGACAATCAAAACCCATGCATATGCAGTTCAAATGTATTATAGAAAATTGATGTGAAAAGTCATCATTCTCCTGCCTAGTTTCCATTATAATACTCTAAAAATGTAACCTCTTTGTCAGTTTTGTAAGAACGATTGTCTGGAAGGAGATCTAAAATACGGTCTCATCAAAAAACTATTTCCTTTCGCTTTTATTTAAAAATAAAGAGTTTTTCGAATAGGGCGTTATTTGGACAATAATGATCCATTTTCAATAGCGTTCGTCCTTCGGCCAAAATACGCTAATGTACTCCCAAGAATTGCGGCCGCCTGTATGTTAAGCATAAAAGGACATTGACAGACACCGTCAGAAAGACAAGTTTAAATCGATTCAGATAGTGTTTCTAAAGCGTCGTTCTATCGTTAAGTTTGGTTCTGATTGCGATACAAACAGACAGCCGCACAAACGTAGTATGTTCTATGTATGCCAACAGTGATGCAGTGTTGCAGTGTTGTAGTGTGTAAATATTACATCCATGCGAAACTATATGCATATTAATCATCGGGACGCAAACAATTCCGAATACATAGTTGAATAATAAATAACGTAACATAACTTTTCACTTAACAAGAACATGGATTCTATATTCTAGAGCATCGATGAAACTTGATAATGTTAGTTATAAAGCTTCCTCGCGACGGCTAACATGAGATACTTGCAGGAATTTCTTTATTTTAACTAACGAGATTGCATGCAGGCAAGTTTTCAAAGATAGATACAAGACTGTAAGGGATTTGTACGATTAATGCCCTACACACTTTGTGCATACGTTCATTCAATCGTGCGTCGAGAGAAAAAGTTAAAATCACCGCCTAAAGCGGCTCATAGATTCGACTGAAAATAACAAAATTCTAAAGATTTCAAATTTTCCTGCTAATCTTGCTTATAAAGTTGCACGTTTTGAACTTATGAAAATGAAGTGAAATAACAAGTTGTGCAGACATTGTTTGGATTTAAACAAAACATCATCAAATTTGATAGAAAATAGATTTATAGGTTAGGGTTTGTCGCAAAGATTCGATCCATCACTTATCCGTTTTTATTCTTTCCTAGGGGAAGAACAACTTGAAACGGAACTATAGCCATAGAAAATATAGCCAAAGATAGCCATTACAACGTAACGCAAATACATTGGTATATACAGCCGTGGATCCATAAATATCTACGAAACATTTAATAAGAAAATTGCGAAAAAAAAAAAAATTCAAAATTTGCTTTTACTCTATAATTGACTTTAAGCTACGTGCACGAAATTTTAAAAGGCTTAAATAAGCAAACCAAAGCATTTCATAACGTGAATGTTTAATACTCTCTTCAAAAACCCCATCGTATGTAATCCTTGCTAATGCCGCTCTGGGTTGTTGCCACGACTAAATGATTGAAATGCTGGCATAGGGTTGAAAGGGTATACTGTTCCATGGTATCTTTTCACACTTTTAAATATTAGAATATTATCTACTCAGGCCTCTAATGGGTCGTATTCGACAACTAAAAATAAGCATCGCCGACACACCAGACTCAACACTTTCTCCCAGGTATAAGCTCCCGCGAGGGAAATGTTTGACAAAAAGAAATGTTTTTCGGCTCGTTCCCGTTCAAAAAGTTATCTAATATTCAGCACTTAGGTACCTCCTACTCAATCTTATCATCGCGCTTGAAACAAATCCTACTTCCATTTTATATGCATTTCTCTGGAGGACTTTAATGAATCGGGCTTGCTCGTTCTTCGATTGGGGATTTCAATTTTACTGAAGTAAAAAATATATGTTACAACACCTCATCCATTTGTAATGATGCTGTTATAGGCCGTCCTTCTAAATACCTTGTAATGCAGTTGCTTCAACTGCTGCTCTTTCTGCCTGTTGCAAATTACAACAAAAATTTCGTTTCGTTCGATCTACCCGTTGGCCAACGCCAACGCCAACGCCAACACCCACGCCAACGCTCCAGGAGGAGCAGCTAAATAATGATAAGTGAGAGAAGCATTAATTTTTAATTCTCTCTTAAAATAGAAGTGAGCCCGCTTGCGTCTAGCTTAGACTACGGTTTGCGAATCATCAAGCAAAACAAAAAAGAAGAAAACACAACAAACGTGAAATGCACTACAAGTACAGAGTACTCACAAGAGAGTGTTGATGATATCTCGATGCCACAATACGATGGATGACTTTTGATGAAGCCTTCAATTGTCACTCGATCGATTGATCGATTCTTCATGTTTCACTATAGCATTTGTAAGGAAATCTTCGTTTCTCGTTTGTTCGTGTGTGCGTGCGTGCGTGCGCTTATCGCGTGTCACTGTTATTGTCGCTTTTTACGGCTAAAGTTTCATTACATAAAAGCATATTTATTGAGAATTTCGTATGCGTGCAATAGCGTCATCTCGCGGCCATTTACAATTGTTCTCACCTATGTACGCTTTTGTTTATTTGTTTATTTATTTATTTATATAAAAAATGTGCACATGCTTTGAATTTGCTGCCTTTTGTGCAGTGAAATGTTGGCAAACCAAAAAAAATATTTTTACAACTGGCTGTTTAGGGTTAGTAAAAATGGAGCGTTAACGAGAGCGCAACGCGTTTTCATTGTTGAGCGTTATTTCAAAATAAAGGAAAGCTTGGTCACACTTCTTCGAAAATGGGGCTGGCGAAGCAATGATTATGATAACCCACCGCCCAAATTCTGCCTAAATTCGATGATACTGATGTGAACGAGCCAGATATGTCTTCGAAGCGATTCAATTACTGCATGAGACATGCAGGTGCCCGGTCCCGGTACTCACACATTTCGGTGATGAAAATTCGAATAAAAGAGCCGGCAAAGCTACAGGCTGTGGAGGTCATCTACCCGATGCGCTATTCGACATATAGCCCTATCCTATGCACATTATGATCCAATATTCCTATTCTTCTATTGAGCAGATCAACAGCCGAAAATTCGCTAAGATGTGTAAAAAAAGAGGCCCAATACGAGCCTTAGTGAAGTTAGGGCTAGAGTTTCTATATATATTTTTTATGATTTATTTGTATTTCGTAATTGAATTGAATAATTGGTAATGGCTTCCTTGTCTCCGCCACGTCATTTTTTAACACAATGCAATAAATAAATTCGTTCCGTTTGACTTTATTATTGTATTTGGTTTTCTTTTCTTTTCTTTTATTTTCATTTACGTTTTTTAGTTCTATTTCTGATTGATTCTGATTATTACAACCGTGTCTGTTTTTGTTTTTGTTTTTTTTTTCCGTTCAATGTCTACTGTGTGTCAATATGTGCACATATGCCATTACTAGCGACCGTACTATTTGAGACTTTCATTTGATGTTTTATTTGAATTTTGTCAACAGACTTTGCAGTCATAAAATTATTTTTCAATTTTTGTAAATAAAGGAATAAATTTTACGTGTTGTTTATTAATATGGATGGCGTAGAAATGGATACCGAATTGCCAGGGCCATCGAAAGTGTTATGTAATAAGAAGTTAGAGCAAGACCTTCCGGTTTTATTCCAACTAACATTGAAAGGGAAATCGTGCCTGGAATTTGAAATGTTAGAAGCTAACGAGGTAAAAATGGAGAGAGAAAAAGTTTGAAAAACATATAAAAAATCTTCTTTCATTTATAGGATGGTCTCGATAAAAATGCCAACTGTTGCCGATCTAAAGCTCGGAAAACGGGCAAACAGACTGAAAAAAAAAGGAAATCCAAAAATGGAAAAGTAGATGGAAATGGAGATGGAAATGGAAATGGAAAGCAGAAACAATCGCCGGAGGCAAGGTTCAAAACCAAAGACGCGTTACGGCATTAGCTCAAACGAACGGGGAAAAACAAGCCGAGGAGAAAGAAGTGCGAAAAAGGAAGAAAGGGAAAAATGAAAAATGGCCCGCACTGCACATATGAAACAATAAGAAAACTGCCACTATGATGTGAATGTGAAATTCAATTATCTTATGGGCCTTTATTAAATACACTACATGCTTACATGCATTTGTTTTTGTGAAAACGGTCAAGAGTTTTTGTATTTATTTTGGAAGAATTCATACTTGCCTTTGAGCAACTGAACTAATAATATAAATGCTTTTGCTTCTTCTTCTTCTTCTTTTTCTTCTTCTTCTTCTATACAACAAATCAACAAGCGAAAATTCGCTATGTATATGATATGTAAGAAATGGCCCAATGTGAGCAGAGAGTTATTTGATTGAGCCTTAGTAGCGTCGGGCATGTGTGAGATTTGATGTATTATTTATTTATTTATTTATTTATTTATTTACTTATTTTTTTTTGATTGTTGGATGGAGATGGACCAAGCCAATAGATTTGTGGCCTATATGTCCAGATAGTAAAATATCGTGAATTTAGTCGGACGTATTTGAAAAGAAAACACGACAAAAACAAAAACGGCCATAAAAATTGAGGCCGGTATGATAGGTGTGATTGTGTATGTGTAATTGTACTGGTTGAAAAAGCACAATTATAGTAATATAAGAAACGAAAAAAAAAGCAAAAATTTATTTATTCTAATTTTTTTTTTTTTTTTTAAATATAAATTCGTTTTTTTAATAAAGCCGAGATGACGTACATCTTTTGCTGCTAAGAGATCGAGGAGACAGTTATACAATCTGAAGAATCCAACCGAAAGAATCTCTGATGCCGTCAAACCTGTGACATCGGAAGATTACATGTTCAGCAGACTCAACAACATTACAAACATCACAGACATCACATGGTATAGCACGAATCATTTTTAAATAAACTTTATCATAAGTGTAACCACTCATGAGCCTGTAAAGAATTTTCATTTCCCACGAACTAAAGGAAGATACAGAAAAGGGTTTGAATACAAATGTGGGATTTAATTTATAGAATAGGCGATTGGATTCAACGCGGGCGATCTCTTTAAATTCGTCGTTAAGCTGTTGAAGGACGGATGGTTACGAATTACCCGAATCGCTTCATTGGGAGTGCGTTTGATGGACAAAATTGTCCCATCAACACGAGCTCTCCGTGCGTGAAGGTCGGCTTCTACATTTAATAAGAAACCACAGTGGCCGGGTACCCAAACAAGGTGGCAGTCATCCACTTGAGCAACTCGTGCAACATCTTATGAATGTCAAAAATATATTTTGTTTTTCTGCATCTCTTTTTTTAATTAGCAATAGAGCTGACTTACTATCAGAAAAACTGACAAATCTTTTGATACCATCAGAAATGGCCTTAACCTTAATCGCATGTCTGAGGGCGAGTAACTCGATAAAACATGAGGAAAGTTCCTCCACTACTAACATTACCTTAATTATTGGCCGAAAATATTGAGAACCAAAAGTTGTTTAAGCTATGCTCCTCAGTTCCTAGAATGTTATGCGTGAAGGGGAGGAATTGAGTGATGTAAAGTTGTAAATGAAAGGTAAGACCGCAAGATGATTCTCAAAAGATAGAATTTTTTTAGATAATAAAATTGACGAGTAAAGGAAATCTTTCTTGCAGAGGCCGTCTGCCATTTGCCATCTGGTCTAAGCTTTGTATGTGTGCGGAATTTCCATTGGATTGTGCATAATTTCAGAAGGTCCTTATTTGAAATGTCCAATAAAAACGAATAAGCGCATTCGAATTTTGTCCTGACTGAACCAAGATGCAGTTTAATCAGACAAAAAGGGTCGGAGCCCCAAGGAATAGCACAAATGGATTTCAGTACGTTAATGAGTTGAGAACATTGTTTAGCAATTTTGTTGTTGTTGTGTGAGCAAAATCTAAAAAGTCGAACAAACGGAATAGAAGAAGCATTTATATATATAAGAAGAGGAGCAATCGAAGGGCCTTTTCTTTATTTTGAAAAGACCATGTATTTCTTCTTCTTATTAACTGAAAGTGTGAGTTGGTATGATTCGAGACGCGAGGAAGTAGTGTCGAGAGCAGATTGCAAAGTATGCCTACGCAACCCTGGACCAGATACCCTGGAAGTAAAAATAACAAGATCGCCAGCATAGCTCAAAATTGAAATGTTGTCAGGAAAGAAACTGAAAATTTTGTTGACATATAACGCAATACAGGATCCAATGCAGATCGCTGAGGAACACCTGTGAAAGATCTCCTTTGTACAACTGTATCATCGTTGTTAATTAACATGTTCTTGCAGAAAAAGAGGTCATATAAGTGAATTACAGAATTTGTTGGGAAGATTCTAAGAGACAAGAATTGAAGTTAAGCCGTTAATATTGATTGAGAATCAATGCCTGAAGTTATGTCCAGAAAGCGGGCAATGAAAACGTGGTTCTAAGCAAACGCTGACTTGATTACTGACCACAAAGTGACAATCTTGTCTTGGGCAGATGTGTAACGTCTAACGCCAAGTTGAAAATTGCTGAGGATACAGATATAGATTCGAGGTACCGTTGTAAACGTGTAACGGTGCAAACTAAGGCGATATATCCCTAGGAATTAAGATTAATTGGCGAGTTATTCTTTTTTCTTAGCCGGACCGGGAAGAGGATATATAACCGATAATTAGAATATTGTTAAATTCCTTTATTGGAATTGATCTGTTTTCGATGTTCAACATCCTGAGATCGTCATTACGAATACCATCTAAGCATGGAGAAGAGTCTTTTGAGTGACTAATGGCTTTAGAGAAAGAGAGGAGAGGGGATTTCCAACGGGGACGGTCCAACGAAGTTGCCACAAAAATCGTTAAAAAGCGTGGGTGTGGAACCATGAGAGGAATTGATACTGAAATTTTCACATAATTGTTTTCAGCCTGAGAGTGTGCGTGTATTCCTTTCTAACATTGGCCAAAAATTTGAATTTTATCCTGGATGGAGATCGTTTACGTTTATTTATAGCGAGTCTAAGTTTGGCAGCGACTCGATTGCACCGATTGCATTGCTTGGTGTTCCACCACGAATTCGGAGGTTGTGATTTTCTAGAAGCCATTCGGCTCAAAGCATTAGCACTTTAAGAATCTATCAAACAAACAAGCCGAAGATACATTAGTTTGGATGGTATTTGAAATGTTGCGGATAGTATTGTTAAGTGTAAGTTAATATACCTTGGAACACGGGTAGAAGACCACGGAAGATCAATTTCAATTAAACAATGAGAACTTGCTAAGGTATCGTTAAGGATCCTCCAGGTTAGGTGACTAAGGTTAAGTGTACAGATCGAAAGATCTATGCAGAAGGAGGCGGAACCAAAATGAGCATGAGTACCATTATTAAGTGAAACTAATTTGCTGCTTTCACGAATATCTTGAATTCGGGTGCCTCTTGAATTGAAGAAACGCTTACCCCGACACGCTCTGTGAGCTTCAAGATCACCACATATTAGTACGGACATGTCGAACCTGAAAGAAAATAAGCTGTTAATTGCAGAGTCAGAAATATTACAATTAGGTCGAATATGACAACTCATGATCCAAAGCTCCCCAAAGGATAAGTGGATGATGCAGCTACAAGCTTCCATAGGCATGCAATTGGCAAAATTAGAAGAATAAGAGAATGAAAGTTTGTTAGGTATAAAATCGCCAACGATAAAACCACCGCCATGAGAGTGGTTGGAGATGCCATCAAATCTTGCCACGTTATAATTTTAAATAGAACATGAATCGCGAGACTCGAGAAAAGTTTCGAAAAGACAAGCCACGGACATGTCATTACAATAAAGATGTCGTTCAAACTATCTGGATTTGTTACGGATGCTAGTGCAATTAAGTAAAGCTATTCTCATTATTGATAGAGTAAGAATTGGGGTATAAACCAGAAGATCTTCACAAGAGTACTCTTAATATAAAACCTACTTTGGCCTACTCTATCAAAAGCGAAACAAAACATTTTAAATATATTGACCAAAGAAAAATCTTGCTCACGTTTCATTCACCATTTCATGCTCAAAAGGCAAATTCGCTTCTTCCCGGTTTTTTACAACTGGACAGAACAACATATTCCCAATCATAAACCATGGTTTTAATTAAATGCAGTCTACAGGCATCATGCAGTCTAGAGCAAAAATTCACCGCGAGAAAAACAGAAAATAATCAAAACTTCCTTTTTGTGCTTAAGCAAAAGAGTGAACGCCATCAGAGACTTGGTTCCGTCAAACTATGTCTTAATCATGAGATAAAGCAAAAAAGGAAGAGTTTACTTTTTAGTTTCAAATAAAGATTAAATAAAATTAAAGTGTAGTCAAGTAATTGAAATGAAAAAGTTCATGTGGCAAAAACAGTCCCAGAGGTGGGAAAATTGAAAAAAATGTTGCATTGAAATAAACTAGAGCGAGCGAGAAAAACTTGTTCCTCTAATTCGATCGAAATAAATCGTCCATCTTAACAACAAGTGAAAACATTATAATCGGACAAGGCCGACAATTGAATATCCCACACTACGTCATCTTACACACAATTCTTCATTCGTTTTCACAATAAATTACCAAAAGCCGCAACCTTTTTTCATGTAGACGCATATTCTTCGTGGGAGTTCGTCCTTACACGACCCAAAATGTCCAAAACTAGCAAAATCAGTTTCTTGTCATAGATATCATGCATTTTATTATGCATTTCTTTCATCATAAATATAATATTAAAAATAAAACATCGTTCCTGTACAGAGACTTAGTTTTCATAAGCGTCTCTCATTTGGATGGAGGCGGAAAAAGTAAATCCGTGTGGTCCGAATTCACCAATTTTCATTCCGAAATATTAAAAAATGACCCTTTGCGTCGTTTAAATATCTTCTTTTTATGGAAATCATTACGCGCGGTACCGATTTGGCCACATAAAGGTTTAATCTTTGTCGGAACGCTCATGTAGGAGGGAGTTCGATACAGCAATCCATTTGGTCCAAAATTTTCACATTAATGTAATGTGGAAGAAAACTAATATTTCGATTTGGGTCGGGGAATATTGAAAATCGCGACTACTTTTTATTTATTTATAATAACTTTTTTTAAATAAAGCGTTCTATGGGCAATGGTCGTATCCAACAATGGTGTTCAGTCTAACAACCTACAAATATATGGACGATAATCAGATGAACAAATATGCTTAAATCAATCCAGGATATACTTCAGATTCGATGGTTGCATGGAAAATAAACGGTGGGTGTATCTTAAGCCCTTGCAAGGCAAGTTTTTTTAATTTATGTACAAATGCTGCAGAATCGCCCAAAGAATATACGTGAAAATGTTTAATCATTTTATGAATAATGAAAAATAAAAAAAACAATTTTTTTTGGTTTTCAAAGCAGAAATATTCTCAATTTATGCACCGCACAGCCTACAGTGTTCTCACTTTCAATGTCAATTTGCGTGCAATTAGTTCCAAATTTTTTGGCCACCCAGACATTATTTACTGTTTATCGACTCAGATTTTGATAGCGAATGCATATATCGAATGCATAACTATCGTTCGATAATGGGCATACCATATAGAGTACCAAGCTTCCTTCATACCTCCCAAATTTTTTCGATCTTTTCTTTAAAAACATTGTATAAATTGTTAATGGGATCGCTCCAGATTGAGAAGGTAACACTACTTTGTTAAGAAGAAGAATTGAAGTTAACGGCATTTTTTGCAAAAAAAAAAGAAGCGGATAAATAATTCGGAATTGCTACGGAAGTTAGTGGAAAGAATTTTGGATTTTTGTCGAAAAGTTTGGATCGACTTGTCGCGCATGCATTTCCTCATTTTTTACATTCATATCGATGCAATTTCCAATCAAAGAACAAACAATAATATCCATATTAAAAAATATATCGGACATGAAATAAGTCAAAAAATATTTTTGTGTCTCAAGAAATAAGAAAAATGGAACTTGGAAAGATTAAGATCGGATCCTTATATTGCCGACCCCAAAACTACCATTTGACGTTTTCTTGCGAAAATTCCTTACTTAAAATCTTTGCCACGAAGTTTCGGTTCCAAAAATTGAATTGAATCGGTGTTGAGTCGATAGTCTAAGGTTTTGTTGGAAAACTGCGATTTCAGCTCTTTATTCTTTATAATAGGACTTTTTTCATTCCACGAAGTGGTCTTCCGTGTGTGCTCTAAATTGTAGTATCAAGTTTTCGATGGTGCACAACGGTTTCACCATTTAGTGCAACTCAGTTAATTTTTGTCTCCTCGCATTTTCAGAATAACATCCTTTTCCAGATATATGAGAGAAAACCAAAAGAAAAGTATAAAGCGTTTAATTGAAAAATTTTCTCCACCGTATTTCCTAAACCAAATGATATCGCAAATTAAGCAAAAAAAAGTTCTTTAATTATATATATAAAATAAAAAGTGTATGCTTACATTTTTAGTTTTATAAGTTATTGTAATTGCCTGCCTACACAAACTAAAATGGACATACGGACAGACGTTCATGTACTTGCAACTGAAGAGTGAGATATTGAAGGCCCTCGTCAAAGCTGTAAAATAACCTTAATATACGTAGGTAGAAAAACCAAGCAACGTAGCGTCAGAACGTAGTCATCACCCCTTCCGAAAAATTTGTAGTTGTAACCGCGCTTTCAACAAGTGCGACGTACGAATTCTGCGAATGATTAAAATTTCAATTATCCTAAGCAATGCAGAATGCGTGCCTGCATATACATTACATGAGCATATGACAAACTCAATAAATTCATTGTGTTAACTATAATAACATATCCATAAGCATAATGCAATTTATTCAAAGAATTCATTCATTCATTCATTTAAAAAGAATATATGAGAAATGAGGGTAACATTGAATCGCAAATGCAGCAGCCTTAAGGAATGTTAAGGAATGAATTTCCAATTTTTATAGTTTTAATTATTCAAGCAAGGATTTACCTCATTTTTTGAGCTCAACTTGACTTGATGAAAAGACATTTAAGTCGAATTTAGTTATCTCTACGTAACCGATACATCAATTCAATTAAAAAATCGACAGACATATATATGTTTATAAGCAATTCAGCCGGGAGAATGCGTAACAATCAAAAGCGCATGAAAATGTTCGGAACTATTATCAGTGGTCCGCTACTTTGCATTGCAAGTATTTAATAAGTCTGATAAATCCTTTGACAGCAGTGTAAATGACTTTTGCTTTGAAAGCATAGACTGAGTAACTTTTAAATCTAAAAAAGGAAAAGATAACAATGATATGTAAGCAAACAAAGAGTGAGAGCGAGATGCTAAAAGGTAATGACTTAAGTCAGATATAAACTTTTAATTTTTCTCTTTGTTCTTTGCACTTCTATCACTCTTTTACTCTTCATTAATTAAGAGCGAAAATGTAGGTTAAATTATTAGCTTTAACCCCATTTCCGTTTAGAACGCGAGCATACATTTCAGTTTATATTCATTTCTTTACTAAACTAAATATTATTAAAGTTGGCACACCAACCAACCAACCAACCGCCATCGCTATCAACGAATAAAAAATACTTGACATCATTTGCATTGTGAAGAACCGAGCACGCCAAACAAGTAAGATACGTTTGCAAGCAACATCGTACTTTTGATGGGGGAACGCAGAACTTACTGTTGCGAAAGATACTGAAAAAGTTGAAAAACAAAACCAATAGGAGGAGAACCACGAGGAGAAGAAAAACATTTTCGGTTAGGCTCGAATCTCTTAATACCCATCACGCACATTAATTGTTATAATGAGAATTATGGACCAGATGTTAATCTACATTTTTCTCGCATATGAATATTTTCAATGATTTTCAAAAATTATTTTGGAAATTTTTCAAGTGCACTAGCACGAGAATCCACGATCAAAAATATTCGTTTTTACCTTTATGCACAACACAACACCAAGAAACCATTAAAATTGCGAAGCATTTGTGACACGACGACAAATCGTCCATTGTAGTCTTTCTTTTTAATCTTAATTAATAAAAAAAAAAAAAAAAAAAAAAAAATTAAAAAAAAAAAAAAAAAAAAAAAAAAAAACATCTATTCATGGAAATTGGACAATTGCAGCCATAAAAGCGTTTCTAGATTAAAAAGTTTTGTTTTAAAAAAATTCCTGCTTTCACAAACTTCTGAATCGTCGGCAGATTGTTAGTGAAAAAGTAAAGCATTTAAGAAAATTTCAATTAAAAATTCCAAATTTACTCTTTGTGTGACTCTATACGCATCGAGTTTCCATTCACTTGTGTATTAAGAAATTTTATGCTTATATAACAACTGGATTAACTTCTCCCAAATCTATTTATTAGAAGAAGAAAACCAAGCTAGAGAGCTGCGCAATGAAGGCACCTAAGTATCGCTTTCAAAGCAAAAAAAAACTTTTCACAAACATAAAAAAACTCCTTTATATATGCTTGACATGCGTTAAAACGATGCTTTAGAACCATGTGCAGCAAATTATTTTAATGAACTGAATGAGTGAGTTATCTCTTTTAATTTCCCATAGTGAGGATAATAAAAAAATAGCGAATTTTAATAATATTTTTGAGATCCGCTACTATCAGATTCGTATTTGCTTTCCATTCGTTTGTAAAACAAGTCCATGCCTCTATTTGTCTATTTATCTGTTGTTACACCCGACACCACTTTTCCTACAGCGTATATTAAATTTATGCGGATGTACGTAACATCCAGAGCGACTTCAGACAGACTCACCTCTTGTAATACTGATCGATTCAGAAGAAAATTCTAAGCTTCTTTGTCCATGCGTCTGTCTGATGTTTGTCCATGTAATGTTGCGTTGAACCTACTCGTCATAAATTTGGGATATTTTGGTTAAATCCGGTACGCTGACACATTTGGACGCAAGAACGAACGCGATTGAAAATGCTTGGGAACGGCGCACTTTTTCGAGCACTCCTCAAAAAACGCCTTATTTTGAAAAGTCGTTATATGGAGACACTTGCAATTTTCAAAATTTTTCGACAAACTCGCAGCGCCGAGTAATAGTGGTTGGAAATTGTAAATTGATATAAAAAATTTGGTTCGGCTGGAGCCGAATTTTTTGAATCTCCTTCTATATAACCGTTCTTGGAAAAACAGAATCTTTATATGGTAAAGCGGTCTGTTTAACATGGGATGATGAAAATTGGTTGATAATAGTAATCTGACAGAGATATCAACCTTACTGAATTTAGACCACACAAGTCTATTTTTCGGATACCACGGCTTATAAGGATTCTCAGGATATATAAATCTTTAATAATTTTAGGCAACAATGCCTAATTGTTAATGTTTTATAATGAAAATTTATTTGTTCATGATAATAATTTGATATAGAAATTAAGTGAACCAAATTAGAACCACATGGGTCTCTTTCGTGGACCAATCTCCATATAAGATTTCTCATGAACAGTAAGCCCGGCAGAATAATGTTTAATTCTTAATATTTTGTGATAAAAATTGATCCATAATAGCAATTGAACAGGTATGGATGGAATTTAGACCACATAAGTCTATTTTTTTGGAAACCCTTGTATGGAGAAAAAGCATAAATTCTAGTTTCCTATGACGGAAACGGAGCAATAATAAAATATCTGGAAAGTCAATAAGTTTGATGAATTTCATGCCATGTGTGTGTGTGTGTGTGTTTTGGGCATCTTCCAAATTGGCGGGCTTGCGCGGAAAGTATGCCTTCGCTTAAAAATAATGCATAATTTTTTGTGCATTATTACCAAAAAAAGTGAATAACTGCACTACGCGAAATTATGCGAAATATCTAATGGTCGGCCTTGCCCGACTGTAATGCTCTTACTTGTTTAAATTTCGGAAGATTGAAAAAAATCTAAAAGAATAATCGAGACACTACGCAGATCAAAACTAAATTAATCGAGCTTATGCTGTTGTCAAAAACTGAGAGATGCTTGAACTCAAATTCCAACATATATTCTTATAAGACAATTTATACCTTTGAGTTGGAAGTTTTCCTGCACTTTAGAGTGACTTTAGAGTGCATATATATAATTTGGCGCTTTGGCGTAACAACTATCTTTCTTTATTTATAACAATCAGTAACGAATCAGTCTGAAACACCGGCTGATCTTTTCATGCTGTTGGACCTTCCAGCCGCTTCAATGTTACAATTCTTGTCAACTTGGTAGCATTATTAGAATCACGGAAAAATGTTATATTCAGAGTTCTTTTATAACATAGAGACTGAACTTCACCTTTTCAAGGAATCTTCTATTCTTTTGTTTTGAGTAATTGGAACGGCCGTTAGAATTGAACTGAAACATGTTTTTATATGAGTCACGTCTTTCTTATTGCAAAGTAGGCGAATACTTGAACAAGCTCGCCATTACAGCAATTAGCGGCCGAATAATAAAATCAACAAGAATCGAGTCGAGCTTTAACGAAAGGAAAATTCCTGGCATCATGTCAACATTGCAAAGACAAAATTGTTTATGTTCGGATGTGAAATGTTTCTGCAACTATCGTTCTCGCGCCCTAGCCCACGGCGACTACCGTCTATTTGGAAACACCAAACGTAGGCTTTCTGCAGCAAATGAAAAACTCGAAGGAAAAACGGATCACTTGGGATTGAGAAGTCTATATACCATGGACTCTATATACCAAAGAGCCAAGAGACGATTTTTTTTTATAAATTATAAAATATAAATTTTGCCCAAAGACTTTGTTTCTCATATTATCGATCACACTGCTTATTAGCGAAATAATTCACAGATGACCTTGAACATAATAATAGAATTCATAATTAATTCAATGCGAAGGTCTCTTCCTATTGGATTGAGATGTTGGTTTTTGCCAACCGTCGAGGTTCATAATACCTTTACAAAAATGGAAGAAATATGTTGTGATCATCCATTAGCATGCGGTATACAAATTTCAATTTTTCTTTGGTTTTCTTAAAGATAAAATTAGATATTAGGAATAAGAATTTCGGCTAAACCGTCGACCAAAGCTTTTTAGAATTATATCTATGAAGCCCTAGTAAGCAGTGTACTCTCGACTAGCGAACCTAAGTTTATAGTCTGCGTTGTTATCATGCAACCGATAGATGTGGGGAGCATAACAAACAGTAAGAGCGATAAAACTGAGGAATGCCTAATTGTTACTCAGAGTGCAATCAATGCCAGCCTTTGGGGAAAGCAGGAGTAAACAAATATTATGTTATCTAAGATTTGTATGTGTCCCCCCCATAACTATGAAAGTGATCTAAATCACGCATTTCTTCTTTCGAGATATTCAACGAATTTCATTTGAATAAATAAAAAAATTAAATTTACTTTATGCGATATTTAAATTTAGAATTTTGTTAGTCTTGATGAATGGAAACTTATTATGAATATGAAATTTTGGGTGAATTTCATACAAAAATCCTGTCTTCAAAGTTTGAATTCACTTACACAACTCTCAAAATTAACTGAATCTCCTATAAATGACTTAAAGCCGTAAAAAATTTATTAGAAACAATAGTTTTAATGAAACATTTCACGAACATTTATTTATTAATTATTTTTAAAAAGTAATCGACTTTTACCATCTTTGGCTTTTATCATAATGAGTTCTCACGATTCTTAAAATGTTCCCGAATGGACGAATGTATGCTAGCAAGCACATAATATCCTTATATTTTTCTTCCATTACCGGTCTAGGGGCCGTGTACAATGGAAGTAATTTAATATTTCCGTACATTGTTGGTCTTCCCGTTTCAGGTTAAAGATCCAAAACGTGGAATCCGCTTAAAAGTTTTATAGAACATCTTAGAAGATTCATCATCCGTTTAATTTGCAGTCCGCGGTATTTTCTTCGCGGTATATCTTCTTATATGTGACTGTGATTTCATCGATATAACGACATTCGTTTCACCGAAAATGCATTTCTTCTTCTACACTTTTCCATCAATTAAAAAAAATAATAACCACGCTTAGGATTTTAGAGGTAATTTGTTTTTTCTATTTTCGTTTTTCATCTACCCCAAATCACGTACCATTTGGTAGAAAGGACTAACCAGGTACCAGAAATTTGTCGTCTGTCGCTTCAATATTATTATTTGATGTCAATGCTACCTTAATGTTACGATTTTGGCCTTAACTCCAGCATCACTGTAAGCTTGTACTGTCTTACGTGCTTTTGAGTAGTTAGTTACATCCTCAATATACATTCCTCTGGAATGTGCAGTCGCTTCTGTTATTGCTTGATTGTCATTTGTCGGCTTATTGCCGAGTGGTTCAGAGAGACGTTAAAGAGGGCCGCACGCGATTTCAAAGTTAAGTTCATATAATTTCTTTAAATTTTTGACTTGGACCGCTTTCATGATTAACACTAAATGAATGAATCCGTATAATCCGTTGAAATTACAATCACCATCTCATGGTTCATTTTTGACGATATAGCAAAAATTATATTGAATTAATGTTTCTTTTTAACTTTAAAATAATTTGGTGTGAAATAAGCGAGTTGAAGTTTAACGATTTGACGTATAACGGTAAATTAAATTTTATAACAACAAAATTATTTTTCTATTGCTTTGGAGATTGCAATAGCAAAACTATAGATTTAAAGAATGTGCAAAAATCGACTTTTGCCAAAGAAAAGTATTGCCGACCGTAGTGCAATGCTGAGTTGGAACAGTATTGCTTCCCATCAAGAACGCAATGCGCACTTAAAACCACTTCAAACTCATTTTGAAAGCCGCGGTTTGAGATATGGTACTTTTTGAAAATGATGTGAAATTTTTTCGTCAATCACAGACGATATTCATGTCTTCTTCCCGGCACTTATTGACCAATGTATTATATAATTATTGTTAAAAGTAAAAAAGTATTTGAAAACCACGAAGAAACAAAGTTGATTAATGGCGAACAAATACTTTGCGGTGCTTAGAGGACTTCTATAATTTATTTTAAAACTTTCATTTGTTTTGTCTTCGAAGGAGGAAACTCTCTATTTTGTAGTAAAAGTCGAAGCGTTTTAATTTGTAACACATATGTAAAAGTGATAGAGCTATATAATAATATTAATATAATATTAATATTAATAAAAGAATGTTTTGAATAAAAGCAATAAACTTGTGTTGAGGAGAGAAACATTGCAACCTTTTGTGCTCCTAATATTTTGCTTGTACATTAAAAAGACTTGCATAAGTACAAAGCAAGCACAAAGTATTGAAAGGAAGAAAAAAAAGACTTCAATAAATATATGAAACTTAGAAAAAGGAGAAACGAATTATTTTGAAAATATTTTGCTAACTACTTACTCGTGCTTATCAATACGTTTATTATGATGGGGATGTGTGTGTGTGTGTGTGTGTGTGTGTGTGTGTGTGTGTGTGTGTGTGTGTGTGTGTGTGTGTGTGTGTGTGTGTGT
>KK502411.1:2232760-2249596 GCA_000688735.1 Glossina austeni | reverse complement strand
TGTGTGTGTGTGTGTGTGTGTGTGTGTGTGTGTGTGTGTGTGTGTGTGTATGTGTATGCGGTTCTAAAATTTAAGATTTATTCATTGAATGCTTTCGAAAAAGAAAAGAAAAGAACAAAAAAAATTACAAGTTTTACTTAGTTTTTCCACACGTTTTCACTTATTACACATTATCTCAGACATAACGTGGATGCTTCAAACCACTCAAACATAAATTGGAAATTTTTCTTTTCTTTCGCCTTCGTTTTTGCACTTTTTTTTTTCTTCTCTTTCGTTTTGCTTTCTTTGCTGTGATTGCGTTACACTTTAAGTTGTCTAACAAAATTATGCAGATTTGATCATTATCATTACGTCGTCACCATTCTTGATTTGTTCATTTTTATCCTATAGAATATGATTTTCTATTCTTTTCTTCTCTTTGAATTTCTTTTCTTTCTTATATTCTCTTTTCTCTTTTCTCTTTTCGTTTTTTCTTTTTTTTTTTCTTTTCAATATAAAAAGCATTTTCAATAGTTGTGCTGTTGGCTTCGCGCTATAGATGCTGCATAAAATTTACATAAATTATAATTTTGCCTTTATTCTATTTGTTTGGTTGGCTTTAATATTTACATTTACTTGGCTGGAATGGAATTTATAATTATTTACAAGCAAAACAATCGCATTCGTTTCTTTGGATATTACTACGTACGTATATATATTTAAGTTTGTAATTGAAATAACTTTCTGGCATTAAATGTTTTTTAAATGGAATCGAAAAAGGCTAACAGGGCGTATAAATGATAATTAATGTCAGAGTTAAACAATTAGTGAGTAAGAAAATTAATTATACACAAATTGGAGATGTAATGCTCTACTCCCACCCATCACTAGTTGATGATGTAAAGCAAAACGTATTCAGTAAATTATATAATAATCGCATTATATATGTATGCAGTATATAAGTATAGAGTGTATTGTATAATATCTCTATAATATAAGTAGCATCGAATATATATATATATTAGATTATGTCAAAACGTTATAGCTCAGTAAGGCTGACTATTAAATATCTGGGCATGTCGACCAGTCGATGACCTACACAACTTCACCTAATACTAATCATCAACATATTTTGTCATAAGATATTAAAAACTCCACATCATTGTTTTATGAAAACTTATTTTCCCTGAGAGCTCTTATATGATAAGAAAGAAAACGAACATACATAACGCAAACTTAACACTATAAATATGCCTGTCGAAGCCGCTTTCCAAATCATTTTTATCAAATTTCATCCAAATATATTAAAGGTTCCGAACTGTGGCTTGAATACAGAAATAAATATGCAAATATCACGTGTACAGACAGACAAACACAAAAATTGAGGAAATGATTTTAACTCAATTAATATAACGAGGCGTGTGTTTGTTTAATATCTTCGCAGATATCGCTTACATCCGTACAAACTCAGTTTGTATACACTTGCTGCACCTCCTCTGTGTCCTGTGTGACTGTGAACATAACGTCAATGTATTATCGATGTCATATATATGGGAAATGAATTAAAAAGAATGTGAAAAAAGCTCAATATTTGCATGCCTTCGATAGTTGATTGGTGGCAAAAGCGAAACTTGCATTTTATATTTATATCAATATTCTACATAATCTAAAATGCGCCGTCTTATATAGATATACTTTTTTTTTAATTGCGAAAGATGATCTGTGGAATCACTTCGAACTTGGCCTAAAAATTTTCACAATTAAGAGTTTCAAAGTAATTACTTACGAAATATGAATTTTAGATGAATTCTCCATTACTTACATATTTTAATCTGCCTGTCAAGGCCAATGAAAGAGAATTAAAGATTAAAGATTGACCGATGGACAAAAATAAATAGGTGAGAATATTATATTTATTTGGGCAAGAGTGCACATTAAATTTATTTATTTATTTATTTAGTTGTGTATCGCATACTATACACATCTAAATATTTTTCGGCCGATACATAAGCTCTTCAATTTGCACAACATGTAAAATACAAGTATGAGTAGATAGGTAAATACCCTAAACGACTTTGTCTCTTTGAGAGGGAAATCAAAAAGTCTTCCTTACCGATTCGAAGCCCCCTCTAATTTCTTTAATATTTTAAAATAATCTTTTCTACCGACTTTGTGCACTAACTTACAAAAATTGCAATTTTTATACCCTACAGCACTTGCGGTAGAGGTTATATTAAGTTTGTAAGAACGTATGTAACACCCATACATAGGAACCTATGATAGATCAATTATTTATAATACTGATCGATCTACTTTTTACTATTATTATCTACTCATCTATCCTTCTGACGTATGTCCACGCATTTTTGTGTACGACTTTCGGCAAATTGCCCGGTTTTTATCTTAATTGCATTAGTTGTTATCGACAGAGTTCCATATTGAGAGCTTCGTTTAGTTCGAGTAACGCATAAGACACTCAAACCAACTCGCCCTATATTCGGCTTGATCTTTGATGGTAATTATTTATCTGGGCTGAATAGTAGTTTCCTGCACTTGTATTAATATATCGTGGGCATCTTTCATCACTCGTGACAATTCAGCAGCATTTTCCTTCTAACTGAGCAGGAAGTATTTTTTCTTTGCTTTTTGCTTAGAAGCCGACTTCAACAATTCACAACTATGTTACGTACACTGCAGCGAAATAGCTTATGCTACTCCGTAAAGAGACGTTTTACCCCCCGGTAATATTACAGTTAGATAATTGTTCAAAGAACAAAGTAAAGGCGTTGTGTGAACAAATCGCGAAGGTTTTATTTGAACACCTGGTAAGTCCACTTTACTGCTATTCTGTTGAAGTTCAAATGACCATATCATGGAATACCCCACACTAGCCTTCAGACATTTATATAACGTCTTTTCAAAGCGAGCCTTTGTATGAAAAGTGGTAACGAAGAAGTGGTCCAGTGGTCCAGAAGTGGCAGCATTTTCAATAGCTTTCGTCCTTGGGCCAATTTCATCAAAATATTTCAAAAGTTTCAACCTATAGGAACAGATGAAAGCATGACGTACAGACGGACGGACAGACTTAAATCGATTTCATTGTGACTTGAGCGATACAAAAAAAGGGGCACCTATCTCAAGTCCTTTCGGGGGTATTGCATGAATTCGTATAAGATTATTATACCGTTAGACCACCTGCGGCTCTTAGCTCCAAATGTAGCAAATTTTGAAGTAAATCATACAAAGTTTGACAATAAAAAGTAAGAAGTTTGTATATTTCAAACTACGATTATATTTTTTGTATATAATGTAATAATTGATTATATAGCCACGGTTGTGCTTTTACTTACCCCTTCTATTTAAATTGATGCTTGAAACTTGGTATTAGGTGCCCTTAGTTAATTTCGATAGCTTCAAGCTTCAAAAGGGGATTCAAATCTACTCTTATAAAAACTAAGCGAGAGTAAACGTTGGAAACAGAGATGTATTGGAAACAGAAATTGTTTACTTATAAAGTTCTTCAGCTGTTCCATTGGCTTTTGAAAATTTGAATCCCTTTCGCCGTATAAGTCTTGGGATAAATTGTATACATATTGTTGGGATTTCAGAACTGACAAAACTTTAGATGGCAGATATTTAGCATAAATGCAATACCAACTGGTTTTGAAATCTTTTTAAAATCCCCTTATAAGCATTCCCCTTATAAGAATTCAATATTTATCGACAAAACTCAATAAATGCTAAAGATTTTCATTACTAAGATTATACGAACTTATATGTTGCACTGTTGTGCACTACTCATCGAAACCAAATATAAATAAACTGCAGTTCACTTATTAAGTCTTGATTGAAATTAGAATTCACATACACTTTACATCCAATCTACGTAATAAATGAGAAAATGTTTATACAACACTAGCTAGAAAAAGGCAGTAATGAAAATACAATCAGAGATACGTAGCTATCGTGTTGGTTAGAAATAATGAAAGCATTTCTGATTCTGAATTACTAATTACCGTAAGCGGTAAACGGTTCATTGCATTTAAAACAATTACCATTGCGACCTGTGGAGCATTGAAAATTTGGAATTTTGTTTCCAAAATTATTGTGCTTATAGGTTATGCTTATAGCTTATTCTGCCTTTATAGCACACGCTTGTTTATATTCATCATATTATTGTAATTTTCACTTAATACTTGTGATTTTATTACAATTTTACTCTCAAACATAGCGGTTACCGTTGTGGTTGCATAATATTAACACTATCGGTATAGGGTACAGCCATAGTTACTCAATCAATTCTCTTCAATATTATGAGCAGCCACATATCTATGGATTTGTAAACGGATATGTAAACATATGTCCGTAAAATGATCAGAAAAAATGTTATACAAAAAAAATACAGAATTTTTTTGGGAAACTTTCGAAATTCTTCTAATTTCATTTGTAAAAATTGGAACACATATAACCTAACTGTAGAAAGTGTATGGGGAAAAAAACACCTACACCCACTTACAGTTCGATAACATCTACAAATAGAACTGATTGAAATCGTTAGCTCGTCACTTAATAATTAGAGGTTAAGCGATATGACGTAAATAACACATTACTCAATAGGTTCATTGGATGACATACACACATAGTTCTAATGTTTTCATCGTTTCACAAAAAAACGAAAAAAGCGCTATTAAAGCAACTGTAACATGTAAAGTAATGCCGGGGATGGCATGAAACTTGGACACATTTCATTTGAAGCTTGGTCCTAACTAAAAATCATATGGATTCCCAGTTAGTATGCAAAAAAAAAAAAAAAAACCCCTTTTTTATCCTTCAGGCAAATAAAAAATGCTGCTGGCGGAATGCTATTTATTTAGCAAAAAAACTCGATTTTTTCGTTGTTTTCGTCGGCATCGATGTTAGGGCCATCTACGAACAAATTCGGGTTTCATATTTACATACCCAGTATTATTCAACACGAGCAGTGGACACAAACTTCGCGTTAAGGATTTCGTTTTTCTTTAGATTAAAAAATCACAACACAGTTCTGCTTACAATTCATCAAATTTTATATATTTTTGCAAACTTTTCCCTTTTGATACCCATCACCGAAATATAGCGGAATATTCATTTTGTCAAAAAGTTTGCAACGCCTAGAAGGGTGCTTTAAAGAACCTAACAAACCCTATATATTCTTGCTCAGCATCAAATTCTGCTTCAGTTTAAACAATTCCGTTTATCCGTCGGTCCGTCTGTGTAACCATTCTCCTGGCCGCAAAAATTAAGCTATGGACTTCAAATTTAGCAGAAACATTTCAAGTAAGGTTGGTATTGAAAATGGACCAGATCGGTCAAAAAGCACGGATATTCTATGAGCGGTGTTGTAGTACCGGTAAAAAGCAAAAACTTGACCACGCCTACCCAATATTATGGAGTATCTTTGTAACGCACAGAAACAATTATTTACATTCTTGTCCAGTTTCAAATTCGAAACGTCTGTTCGAGTGTCCATCTGTCTGTCTGCCCAACTGAGTAGTATTTGTTGTATTTAAACATTCTCCCGTTCCTAAACCTGAAAATATCGCCCTCAAATTTGCAAAAGAATTTGAAAGTGACTGAAATTTTTCCAAAGACACTCCTGCAACGTCCAAACTCCGTTTCGGTGATTTGCTGATTTGCTGAACAGGATCCCATGGACACCAATTTCGCAGAACGGAACGGGCGGCCATACGTAGTCGTTACATCGAACAAAATCAAAAAAAAGAAATCCTGAAAATTATTCCCGATAGTGAAATTGCAAGAGACGGCTGATGCCTTAAAGGTATCGAAAGGAAACTTATTCAATGATTTTCATGGAAATTTGATTGTAAGAAAGCTCTTTTTTAAATTCGTACCGCGTTTACTGTGACTGCAACAAATGCATAGGGCCACAAGTTGATGACTACAATAGTAAAGATGGATGCCCTACGTATCGCTTTCTCTGAAACCAAGCCCCACCGGCTACCCTCTGCGTGTAAATCTTAAAAGGATGCTTCGGAGAAAAGATGTGGAGGAAGTCATTGCGGAAACTTTAGCAGGTTTTGAGGGTCTTGACAAATTGTACTATTATAGAAATATCGAAAAATTCGGAAAGCGTTGCATCACTCTTCAAGGTGACGATGCTGATGAATAGAGTTGAACTTTGCAAAAATATATATATATATATATATATATGTTTCTTGCTTAGTCCCGCGTATTATTGACCAACACATTATGCATTATTTACCTTACATTCTTTCAAATGATTTTCTTGTAAGAATTTAGATATAAAAGAAGCAACTTTAAGTGATTCGTTGTAATAGTGGCATCAGCCCCTCAGCCTATAAAATTTCGCTGTACGCATTTTCCATGTAAGCCCCTTTGAGGCCTAGAGAAAGTGAGTTTATTCGATCTGTCCATCTAGAAGAAAATCACATCTCTATACTATAAGGGGAGTTAGAGACTGACTATTAAGTCTCAATTGGTGCCTGGAACATCTACAAGCTCAAGCTAGTAAACAGACCTCACAAAGCATTTTGCGAATTGTAGGATATTTATGTTAGCGATCGATTTTTTTTCTATTGCCATTTTCTCGCTTTTCAACCTAGTAATAGGGTTACATGTCCGGCATCAGCGTTCCATTTCGATTTTTTTGACCATGAGACTTACAACGGTGCACGACAACAAACAATAAATAAAGGGAGCGACGGAAACCATTGCAAATTCTGACGTTTATTAAAAGTATACAAAATTGCACCTACATGCGAAACTCATGAACTCTTTACGACGAGGTCTATATTAAAATGCATAAAAAAGATTATGAAATTTGCATTAACATGTAACGATGGAAAGCACATAACGCATCGATAGAATCATTTTTTAAAGAATACCGTTTATAAGATCTTATATTAAATATCTAATAAAATCGGCTTAATAATAATGAATAAATGCGTTTGTATGTGAGAAGCAAATAAGTTTTATGACCGATCTTTCCTAGTCATCGCTTATGGTTAATACATAAACCTATGCACCAGATTTTATATTAACAGATGGCGTCTCAGTCGGTTGACTGTAACCATTTTTATGTTCGTCTCTTGAGTTACACTATGCAGGCTTGCAGTTTTTCCGTCAACCTCTGCTTGTAATATAAATTATAACTCACAGTCTCCTGTGTATTTTGGTCGCAGTTGCAAGCGAAAGATGTAAGTTTTCATAGGGTGCCCGTAAAGATATTTTACGTTTCTTAATTTGGACGGAGTAGAGTTCCAAGTCCTATCATATCTTAATCCTTTCTACTTAACAAAGTTCTGTTGGGATGTTTACAGAGTTCTGTTAAAGTAGTTGGTAGCTGTCCTCACTACGTGAATTCGAATTGATCTTCGCATCCATGATACTGCAAACTAATATTAAAACTCAAACAAAAATGATGAATTTTTCCCATGTCGAAATTCCTTTCTGAAAAAATTTTATAACAGATCGTGTCCGAAAGCTTTGCTAACGTATTATATGAATTTCTTTAGTCAAACTTACTTTCGCCATTAATGACCAAAACAGCAATTTTTTGGTATATGAAAGTGTGCTGATCACAAAAGACGAACGGTAAAAATTGATCTACGTGTCCAAATTTTTTTTCTTTTATCCGAAAACAATTTACTCTTCACGTAGTTTCATTGTTGTTCATTCACATAGTTAGAACTTGTTTGTCATATAAAACCTTACTTTTTATAACAATCGAGTAATGTTTTAAAAATGGATCTACGCAGTCCAACTTGGGTCCCGTTAATATTTTTACTCACGAAATACTTACTCTTTACCCATTTTTATCATTGGTTATGAAAATTTTAAAATTTTTCACTTATACAAAGACGTATTTATTGATATCGGAGGTGAAGGTTGAAGAAATAGGTCTATTTTATCCACACTTTTCCGATTACATTTTCTTAAGCTAAAACACAATTTTTGATTGATTGAGAGTCGGGTTTTTTACTCTCAACAACTGTTTCACTGTTGAGCATCAGAATCCAAGTGGTCGCAAAAATTGCTCAATCTAATCCATTTTGTTTAGGTTTTGTCCTTAGGTCCAAAATATCGTCATTTATCATTTATCAAATACGTGGAAAGGCATCATCAGCCAGAGCGACAGACACACTTGAATGGATTTCGAAAATGATTCAGAAAAAAAAAATCAACATCGGTTGACCCAATGAAAGACGTATTTATCTCATATTGTTCTGGACATTGCAGTTTTGCACTCGCATACCTTTTAAACCCCACAACGTAATACATGCACGCCAAGCTAGCAGTGAAGCACTGAATCACTTATTTTAACACTGCCAGATGTAATTGAAAATTAGTGCATATTTGATTGGTTCAATTAAGCCGATCGCTCGAATATATCCGCCTGAAATTCTCAAATTGTAACACAAGTAAGAACATTGCTTGCTTGCAGGTTCTGCTGAACGCTTAACTTAGTGACTTCTTTCACTGTTGTTGTTTCAATGTTTCAAACTTGTGCTCTACAAACAGATTGCAAGGGAGAAAACATTGCAAGTCAACATACCGTTATATATGTATTAATTACAAATACATACATATATATATATATATATATAAATGTACTCATGCCAGATGGAAAGCACCAAAAGGCACCAAAAGAAGATCCTTAGTGTAATTTAAAAACTCGATACCTGAAGATACCTGAAAACGATAAGTCTTGGGAATTGTTATGACGAATAAAGAGAGGAGATCCTCATGTTTCGCCAACCAAAGTGGAACTACGTACAGAAATTGTCTTTTGGTCGCGGTCGACTTATTAGCCATCCTATATACTATATAGAAAAAATCATCAATAAACGCGTGGACACATTTTAACAATGCATTGCAAAGTGCAATGACTTATGTAAGTTTTATTTTCTTCGCGTACTTACACTCAAATACATCGCACTCATCTTTGTAATCTACGTTACAGAAAGTACGCTAAATGCGAAATATATTTTGGGTAAAGTATCGTAAAACTCGTAATTGTTGAAACAACGAGTTCTACCACATCTCCACGATTGTCCCTTAATCGAATTTAAGTGTACGTCACAAACGGTAGCTTGATATTTACGAGAGATAATTTTTAATCATTAATATTAAAAGCAAAAAACTCTTTGCGCTGCCCGCTGCCCGCTGCCCGCTAGATGACATTATGCTATTATTATGAATATTTGAGACAAAATTCACTTACATTTATATTAATAGCACACCTTCACACATTTATACGTATTAAGTGTGAATACATGCGGAAATGCGGATTTCGATAGAACAGAATGAACGAATATTTTCCACATATGGGGGGGGAGCTTTAATTCCCGCGAAAATTTAAATGATGATTAGTTAAAGTATCAAGTGTTTATTATTGTAATACGATGTGCATTCAAATTTTGGTTAATATGTGCAGTATGTACAGTAATAGCAAAAAAAAATCATTTTTCCCTGTAATTTAGTTTTATTTACTTCTACTTTTTAAAATAACAATTTATTAGTTTCTTCCAACTGTTATGTACACTAACTTCGTCGAAGTTTACCGTTATTACTTCATGCAGCCAACCTTAGCGTTGTAAACTTAAACACGAACTGAGAAATGAAACATTTTGTTACAATTATTAACAAAACACTGAAATATTTTTTCCCCCATACAATAGAAATGAAAGAAAAGCTTTCATTTGATAGAAGCTTTTGTAGTCTCTTTACTACTCTTTTCAATATGTGCGGACTTCTCTTTCTCTCTTCGTTTAATAAGAATCCTAGATATCCTTACAATTAAGAAAACCTCCTTAATTGAAGGTTAAATATAAATTTTTCCATTGAATTGTAAATCGGAAAATATTACGAGAGATAAAAAATGTCTTTGAGTTGGACACATAAACATCTATCTTATATATATATATATATATATATATATATATATATATGCATGTATGCCTTTAAATCTATTCATAACATGCGTAATTAGCGCTTAAGTCAAAAGTTGTTTTTTTTTTATTTTCTTTAAAATAAACAAAATATTCTGTTGAAGATGGAGGAGGAAAACAAAAACAACAGTGAGAGAAAATTGTAGCCGATTTAGAACATATATTTTGAAGCAACTAAGATCGAACAAATTATTTATCTGCAACACCTAAGTTACATTCTATATTATGTATATATGGCTTACAAAGAGTTAACATCGATAGATAGATAGATCCACCCTCTATAATACCGATGCATTTCGAATCATTTTCTGAATATGTTCAAACTTCTCCCTCTCTCCAATCGATGTTCATATATTATATTTTTGTGTTAAGCCTACAAGTCACATTTTCTACACCCATCACTGAAGGATGGGAGGGTATATTCACTGTTTCAAAACGTTTGCAATGCTCAGAAGAAAGCTTTAGAGACAGGCGTACAAAATATCTATATTTTTGATCAGCACCAATTTCGGAATCCAATTAAGTATGTCCGTCTGTCATCTGTGTAATGTCTGTCGCAAACCTTCTCCTCGCCGTAAAATTGAAGTTATCGATTTCAAGCTTGACAGAAACATGGGAAGTACTTGCACACAGATTGGTATTGAAAATGCGTCAAATCGTTCGAGGCACACACGTACAATACTACATAAAGTGAGGACGCCTCTATTTTTGAAAAAGGAAAAAAAAATTGTTTTTTTCTCTCATTACTCATAAACTATCGCAGAAAAATCTACAAAAATTTGAACGTATATGGTATGGGTGACGGAAAAAATCGGCTACGCCTACTTAATCTTACAGTGCGCCATAATTTCATTTTTTTCCCAATACCTTTATAACGCACAGAAACAAGCTTCAAAAGTTCCATACACTACATAAATTCTTGGCCAGTTTCAGGTTCAACATGTAACTAAGAATCATCCGTCCATCTGTCCGTCCGCGCAACTGTGTAGTATTCATGCTAAAGATATTGCCCTCAAATTTGCAAACAAAAAAAAAAATTGGTATCCACAGAAACTTTTGCAAGGACACGCCTATTCGAGAAAAACTTTTATTTTGAAAATAGAAAAAATCAGCCGCACCCACTCCATGTTTCAGAGCATAGAGAGAGAATATTTAGTTTTTTTACTCGTTTTATGTTTTTTAGAATAACTGCGATGGGTATAAAATATTCGGTCACGACTGAATATAATTTTCTTACGTCTTCGAATTTTATGACGAAAATGGGCAAAAAATAATATAATATTCGGCAAGAAAATTAATTTTGCCAAATTTGGATTACTTCTGTTCGCTGTTTAAAGCCTCTTCCAAATAAAGGCTCCCATGAAAAGTATACCTTTGAACCGAAAGGTAAAATTTTTAGTAGGTATATATTTACCAGTCTTTGGTGCAAAATATTTAATGGCCGGTCTTACCAGTATCTACCGGTCTACCAATTATAACGTTTTTATTTGTCCATTGCGTATATTTGTGCGTCGGTTATCTCCTTTCAATAGAATTATTCTTAGAAATTTATTTACTTCCCTTGGCATAAGAAAAGCTTGTAAAAAAGATCGCATCGGGCATCAAAAGATCAATTTTTCGAAGACACTAAGAGCACAATATTCACAACGCAGACACTAGAAAACTTTACTGCACAAACCCTTCAAAGGTCTAATACTCATAACAATTGAATACAAAATTATTTATTAAATGCATAGGAAAAACGCACAGGATGAGAAGCAAAAATTGTATAAGCGTTGAATAATTAATAATTTCGGTAATTCCTACCCTTTTCAAAAAATTTTAAATAAATGACATTCGGAATGCTAATGGAATCAATTATCACTCCTTTTTAACCACATATATGCTATGTAGGTGGTCACCATGATCAACTGGTAGACGGCAACGAGTAACCGTAAACAAACATGCTAAGCTTTAAGATGCAATTGATTTAAGCCATTACTGCCCGATTTTTTTATTTTTTAGTAAAACATCACCAATACTGCTAATAGTTTGTGTTAAATTTATTGACGTAGTTATGTTCTGCTATGTAGTGCTTCAATTAGTCAGATCTAATTGCGCATGAATTTTTAACACCCATTAACAATAGTAATGTAAAGGCGTAATATTACTGATATTTGGAGAAGCACACGCCCAAAATGCAAGCACTTCGTGGATTGATATGCCCCCAACTGTTTCGGGGGCAATCATCGAAACATCGCGATAACAATCGAACTCTTTGCTATTTTCCAGGGACGCATCTATCACTGCAGGACATTTCACAGCATTCCACTGCAAAATTACTCAATTGCTTGGATGTCTTTCCATGCGTCTTTGTATTCAACCAGCAGGTCGGAATTCTTGAGACATTTTACTGAAATTTGATTCGTTGGCATATTTGGGTCAATGACAAAGCCTATTGGGAATCGATTCAAGCGAATCCTGTTTACGACCGTTCCACATGTTAAAGCGTAAAGTATTTCATGGCCGGTCATGCGCGCCAATAATTTTTTACCCTATTTGATTTATGTAATTGCATACATTTTCCAAATTTCAAATAAAAAACTTTTCATAATTTTCTTGCAAATTGGACTTTCGTCGTTCTACAGGGAAAAGTTTGTTGTATAATCCGTTATTTCAATAAAGTTTTGTAAATTAATTGTACTTAATAATAGTTGTTTGAGTCAACGTTTGCGGTTTATAAAAAACGAAAATTTCTTTTCGTACGTAACGTGAAAATTGTCTATAGCACTGTTACCGATTTTATCCATATATTCTTGTTGGAGATCAAATACCGAGTCGGTTTGGCCATCTGTTCATCTGTTGTTATTGTGGCTGTCCGTCTGCCCAACAATGTACTATCTCCCGTTCGCTTGCAAACTTACAAAAGAATTTGAAAATGACCCAAACAAAACTCTAAACACCTTTGTCTTCCGCATGTTTTGCTGGGCATACATCATAAAGTGCGGCACATACATCATATAAGTTTTCACTCTTATCCAAAGAATAGAAAAAATAGGCCGCGTCCATCCAATGTTATAGTTCTTTATATATAACGATATATAATAATAATAGTATATAAAACTCTCCTACTTGTCAAATACTTTCGACCAAATGTCATACATTGACGTGTTCTAGCCTAAGTTGAAAATGGATTGTATCTCTCTATCGAATCTCTCTACCAACATGCCCACATTAATATGGACAGATCGAGAGAGACAGATAGATGATCATATGGACAGACGGACATTTTTATATCAATACAGAAATTGATACTGGCTACTTTATAGTGTATCTACAGCTTCCTTCTCTGTCTTGCAAATGTTTTGTTAAAACGAGTCCACTTCACCCTTCGGTAATGGGTATAAAAAAGAAAACCCTTTTTAATGATTTATTTTTCAGTTTTTCATACTATATTGCATTTACAAGGAATTTCGACCAAATCAACCGAATATATTTCCAATATTAATAACAACATCGGGTCAGGGACGAGCAAATAAACAACACTCATATTATTTTTAACAACGAATAAATCCCCGCTGTACTTAGTTTCCTTTTAACTTCTACTCTAATGCATATTTGTTTTTGAAATTCCAAGCACTACTCCAGGCACTATTCCGCTTCATAAGTTAATGTGCAGTACTTTCTACGCTTTTTTATTTTTCATTTTCATTCTGTTGCATGTGCTTTACTTACTTTAGTTACTTTACTTACTTTCCGTTTGACGTAAACAATGCTTTGAATAGAGAAATTATCGACAATTTCAAATCCCTTCAATTTTATATCTTTTTTCGCCGACACGATGTGTGAAGTGCTAGTCAGAAGACATGTTCCGAACATCTTTCCGATCTTAGCAAATACGAAAGCTTAAGTTTATAGCGAAACTATGCCGCAAAATATTTACCGGGATACCCGCCACATAAGAATCACTTATAATGAATGTATGTAGACCATCCTCACCACCTCAACTTTTTTTTTTTGTGAACCTTTGCTTATCATAACGCGCATCGATATCGATATTTTCCAGTTTAATCGCCTTCAGAAAATGAAACGCATGTCAGCAAAAAAAAATTGAGAGAAATTTAACCTAAACCTAAACTCGAAACTATTTTCAATTATAGACCACTATCAGTGGGTCTATGAACTTAGTTTTATTTTAACTTTGGAGCTATTAACGAAAGTAAGTTTTAAATTCCTTTCATTTGGATTTAGAGCAAAAGTTTTTTTTTTTTGCCAACTCAATCTATTCAGCATAGCCAGTAAGATACGATTTTTTTTAGAAACATTTGCTTAACAAAATGTATAAGCGTGCTGAGCGTGTGTCTCATGCACGAACAGACAAAGTTAATATAACGATGTTTTTGATAGTGGATGCAATAAAAACAAAGAAGAAAAATGCTATACATTTTGTAAAATATCCACCAGTGAAACTATAACAAGTACGGAGGAAAAAGCTTAAGCGACTCACTTAAGGTTTAAAAATCAATCAATTTTAATCTTTCAACTCATCCTCCCTACGAAGGTAAACAGAGCTATGCTATTTTTCAGTGTAGTGAAACATATGTAAGCTAAGAGGATTTTTTTCGCATGAATCATTTTTTTTTATAATATTTCATAACATAAAACTTATCGTCCTTCTTGTATATCATTCCGCGTAGCTTTCTCATCCGCTCATGTATTCATCAATCTGAGTAATATTTTCAACTTTTTTCCTTGGTTCATATAATTTTTAGATCAATGCCTTCTCCAATTAGAAACTATTCATTCACTTTACACCTGAAAATGCAAAAAAAAAACCTCAATGTCATGTCCGTCACCGCATCAGATTATTCAGTTTTTGCATTTATTCTCTTATTTAAGAGAACAATAATTCACCAAAAAAAAAAAGCTTTTTTCTTACAATTTTAATATAAAAATTTAAAATAAAAAATTTAAATTTAACTAACCTTGCGACAATTGTATCAGATTTTCTTAATCAAAATTAGTTAAAGACACTGACTGTTTCCGTAGCACATTATTTTGTTAACTGTTTGTTAATTAACTTCTCGCCTGCAACTTTACGAATTCAGATGATTTTTTGCACATATATGTACAGCTACGTATCAATTTTTATAAATTAGAACTAATCTTTTGTAAGGAAGCTAAGATGATTTACTGCTTAATTGCACACTTTTTTTTAATTGAATTAATATGCAATTGAATTGAATTCGAAAAGTGTATGGTGGTGTCTGCTTTTCATCCGGCCAAACATTAATGTCATCTGTTTATATAACAACTAAGAGGAAATCATTTATCGTATTCATTCTTGGCCGTCGGCTGGCGAAAGAAAATACGAAACGGTAACGAGAGCGGATATGCTCCAATTAGTCAGTCCTTCGCCAAGAATACCTTTGGAACGGTTTAGATAAACCAAGCTCTTTAACAACAAGTTATGTTAACATTAATTAAAAAAAAAATATTCAAATCGTTTCCATTTAACTTTTACCCTTTTACCCTCTTTAGACCTTGTGGGATAACTTGTGGGATAAGCTACGTTAAGTTCATGTGTGTAACACGGGGAATGACTTAATATTAGCGCACATTTGATTATACGGACCGATTCAAAATCGTTTTTTAAATTGATTTAAGCTTGTCTGTCCGTTCGTCCGGTGCATGTTCGCATATATTTTTGAAATATTTTGCCAAAATTTTGTGCACTGACGTTTTTTACTCCAAGGATAAGTACTATATAAAATGAAGTGGATGGGAGCCGTTCGTTTTGCAACGAAATCTATAGTTTGTAACTGGCTTCATCAAAAGCACCTCAGCTTATTTTCCTTGAGAGAATCTTCAAAAGGGTATACGTTATGTCAACTCCAATAAAAGAAATTGGAAGTCGGCCGTCCGATAAAGAAGCCATGCCGGGGAAAGTCACTCAGTTACTAGCGATTTGAACAGCTTGACCGAAACAGTTAATTTTGCAATTTTCCTGAAGTTGTCAATAGTTTCTCTGCTTTTCCGAGACAAAGGAAAAGGTGTTATTAGATATGGAGTTAATGGAGTGCATATAAACTCAGCATATAAATGAAAAATCACATCTTATACATAGTCGAAGGAATGGAAGATAATTGTAAGACTAAGAAGAAAGTAAGAACTTCTTCCTTAGAACACATAACACAGGGCAAAACACTCTACAAATCAATCAGGTAGGAGTAATTACCCAGCAGGTAATCAACATCGAGACACGATCCTCCAAAGAAATCAGCAAATAGATTACCTGACGAGATAGGAGATTCGAACTTGCAATAATGTATAGCGGACCCGAAACGTTTTAATTTGCCCTTGTAGCATTCTTTAAGATCAGTAAGCAATTGTATTTTTATATTCCTCATGTAGCTGGCACAACATTTACATAACATAAAAAAAATTAAATTCACCGAAGCGTGAGAGTATATTCAATGTGCCAAAAGGGGGTTTCAGAGACCTCACAAAGTACCCACACTCTTGATCATCATCAAATTCAAAATCGATTTGTATATGTCCGTTTGTCTAGTTGTGCGTCGATCCGTCTATCTCGCCATGTAATGTCTGTTCTAAACATTCTTGTGGGCCAAATCGGTCGATGGACTTGCCTTCTGTCTTCCAAAAAGAATATGCCTTTTAGGTAAATGTCGGTTGAACCAAATTGAACAATCCAGCGGAACTATTGGAGGAACAGATTTCTCTGTGTGTTTAACGTCTGCACCTGGTGTGAAACCTTAATCAGACGGGTTGCCTACAACCATTGGCAATCGAAAGTAAGTTGATTGACGACCCCTCAGGGAGAGAGACAATCCCCATTGAAGGGGGCCTCGCTACCCTGAAGTACCGCAATAGAAAATGGGTGTGG